>CM052293.1:390291-412768 GCA_028455765.1 Lasioglossum oenotherae | reverse complement strand
TTCAGAAATGATTTTTGTCCGCGTTTTTCGCGTTTCAACCCACTGTGGCGTCGGGTCGGCGTGCTTTAGTACAGTGGTCCCCAACCCCCGGTCCGCGGACCGGTACCGGTCCGTTGATCAAATGGTACCGGGCCGCCGAAGGAACATTAAATATAATTAAATTAAAATTATTAAATCAAAACGATCTAAAATATAAACAATCAACGTCCCCCGCCCCCCTCAGCGGGCCGCGGTAAAATTATCAAACGTTGACCGGTCCGCGGCGATAGAAAGGTTGAGGAGCACTGCTTTAGTATACATGCATAAAGTAGAATTGGTTGGTTATGATCAGACACGTGAGACAAGTCCTATGCAATAGCACGCGAATTCGCTGCGTTTTCAACCTCGATTTTCTCGAAAAGGAGGCGTTACACAAAATAATGTTACTAATTTTGTTAAACTCGCTTCTTCATATACAGGGTGTATCAGATAAAGTATTACAACCTCTGGCACAAAGTTTCCGATCCGGAGGCATTGATTTTACAGAAAACATTTATGTTTTAGAAGTAATGGGTATGGGAATAAGTTTTCGCCCCTTTTTGTTGAGAAGAAGCGTATAAACAATTCCCATAGCGTGAAAACGTTTACCAACAGTAGATCGATCGACAATTGACAGTTCTGCAAGTGTTTGGCGTGGATTTCCATCAAGTAAGGCTGGGAAATCTGTATCTTCGAATTTTTTGACACACCATCGCAATGTTTGACCTTACGTCGAAATCTTGTATTTGATGGAGCATCGCCCCCGTAAATATAATAATAAATATATATAGTAAATATATAACACCTTTCTTTAAAACAAAATAATGCAACATGACTTCCCGCAAATGCTGCTTACTTGCAAGAAAAGTCGACATTTTTCACGCAGAAAATTGACTGCTGTTCACGCTTGAAACAATTGCTACTAACTGCGTTTTGAAGCTTAGCCATAGACCTTTCAAAAACATGTATGTACTACGTTCCATCAAATACGCGATCGGTACTTAAGTACCTACAACGACATCTCCAAAAGAGCGGAAACTTATTCCCATACCTAATATAAAATATTACTTTATGGAGTTAATACTGATGAGAAACTAAAAGGGGCTTATTAAAGAATGAAGAACAACAAATTGACATAAGCTTCCATTTATTATAACAAAGAGACGAGAAAATAAACAAAATGTTACACGGAAAGACGTCCCCGATTAACCCCTTGCCCTACAATATCGTGTCAGACTCGTGTTGAAGATTCCGAACAGAATGTAATACCTGTAAATATGCATAATGTATGCTATTCCTTTAAACCGTAATGAAAAAAATTCTATTTTGGTTTTGTTAATGTACTGTTACTGGAGAACATGTAGGCGTACAATAGATATAAATTTTCTCCTTTCTTAGGAAATTACGAACTATAAAAAAAGTTCTAATCACTAGACTGCGGATTTTATGCATTTATGACAAAAATGGGTACATACAATTTATAGCAGTGGACATGTAAGAAATATTTAGTTCGTTTCAGCTTAATAGAATAATTAAAACAAGAATACAATGCAAACATTTTTTATTTTGCATAAAGATCCGCAGTCTACTAATCACTGAGACCGTAAAATAAATCGTAGGACGAGGGGTTAATAGAACTGCTGGAAGAAAGTTTCCGATTCGATTTACAGTGTCCAACACTTGTTAAAAAATTACTGTTAGATGATTCGTATAGAGTTTTTTGCGCTGATTCCGAATCTATTCTTAATTTTTCCCCCAGATGCACAGTTTTTGAGAAACATGATTTTGAAAAAAAACATATTTTACAAGTTTAAATAAATATTGTGATGTTATTATAAAAGATATTGAATTGTTCTTTGCAGCAAAAGATTCTGTAGACATTTCCGAATACAGTGCTATCCAATATTAATACACTACGATTGTTTACACATCTTTAAACGATGGAGAGACACCACTTTTGCACCAATTGTTGAGGATATTTTTCAGTTTATCTTAAAAAATGAGGGTCCAGCGTATTATCGACCTCTATCACGCGATAGAGTAGATTTTTATCTTGAGAAACCACACTCTGAAGTTTGCATCGTCGACGTTTTTATGAACCAGAAAACAAAATATCTTCGCCCGATATGAGTTGCTGCCAGTGACGGGATACGGCGCGGCGCACTATGGGCCAAACCGACGAAATCTGTGTAAAAATCAAAGAACTTTCGATAGAAATGAGATAAAGCGATGAAATTTTGTTTAAATGAAAGCTGAAACTTTGTAGAATATATGATAATTATGGAGATTGTGGAACGAACGTTTTTTAATCTTGAAAGAATTCGTTAAACTTGCACAATTTCAAGAAAATTGTGGTTTTTTCAATACTACGCGCGGAAAAAAAATTTTTTTAACATGCGACACATCATTTCCCGTAGATTTTTCACGCTGATTTTAAGTAAACGTTCAAATACTTCATTATGATTATTTTTAATGTGTTTTATATATGAGAATACAATATTCCTTCAAACTAGTGGGTTACCAAATCATTTTAACGAAAAAATGATTTCACAAGTTATGTTTACAAAAATCGATTTCTTGCAAAATCCTGAGGTCGTATACAAATTTTGAAAGCAGATTTGAAATCAGCGTGAAAAAATCTACGGGAAATGATGTGTCACATGTTCAAAAAAAATTTCTTCCGCGCGTGGTATTGGAAAAACCACAATTTTCTTGAAAATGTGCAAGTTTAAAGAATTTTCTCAAGGTTAAAAAACGTTCGTACCACAATCTCCATAATTATTTCATTTTCTACAAAGTTTCAGCTGTCATTTAAAAAAATTTCACCGCTGTATCTCATTTCTATCGAAAGTTCTTTGATTTTGACACAGAATTCATCGGTTTTACCCACTGTGCGGCGCATCGAACGGCCGCGTCGCGCCGTACAGTGGTGCGAACAGGGAAAAAATCAATTTTCGAATGTTAGGTATATAGATTTTTCATTGCAATTTCGTTTACTATATATAGTTGGAGTATTTAAACCAATAAAAATTTTTTATAAGTATCACTTATTTCTAGGAATAATATGACATGAAAGTTTGGAAAAAGGAAACCTGCGATTTTGGCTTATAAATGCGTCTACGTATAAACGTAGCCACAAGAATCTAAAACATTAAAACACGAACAATATTATAATTTGATTATGTTTATAATAGATGCTTTATTTAACGTAGCTTTAATTAATGTAAGTGTCAATTATTTATCTAAAACACAAATTAAAAAAGAGGTATTTTGAATAGTAGAATTAAAGTTTAATTTGACATAACTTGTTTGCGCCAAAATGCGCCAAGATAAAACTTGTTGCAAATCATGCAACACACTTTAAAGTACATATCCAACCAGGTTTTGGCTGCGAAGTCCTGCGAACGTGGCTCTGCGACCAATTTTTTCTCACTATAGTCAGTTGCATGTATCCGTGTACGTCCTTTAAAACGCAATAACTTTTCTAAACTTTTGCCAAACAATCTGATTTTTTGTGATCAATTAGATGCAGTTGTTTACTAAATAACGTGCAAAAAAATTTTGGAAAGAATAGCTATTACGTAAAAAAAGGCAGTTTAAAAATTTTTTATTTGTCCCCGTAAAGAACATTTAAAATATACGTTTAGTAGATCTATATTAGTTATATATATAAACTAAAAATTTCATCGAAATCGATTAACATACACACGAGGTATAAGTGGTTAAAAGTGGTGAAAAATCTTGGTATGTACATATAATACACAGCTCTTACGGCTCCTGGTCAGTTCCTGCATACGAAAATGAGAATATCTCGAAAACTAAAAGCGACCCCCCTATATTGGAAAAGGAAAAAGTTGTTCAAAATGTTGAAATCTATAACATATTTAAATTTCATCAAAATCAGAGAACAGTAAAACAAGTAAAACAAAATTTTAATGAAAAAATAAATAAATAAATAAATATTTATTTTCTTGCCACATAACCTTTGTATCTGTGGCATGCTTTCCACAAATTTTCAAGCAAATTTGTTGGATGGTTTGGTTTTTATAGATTTTTTTCCGTTTTTTGGCCATTTGGCACCACTGTGCGCCGTTCTAACGGTGAGCGCCACTGGCGGCAACTCATGTCCGGCGAAGATATTTTGTTTTCTGGTTCATAAAAACGTCGACATTGCAAACTTCAAAGTGTGGATTCTCAAGATAAAAATCTGCTCTATCGCGTGATAGAGTTCGATTTTACGCTGGACCCTCATTTTTTAAGATAAACTGAAAAATATCCTGAACAATTGGTGCAAAAGTGTGGTGTCTCTTCATCTTTAACGATTATTTAAACATGTGTAAACAAAATCCACGCGTATATGTTTTAAAAAACCTTTAATACTTCGCTTTCACTGCTCACCTTCGATTAAAGCTACAATTATACGTTTGCATGTAAACTTCATTCAAACAAATATTTAATGTACTGTTGGCATAAATTCCTCATCGTGAAAACTCAGAAAAGTATGCTAATACGTATGGAACTATTGTGCGCTCATAGTACCCCTAAATATAATTAAATTTGGGGTCGGGACAATATAATGGTTTTGAGACGTTGACTAAAATGGAAAGATTGACGTCGCCATCGTTGAATGAATACAAGAACAAATTAAGAAGTGTGCTGTCTATATTGCAATACTTCTGAACAGGACAATGTTATCAATCGCTCTGTAGCAGTGATTCAAAATTGTTGTTCATGCGGGAATATTTGATTTCCACATTGGCCGATATACAGTGGATTCAATAAGTATTTGAACACGAAATTTCCGATTCTGGGAAAATACTGGATATTCAAACTGTGAGAATTTCGTTTATAAAATAGTACCACAATAAACCGCGTCTCGTTTTAAAGGTTGAGACATCTACTTTCGTAAAATACCATTCATTTTTACGTTATACCGATATTTAAGTCGGTACTCCTACCACAAGGGTAGTTATAGCGTCAGCACGGTTTAATAAATTATGCTCTATTTTTTCCGTTCTGCTCAATAAAAAATTCATCAACATTTTACCTAATAGCACACATTACAGTGAATTATTCCAGAATTTTTGGTTGCAAAATTGATTTTTTTAAAAACTTGGATGTTTTCAGAGTACCACGTTTATTTCTGTTATCAGATAAACGAAACACCCTGTATATGACATTTAATTTTGCGCACAAATAGGTGCGGGGGATTCTTTCAAGATTTATCGAGAATTGCTGAAAAACCAATTACTTATGTTTTGCAGTGTTCAGAGAACAATAAAACATTTATCATTTATCAATAGCTCCCCTAATGGCTCCATGTGTGCTGGTTCCAATCAACCGTATCTGCGTTTCCGTTCAAAATTGAACAGACGTTCATACGCACTGTTTTGCTCGAATTAATCGATATTTGAACCTTTGAAGATATTTAATGTTCCTCTCGAAACAGCCTGTTTGTATATTCTGAACAAAATCCATTATTAAAATGAATTTTGGTGCAATTAGTGCTCACACGTATCTGTCTGTGATAGCAATTAATCACTCGATATTCACGATGAAAAGTCAATGCTATTCCGAGGTTTTGATTGATTATATATTCCGATAAACATTTGTGTAATTTCGATGATTGCAGCTTCTGTTCCGAATATCTACGACCGCAGAAGTCTTTCACTATGTAGTTCCAAAACACAGCACAATCGAATATTGAAGATTTTGAAATAATTCCCTTTCCCACCCTCAGGGAGTTGTGGTGGGCGTCAATTATGGTGTTATTGAATAGCATTTTTAAAAATAACATACTTTTATTTTTCTGATCTGATGTGTATTTCTCGAGATATACCCAATTTTCAACGATTTTTTACCCATTTTGATTTTTGTTCATTACAGCGCCGTCTGTGAACCAAAATGCAAAAACTCCTAGGTCAAATTTGTGTATCTTTTTCTGGATAATCCAAATCTGCAATGAAAAATGGGGGTTCCCATTTAAGTTTTTTATCTTTCCCCACCCCAACCCCCAGGGGGTGGCGGTGGGGGGTCGAGTTTGGTATCATTGGATGTCCCCCTTCGCGACGAACAACTTTCATTACCCACTTGTTTTGATCCGCATAGTTCTCGAGATATTTCAATGTCTTCAGATAAAATGACCACTCACTGTATATGTATACATGGTGAGTTTCGTAACGTGACGATCTCAAATAACTTGCAAGTCATTTGTTGTACAAAAACAATATGAAGAAAACAAGATATGAAGGTCACCTTCAGTTTTTTAAATAGAATGTGCAATATTTTTACTCGAACTCGGATGAAGTCTGAATTCTACGTAAAAAAGTATTGATCTTCGTGTATCATAAATCTAATAATTAACGAGATATTATCGAAATCATTTTCTATATGTACTTATTCAAATTGAGGGATATCAGTTCAAGCACCTACTAGGTTCCAGGTAAGTGCTATTATATGTACATACGGGAAATTATATCGATAATATGTCGTTAGCTATTAGATTTATGATACACGAAGGTCAATACTTTTTTACGTAGAATTATGTGCTTCATCCGAGATTGAGTAAAAATATTGGGCATTCTATTGAAAAAACTGAAGGTGACCTTCATATCTTGATTTTTTAAAATCAAAGTATCAAAAATCAGATTGCAGCACTGTATATCCCCCTAGGAACCATGCAACATTTGTTTGAACATTGTTTTTGCACAACAAATGGCTTACGAGTTATTTGAGATCGTCACGTTACGAGACCCACCCTGTGTATATATATATATATATATATATATATATATATATATATATTGTATGCAAAACAGATCCACATAAATTTAAACGAATATTCAGTGACAAATTCAACGAATTTCAGAGATTTGAAGGTTAACTTTCATTCTTTCAATGGAGCCTTTTTTATGAAGTATATAATCGATGCAGTTTTTTATTCGGCTGAACTTTAAACCCCCCCCCCCCTTCCTTTCGACATGTGACATACGTCATTATATTCGTTTTGACATGCCGAACAAAAAATGTATTCTATAAAATGTTCTATAAAAAAGTATTAACCCATGCATTAAATGAATAGTTTAGCAGAGAGATATTTTAATTTCAATATTGCTAAAACAACGTTTTTGTCGCGGTGATGTAGCTATACAAAGTTGTAACTAGACTGTGGATCTTTATGCAAAATAAAAATGTTTTGCATTGATTGTGGAATGTAGGAATAAAATACAAATTGATTTGATCCTTTAACGACTGTGTTACATGAAAAACAACATTACAGCATTCATGATTTCTAAAAATCTTTTCCCGTTTTATATTTCACCCAACCAATTGCTTCATAAATGCATAAAGTGAGGTTTTCTTAGCAATATTTAAATTAAAATATCTACTAAACTAAACATTTTTCTACAAGCATGTGTTAATACTTTTTTTTTATAGTGAATAAACAATTGTATCGATTGATGCATAAACAATATACGGCTCCATTTAGAAAATCAAAATTTAACTTCATAAGTCCTTGACGCATCCATTCTTATAAAGAAGTTATGTACACCACATCATGTCCACCACGATACCATGTAGTGGTTTTCCAAATAATTTGTTTATACATCGCATCATTTAGAAGTTATTCAAGATGATGAAGTCAGGTGGATCACCCTGTATATGAGGATGTCGATAACTGTGTCCGAAAACAATTTCTATCCCAATTACGAGATATCTACAAAGAACGGATTGAAAAGTTTATGGAGCATTGTGTGGACTAATACAGATCGACGAGGATTATATTATTGATTGAACTATTCAGTCTCTGCATAAAGAACAGAGTAATATTCTTTTATTAAAGGAACACTAGATATATAGTTTGTTACAAAGCATGTGTAGTCCAGAACACAATTATCTTTACGTTAAGAATGTCAATTTGATACATTTAAATTTTGCTCTTCAAAACTAAAAGCATTCTTTTAATTGAAGGTAGCTGTACTAGAATCTTTTGCATCAAAATCGCATTACAGGTTTTGCACTCCAAATTCACCCTTTTGCAAATCATTATCATGATTTTGCATTCCAAATTCACCCTTTTGCAAATCATTTTCACGATTTTGTACTCCAAACCCACCCTTTTGCAAATCATTTTCACCCCCTTGCAAATCAATTTCACCATTTTGCACACCAAATTCACTCTTTTGCAAATCATTTTCCCCCCTTTGCAAATCGATTTCACCATTTTGCACTCCAAATTCACCCTTTTGCAAATCATTTTCACGATTTTGCACTCCAATTCACCCTTTTGCACTCCAAATTCACTCTTTTGCAAGTCAAATACGCCATAATGACACCGTTCACGTGTGTCTATAAATAAATATATAATTTAATTTACATAAATAAATATTTAATTTTAAATATTCTTAACCCGTTGCACTCATTTGTCGAGTGTGTAAAAAATATATGTATAAAATCAAATATATAAAATGGGTTTTTATATGTATTTCGTTCTTCCTTTATGTATAATAGGATTGCGATTATCCGGGCCTCGGATGTTCGAATTCTTTATCGTCTGAATACTTTCCCCGAAGAATTAGTTTGCGTTAAACCAACCCATACTCTACGCTCTACACGATTTACTGCACACTTCAGTAAGAATGAAGTTCAGCACTGAAACTATGCAATTGTTGAATTATCCGAACAATCATGTTCCACTACTTAGCACGGATAATCAAGGTTCAATTGTATTTAATTGTCTTACTTTTTAGTTAAAAACAAATATAAATTACAACAAACTTTGAGAGCTATATTTAATATAATTCGCAAAAAACATTGTTTAAAATAAGTAGCAGTCAAGGAGCTGTCTTTTGTAGTAAATTTCAAAAAAAACATTTAAACTAGTAGGGAGTTGTTGACAACAAAATCGAAAAAGGGTTAATGGATGAAATTGATTTGCGAAAGGTTAAATTTGATTCGTAAAAGGGTAAAATTGATTTTCAAAAGGGTGAAATTGGCAAATCCTAGAAGGCAAACTCTATAACATTCCATGAAATTAATTTCTTCAGAAATAAAAGCTCACAGTAATTATGAAATAGTCGAAAAAAAACATTTGAAATGAAATTCATTACGAATACTTTTAAAAAATTGAAAAACAACTATATGTACGCGATTAATGTATTGAAAAATTAGTTACTTATCAACTCTTTTATATAACGAATTAAAATTAGTACTACCCTCGTGTTTACAATAAACTGAGTTGGCATTAATGAGCATATAGAATATCAGTGAAAGATTAACGTGAGTAAATGTAATTTATAATTCCGAAAAAAAATTCGAGTATAGGAAACACGATAGAACCACAATTATTTAACCTGTAGTTTAATTATCAGCGGCATGGCCGATTTAATCCGCTTTCCAAGTGATTTATCCCTTTGTTCCGGAAATCAAAGCACGTTTTAAAGGTACATATATTGGCCAAACGAGCAAGCGTTACAGTGCAATTGTAAAACACAACATTAAATTGATAACTTGTTAAGCCTATCAATAGTTGACTTCTGACTTCTAATTGAAATTTTTTCTTTTAGAAAAGTTTAATATATAGAGAGTGTAATATTCAATTATGTATAAATGAAAATGACAATTCTATTTGATTATCTTTCTATTTACAAATGCTGTACCAACTTGATCTTTTTATAACATACTAAATATCAATTTATATGTTGGCAATTCAGATTAAAGAGTTTCTTGTCCACGACAAACTATATGTATATTATCTTCACATTCAAATGAATACTCCTTATTCGATTAGAGTTTTTATCATTTACTTTAACAGAATGGGACTTTATACGAGAAGAGATTAATTCATGGAAAATCGTAGTCGAAGCTTGCACATAAATATCGCAAATTGATATACAATATAGTCCACTTATAACCCTTGAAGTTGCAAAACAATTCCATTAGAAATTATTAAATGAATTTCTTCATTCAAGCACATACTTATATGTTATAAAAATTGCAAGACATTTAAATAAATTAAATGTTGACATTTTTATAAAACGATGTATATAGCAGTCGCATTTTGTGCTCGGTACGGTTAGTATTAAATATGTCGAAACCTAATCAATTACTAAACATTTAGAGATTGCATGAGGCATTGTACCAATTTCGAAGAAACGTTTAATTTTCAAATTAACACTAAACCTACCGACCACATGAAAAGCGACTGATGTGTAAGTATTATAAAAATAACAAGATTAAATTTTTGTATATTTTGTGCGATTTCAAAAATTAAAACACCTATACAGTTTCAAGAATCGTCAAATAAAAAATCTGAAATTCTGTTTTTGATTTTATATTTTGACCCCTCATGGTAGGTTTAGTGTTAAAATTGCTCCGAGTGCAAATAGTTAACAAGCAAGCGTTACAGTGCAATTGTAAAACACAAAATTGAATTGATAGCTTGTTAACCCTATCAATAGTTGACTTCTGCGGTATATAAAATTCAATAATTGAAATCTTTTTCTCTTAGAAAAGTTTAATATATAGAGAGTGTAATAAGAAAAATATAAAAAGTATTTTCTAAATAGTTACGATTGCAGGCTTCAATTGTATATTAACCCTTAACACTCGAGTGGTGACTCAGAGAGTCACAATATTGTTTAGATTATTAACACTAATCGTAGCACGACCGGTCAAATCACCGATATCACATTTTTTACTTTATAATTCTTGAAGTTGCAAGACAATTCCATTAAAAATTATTAAATGAACTTCTTCATTCAAGCACATATATTGTTATAAAAATTGCAAGACATTTAAATAAATTCAATGTTGCCATTTTTTATAAAACAATGTACAGCAGTCGCATTTCGTGCTCGGTACGGTTAGTATTAATTTCGAAGAAACGTTTAATTTTCAAATTAACACTAAACCTATCAACCATCTAAAGCGACTGATGTGTAGAATATTATAAAAATAACAAGATTAAATTTTTTAATATTTTGTGCGATTTCAAAAATGAAAACATCTATACAGTTTCAAGAATTGTCAAACAAAAAATCTGAAATGGGTCATTTGACCCCTCGTGGTAGGTTTAGTATTAAAATTGCTCCGAATGCAAAAGGTTAAACAACGATTGTTAGATCGAGGTAAAATAATTCCAATTATCGATCGTAAATGTTATCAAATTTGAAAATACTTTCGGCGCTACCGTTTCGATCAATTAATATAATATAGCAGATCAGATATATATAATATAGTAGATCGTCGTATTCAAACGTGTCTACAGGTTTGTTTTTTCAATGTGTTCAGTTTTTGTTAAAGTTCGATAAGGTCACTTCAGTGGGTTTCAAACCAGCAATCGATAACCATCATTTGTTATTATAGCAAGTACGTATCAAAACCAAGTTTGATCAATTTCATTGCATATTATTGAAAATTATATTCACATATATATTTCTTGTTTAGAAGCAAATTTCCACCTTTGATAAAGGTTCAAAACAGAACCGAAACGTCAGGAAAGGAGTAAATCTTTTGCAAAATTGCTATATTATATTAATTGATCGAAACGGTAGCACCGAAAGCACTCTCAAATTTGTTAGACCGAGGCATGTTTCATACCGTGTTCTCCACTATATAGCAAGTGAAGGTATTAAAATCGAGACGTTGTTTATACGTATATCCGTCAAATAATAAAATGTTTGAACTACGTACAAACATCGCACGGCCGGATATATTGGAAATTCGTGTACCAAACAATTTTGTTAGACACATGGGCCCGTACGAATTCCACTTATACATGTATAACACAACAAAGTTTCACCACTGAACGTTTCGAGAGACTATCAATTTATTACGTTAACGCAAAATAGAACGTTACACGTTATCGTATGTTAGTCGTGTTAATTCGCAGTATGTAATGTTTGTTACGAAGCACGAAGAAACACACCGCGGAAAACGATTACGGTAGAAAGTATGAAATCAAAACTTTTCGCTATCTACATAATGAAGCTTGTAAAGTTTGTGGGAAAAACTTTCTGGTAGAAGTGTTATACGAAGTAGAAAAGCGTTTTGGAATAACTAAACAGCGGATCTTCATTCATTATAAGAAAATTGAAAATTGTTGAAAAATTATTGAAATTGAAGATGTCAATATATGATTTCTCCTCTACTAAAATCATTACCGACCGGTAATTATCGCATAATTTTGAAAAATCTGTGCTGCATGGCTAAACACTTTTTAATGGAACTTTCAATAGCAACAGCAATTTTCATTATGATCTAACAAGTCACCCTCAATAACGTCATTGAATCATTTCATTTAAGATTGCAATGTAAAAGAAAATTTCTATGCCTTCTTTTGGTACAGCACAATTATTAAAAATCCTATTAATAGGCTTCCGGTAGGTAAAGCTTTAAAATCATTAAGGGAAGAAGTAACATTGAATTTAGTTTCTGTTTCTTGCAATCGATGTAGACAATTTTAATTTTTTGATCTGCTGTCTAGTAATAAGAGAATGGTAAGTGATTGTGTAGGAAAAAAAAGTGACAAACTTACGAGGGGCAGCCGAATCTGGTTGACAATAGAGATGTAAAATAGGAAGGTCACGAGGTAGCTTCTGGTCAGACTCATTTCGACGAAAACTCCACAATATCCTTTCGATGTCGTTCTACAAATCCGAATACCATTTTAGAACGTGTCCGCTTCCTTATATAGGATCCATTTCACCCCGCGCAGGCGTCTCAACCCCCATAGCACACCTACACTGAATGTACCCTATTCGCACCACCATCGCTAACAGTCCTGTTAGTGTGAAATATGCAATATAATGCATATATGTGTGATACTGTAGATCTTGTCTTTCGCTGATACACTATACTCTGCCGGAAGAAAAAAAGAAAACGCATCGACGCACAGTGGTTTATTTGGCCAGAAAAAGTGGAGAGAACTATTTTAGCGTTATTTACAGGCTCAAGGTTATAATATTATATATCGTTGGATTCGCCTCAAATACATTTTTTTCCAACTTTCATGTTCGAAACATTTTTTCCTCAGATTATCGAGAAATATTCCGTTTTGTCGATCGTAACGAATTAATAGAAATTAGTTTATGTTGTCGGCGCACAGGTTTGATCTAAAATCAAAACAAAGCAATTTTGCAATTTAAAAGATTTTTCTCAACGTTTCGATCCAAGTATGGATCATCTTCAAGAGAATTTCGCGTTTGCTATGTGTAAATTGTTTATAAGTGTATAAATTTACAACTGTATTCCATGCTGGCACGCGAACTAAACCAAACTATCTAAACGAACAATTTAGTTCTTGCCAGCGTGGAATACAGTTGCAAAATACACTTATAAACAATTTACACATAGCAAATGCGAAATTCTCTTGAAGATGATCCATACTTGGCTCGAAACGTAGAGAACAATCTTTTAAATTTCAAAATTGCTTTGTTTTGATTTTGGATCGAACCTGTGCGAACCATTATTTCGAGCAATAATATTTAAAATTGAAATTGAAAATAAAGACAAAGTCCAAATATTTTCAATATTCTTCAAATAAAATACTATTTTCAAATACTATTTTCAAAAATTACTGCAACAAATAAAATATTTTATTTTCAAAAATTACTGCATCAAATAAAATATTTTATTTTCAAAGTTATACAGACACTGCGCAAAATAAATGGGATTATTTACTATTTACTATGTATTTAAAATAATATTTTCCCCAGCTCTGATACAATAATATGCAATAAAACATAGGCAGTTCTATTTAACACTTTACCTACCGGAAGCCTATTAATAGGATTTTCAATAATTGTGCTGTACCAGAAGAAAGCGTAGAAATTTTCTTTTACATTGCAATCTTGAATGAAACTATTAAATGATGTTATTGAGGGTGGCTTGTTAGTTCACAATGAAAATTGCTGTTGCCATTGAAGGTTCCATTAAAAAGTATTTAGCCTTGTACCATAAATTTTTCAAAATTATGCAATAATTATCGGTCGGTAATGTGTTAAGAAATTGAAGACGACTTCACGTGATTTTCAAACGACTATCCAAGGTCAAATCAATGACACCATTTATTTCCCCCTTGAAACCATACAGATTTTGTCTGACAATGAAACATTTTCCTCCAAAATGCTTCATTTTCTAGATATACGTCCGTTTCACTTTAAATGACTCACTCGGTTTATTATAAGAACATTTTAAAATTATTACTATTAATTTTAATCCGAAAATACATCAGAAATTTCTTCCTCAGATAATGTATCTTCTTCATTTGAGGCCAAGCGTAGCCGAACGTACAGGCGCACGCGAAACGCTGCTAAACGCTTAACACTAAATTAGCTATAAAATTTCAATTCGGACATAGTTGGAGTCAAATTGTGTTGGCTTATAATCACAAATCTTTACCGAATCTAATGAGACCCGAAAGAGCATCCAGACTCAGACAGAACCACAACAAAATCGTCAATAAAGTTTTGTGATCGTAAAAAAAGTACATAATTATTACTAATGTTCAAATATGAATAACTATACTAATTTAGATGATAACAAAATGAAATCTGTGCGAAAGTGCTCTGTACATCTACCTGAAAAACTTTTTCAAGAATTTACAGAATTTTGTTTAAAACACTTGAAAATCGCCAATAAACGGGCGCTGTTTTAGAGACTGTTTAAGAACGCAAAGCGCGCCGTAAGAATGTTCTGGAGGTATATAAAAACGCGACAAAATTTTTGAAAATTTGACAAGATGTAATTCTTACTAAATTAATGCAATTACCAAAGTTTGGGTTCCATTCACTGCACCGTTTAAGAATTATAGCAACTTAAAGTTTGCACATTTTAACACGTCTTCTTATGGAGAATTCATTAAATTCCACTTCAAACCCTATTTAGACCTTGGAAAAACGCAACTAGGAACTCCATTTTTTTATATATAGTAAAAATTATGTAATTAATTATGTTCGAAATTTATTAGGATTCTCACCAAACAGTTACGGAGCAAAAATTTATAAACTGTTACAAACGTCAAATTCATCGTGTTGTCCTTCTCACTAGCATGGAAACGCGACAACTGTGTAGACCACTGAATATAGCTACAATCAGAGGGTACAATTATTCGCAAAAGTCACTTATAATTTTTTATAATATAAAGACAATTTGATTAAAAAATAAATGTAACATGAAATTCACTAATTAAACGAAAGCTTTTTAAATTAATCTATTTTTTAAATGCAAAATATACTCATGAATGACTTTCATTGCCAATATATTGATGGATTTCGAATTTCTTGTACTTCTGTCTCCCACTGTACCTCCAAAACATCCTTAAAATCTCTTGACTGTCGATGAAGTTTACTACTTCACGAGTGTATAAATAGAAAAACAACAGTGAAGCCTTAGTCTTCAGACCTTTGTAGTTAAAGGCAACAAAAATTTTTTGACATACGCAAAAATTTAGAAATCAACTTTTCTCTACTTTTTCAGGCCAAATAGACCACTGTGTGACGCTATCGAGGTAAAAGAGAGATACGATTTTAAACCACGTCTCGGTTAATATGCCGTGGATTATTGCGTGTCAGTCGGGGGTGGAAATGCTTCGTTTCTCATTTTTGACCACGGAGCCACACTTTATTGGCACTTTCAACTATTTCTGTTTGTCCTTCCAACACAAAAATAACAACCTTCGCCAGTCCCACTGATTTCGACAAGTAATCACTGCATTTAATTCTGATTAAATTAGACAGTATTTCTAAGAAATGATATTAGAAATTATTTCATGCAAACTAAAAATTGTTTGCATCAATTGCAACACGCAGAAACCAAACAGAAATTGTTTTCTTTCTGTAACTCTTAAGGATTTTGGTTGAGAACAGAATGTAAAAGGTTTTACATGGATTTCAGGCTTCAATACAAATTATTTCTCGAAGTACCGTTTCGAGAGTGTGTTCGTATACCTATGAGAAAAATTATTTTGAACGCGTTTTTCTCAGAGTTGCGTTTTTAAAAAAGGCGTAAAAGATATCTCGAATTCTATCTTATAATAAGACGTTAGTGTTTACTTACTTATGTAACGTCTCAGTACGACAGTAATGGTATTTTAGAGTTATTTAAATTGAAATATCTCCTGAACTACTAACTTTTCGACATACATAGGTTAGTACTTTTTTGTAACGAATGTCAGACTGCATCGATTGATGTATTAAAAAATACCTCATTCCATTTAAAAGAATGAAGGTGACCTTGATATCTCTAAAAAAATGACATAAAAACAAATTTTTTTTGCATCGTGTCAGCCCCATTGTACCATTCAACTTTGTCCTTACCATATTTTACGTATCTTTAGAAACAACAAAGATATTTGAGGTACAAACATTTGGTGACTCACCCTGTATATATATTTGGCAATTTGTCTTTTTGTTCGGAGCGACGTAACCGCTAGAGCGGGCGCTGTAAAGAAATAGGAAATTACAGGTAACTTTGCGAATGAAAGTTATAAAAACTGTTTGAAAAAATTAATTCGTGGAAATGAAAACATACACGATGCAGTTTCTATAGATTTTACATGAAGGAAAAACCGTTTAGTAAAAAGACAAACACAAGAAAGGGACTAAATTTAGCATAAAAATTAGAGGTGTGCGAGAATATTCGGGAATTCCCCAATTTTTTCGGGATTCCCGGGGTGTTCGGGTATCCCGTGAATTTTTTCGGGATTTCTGATACTGTACGACTGTACGAAATATGTCCGGTACTCCCGTCTCAGAATTCCCGTCCTGTCCCGGTCTCGCACACCTCTAATAAAAATATGAAGAAGCATGCTCATGATTCTGACATCATCGTGTAAAATTGTATAACAATTAACTGCTGAAAAATAAATATTTTCGTGCTGGGGTAAATTATAGAAGATTATTAGGGTCGCTGACCCTAAAGGAAAAGTGGTTCTGTCTGTGTTATGTCAGAGGGTGAAATGTTATTTTTGACTGATATTGCAAGTCAGAAGCAATCTTAATCCTTGCTCAACGAATTCCGTGTTATTTTGATCCGACACTGTTGCAATAACCATTGCAGAGTCGCCAGATTAAGACTCATCTCCCCACTCTACCTTCTTATAACTTATTTCTTTAGAGATATGTTCATTAAATTTTTATTATCGACATTGTCACGTCCGGTGGTTCAGCCATCGATAATAATTGATATAATCAATCATGTATAACATATACCTTTTGAATTTCTTTTTATGCTTGCTCTAATAATGTTGTACGAGAAATTAAATATTAAATACTATTGTTGATATATGATTCGGTTTCTTAATTGCTCTCTTGAATTGATTGGCACCGAATAAGCTTTCATAGATGCAGTGCACCAAATATCACCAGAACAATGTTTAGCTGCAATTTATCAAGTCAGTGCTAGATATAATGCTTGCATTGCTGCAAGAGGGCAACATTTTAAACAATAACTACATTAAATAGATGATAACGTAAATAAAATGTAATTAAATAAGTACAAAAATGAAAACTTGTTTTGTTTCTTCTTTTGCGATTTTCTCCAAAACGAAGCAAAAATGAGCAAATCACTAAAAGACTTTTTGTCTTAGTTTTTCGGTCCCCTACACGCTCCTGAAGTTTTGCCATTTAAATTCGGGACACCCTGTATACGTATACAATGAATCACGAAAGTATGTGTATTTAAACACACTTTAAAACAGTATAACTTTTTATGATGGGACCAAACGACCTGACAATTTTTGAGCAATTAGAACCAATCAGTACCAGACTTTGAAAAAATTGCAATTGCTAAGAATTACATGAGAAAGTAAAACAGACACCATTTATAATTTTTTTATTAGAGCCCGTAATTAAAATTTAAAATATACGTTTCGTAGATGTATGATAGTTATACACATGCTGAAAATTCCATCGATATCAGTTGACGCAAAAGAAACGACACGCATCGAAATATGTAAGAATCTGTGGATTTTTAGCAGAAACGGACCAAGAATCGCGAAAAACTATGATTTTCACCACACTTAACTACTTGTAGCTCTTGGGTATGTTACTTGATTTTGATGGAACTTCCAGCATGTTTGTAACTAACATAGATCTACAAAACATATATTTTAAATTTTCATTAAGAGCCCAAATAAAAAATTTAAAAAAAATGCTTTTTTTATTTTTGCATGTAACCTTGTAAATTGTAATTTTTGGAGAATCTTTTTTGCAGATCATTTAGTAAACCAATGGTTCTAATTGCTTGTAAGCAACTTTTGTAAAACATTAGGTCGTTTGGTACAATTGTAAAGAAGTTATACTGTTTTAAAGTGCGTTCAAATACTTTCGTAGTTCACTGTATGTTACAGTAAATGTGTTTAATCCGGTGATTATGAATAATTGCCGGTTATTATTTGGTAAATGTGATAAATTATTGAATATTTATCAAATTAACCGGCGAGTTTATATAATTCCCAACTCGTAATGGCGAATCTTATAGATATATTGACTGATTGAGCAAGTAGAATACTGGGGAATTTTTTTTTTAGTAGTTTCTAATCCGTACTTGTTTTTATATTGTGTTCCATTCTAAGTAAATGGTGGCCTATAAACACGCAAATATCGATTATTCAACGATTTTTTAAAATCTTGAGAAAATTGTCAAGGTATTAAATATCCGTTGTAAAACATATTAAGACTCATGCCTGAGCTAGTAACTCATTTATTCTTCCGTAATTATTCATATGGATATACAAAACTATGCGGACGAAATTATAGATCAAAATACCTTTTAGTATCTTAAAACGATATGATAGAAGTAATTTTTAGACTCCATCTTTGCAGCAAAACGAATGTCCTCTTAAATGCGTAAATTGTTTGGAACTATTAATGCAAACACTATTTTCAGGTTTTTCTAAAAAACCCGAAATGTCGTTCATTTAGTGTGATATCAGTTGATATATGAAAACACTTTTAATGGATGTGATTTATCCGTTGATTATGAGTTCAGCCTCTTAAATATTACTTTTAACATTACACTCTGCGGATGAACACTGTAAATATTGATATATCATTGCTTTTTGGTGGATAGTACAAATTCAGATTTAACACGTTATTAACAGAAGAATAACAACATTTACACGAATACTGGATCGTTTTTCTTTCTGCGACCTTTTCCCTTTTGTTCTATCTTATCTTATTCAGCTATATTGAATAAATTAGCTTCATTTTGCATCAAGTATCGAGTAAATTTACCGTTACAAACTCTAATTAGTAAGTAGATACAGCGAATCATAAATAGTACAAACTCAAACGGCTTTATGGAGTATAAAAAATTTTTCTTGCGAACCATACCTTTACGGATAAAGGTATGGTTGAAGTCCCCTCTACAACGACCCCATAAAATTTTATGTACGATTTTTTGTTGAACGTTTTATTGAACTTTAAATAAAATATGGACAATGGAATCACCTTTCCACTTAATCTTGCAATCTTAAGAAATGCTGGTAATTTTTATAATTCAGAAAAATGTAACTAATCATTATTATTATTACCGGCATTGGTTATTATCATAACCAACTAATTCTACTTGCTGAATACAATAGGACTTCGATTAACCGGCTTGATCGAGAGACAAGCAGCCCTGATAAATTAAGGCCAGATAGATAATTGCGACCCGAGGGACATGATTAAATTGTACATTATATTCAAAACTAAATTTTTTACTTTTGGAAATTTATGTTCCTACATAATAAAATCATATTGAAACGCATATTTGTTTATAATCGGGATCCCGTTAATCGAGGTCCTACTGTATACGAAAGTACGCGAACCCGACAGATCGTAAAACTCGATTTTTTGAAAACTAAACGCTAACAAGAAAATTTTATTGCTTCTTTATGATTTGTTTTTACGTGTACAAACTACAAACACCACCACTTGTAGCATAACTTGGGAAACACCCTGTATTCTACAACGTTTATTTTCTTAATACAATACAAAAAATAATGCATAATTCGTTGGAATTGGATATACACTTTATTTAATATTTCCCAAGTTCTCGCACTACCTCCTTTTACACGAAACAACTTAGCCCTTTTTTGAGAGTTTTTTTGAGAGGCTTTTGAAAATATCCAAAAAATGCTAGCATATAAAATATGACAGAATTTAGTACGATTTTAATTTATTTCAGATCTAAAAGGGCTACTACCACGGAAATTAAGATTCTATTTTATTCCATTTTTAACCGACTTCGAAAAAGGAGGAGGTTACCCAATTCGATCTGTATGTGCCTTTTTTTCGCTTGTTTTCTATGTATGTTCACCGATTACGCCGAGATGGATGGACCAATCGGAACGAAACCTTTTGTATCTTGTGGAGTATATGTTCCCGGTATGGTCCCGTGCAAAACAAATTTACATTTTTTTATTAATTACAATTTTATTTGCGAAAATGTCGGGTGGTGATACCGTTATGAACTCCGCTGAATGTTAGATATTAGGAACAGTTATTGATTGCGGCTTTCAGATATTTATAAATTACGATTTGGAATGTGACGGCTGACAGAGATAAAAAGTGTGAAATAAAAAAAAATTTTATAAAAAAAATTAAAGCGACTTCGAAAAAACGCACTAAAAAGTATAAAATAATTTCCATTTAATTTATGTGAATACATACGAACTTAAATACAATACAATCTGTTCGAAGGCGGCGCAAAAATTAAAAATTTTCAAAATGACAGATGTTGCTGATTATGATTTCATTGGAATATGGTGGGCTTGGATATCAGTAGGTGGGAAGAGAAGATACATTAATATGTATGTGAAAGCATACATACAGGGTGTCCCAAAATTCGTGAAAATCCCGAAAGGGGGTGGTTTCCGAGACCATTTCAAGCGACATTTTCCTTTGCAAAAATGTTATCCACCGCTTTGTTTAGGAGTTATTAACGAAAACCACGGACCAATCAGAGCGCGATCTAGACGCGAGTTGGCACAGTCGGCCCGGCGCACCAACTGTCGATTGGTCGATTGGAATACTCATTATAATGAGTCATTATAATTTCTATGTACGTAACGTGTACGTAAGTTGTTCTGCGAGTTCTTCATTTTTCAAATTTCACGATAAAATTAAGGAAAACATTTGTAATTGACAAGCCTGTAAATCTACACAGATTCTATTAATCTTGACAGACGATACTGTATACGTTCTTGTTAGTCGCTTCAAGGAGCGAAATTTATTTTTAGATCCAACCTCCCATTTATTTTGGCATAAAAATATGATGTATCATTTTCACGTTTTATTTGTGCCATTACACTTATTGGATCGAACTCTGAGATATGCTTTCAATTATGTGTGAAATTGTATATTCCCAAAGAAAGTAGTATCAAAATACGATGCCCGGTCTTCCGTCATAAGGGATGTGCTTGTAGGTTGCGTAATCGATACACGAAATTCAAAGCGATTTTTGGAGCCAGTCAAAAAAGTTCCTATACGCGTTATTATAATGTATTCCGAAATTTATAATTTTCACGTGCAAAATTCGAACCAAATAATATTTACATTATGTTATATAAAAACGTTACATATTTATTTCGTGGAATTCCGATCATCATTAAACGAGATCTTCGGATCGTTACGTTTAAATAGACCACTGTATACAATCTTGAATATTTTCGACATCGACAAAGTGAAGACATTCCGTTGTAATTCAATTTTTCAACTGATTAAACGAACAATTTCTCAGGAATGTATTCTGCTTATCGAAATATTAGCGTTAAACAGTAATGTTGAAACAAACACAACCTTTTTCTAATTTGAAACTTACTGATCAAAGTACATAAGTACTAGGGCTGTTACTTTTCTCTGAACGTGGAAGATTTTAAAGCTTCGAAGCATCGAATTCCGAAACTTCGATTTCTGAAACTTGGAAGGTGATGAGTAGACTGCAGATCTTCATGCAAAATAAGAATTATCTGCATCGATTGCAAGAAATAGAAACTCAATTGAATGTTATTTTTTACTACGCTTATATTAGTTTTTACTTCACTTTTTATTGCTTCACCTAATATTAACTTGCCGAGTTGTCGTTGTCGTTGTTGTATGCGTCAAATCTTGTAATCGAATTTTAAACCACTTCCCGATAAGCTAGAGTCTTGAAACTTTAAACATAGCTCAGAACTGGGTGATAATGCAATATTAAAAAACAAATTTTTAAAAAAACTATGCGTTTAGGAGATATAAACTATTAAAAATTTAACCATTACACCTTCCCGCGCGACGCTCGGTAGTGCGTCATCGCGGACATCGATCCCCACTCCACGCGCCAGCTCTTACCTACTCCGCTACGTGTTCCCACTCCGACTCATCCCCACTCCACTGGCCCACTCCGCATCGTAGAAGCTCAGTTTACTTACTGACAAGGGGAGTCCCAGGTAGTCGGAATCCGGATTTTCCTGAAACTTGCAGTATTTGAA
>CM052293.1:367699-390191 GCA_028455765.1 Lasioglossum oenotherae | reverse complement strand
AATAAAAATCGCTGCACGCGGGGACTCGAAGGCTAGCTCCAGATTGCACTTGAAACGCTCGACGGCTCGACGGCCGAATTTCAGAATCAGTTTCGTTTCCGTAAAGCAGGCGTGGATGTGGATGGAGAGTGCTAAAAATAGATTGTGGCTGGCGCAAGCGCACAAGCAGCATACGTTCGTGTGTAGCGCGTGCGCAGTAGAAGCAACGTGTCGACGACGGTGCGTCAGAGTGGGGGGTCGAGTTGGCTGAGCGAGCGGAGGGGAAAAAACCCACGACCCATGATTCTGGCATCACTGAGTAGAGGCAGTGCTTCGATTGGGGATACCTTTTCTAGTGCATGCGCAGCGATTCCAGTCTCAATAACGTAATCTTCTCGATAAAATGGGGTTCCTTGAGCACCCCGCAGAATTTTAAAAAATGTATATGATTTGATTCTGAAAAACGAATGTATAACAAGTATATTTGTATATATTTTGTAACTCGTAGGACGCGTCCTGAAGTCTTTTTGTCCGGTAAGATTATTTCGGTATATTCCCGCCAATATAGCTGCCTCAGGGCTCTGGCCGCTCTGCAACCCAATAGTGGATAATTGTATAGAGGATAATGCACCCAATAGTTTTCTCGCGCATGCGCGAGAAAAGGTATCCCCCGGGAATCGCCACCGGGGGTGGGTTTTAGCTACCCTCTTAAAAAAACACGGAACCGAGAAGCGACTGTTAGATTAGGACTTTACTGTACAAAGTTTCATTGAAATCGGTTGAGGCGTTAAAAAGCTATAGGCATGGTAAGACGTGAAGATCTTTGAATTTAGGGTTTGCGAATCATTTAAATCGCAGATTCTTACAATTTTTGCTATTTTCAATCAATTATATTTCATAACAACCTTGATCGATGAAACTTTGTACATGTATATAAATTAGTTAGACATACCAAAGGCACAGATAATTAATTTAGAAATCGTGATCTTTGCTTTTCCATTCACAATTGCGACCAATAACAATTAAAAAAAAAGTATTTATACATTAGCTATAAACTAATATCCTTTTAACGTCGCAAAAAAGCTCAAGCCGTTGGGTCCAATTTTGAAAAAATTATTCTTTTTTAAAATGTGTACGAATACTTCGTACGCCCACTGTAATTGACAGATATTAGATGCAAAGAAGGAAAGAATTCGTCGTTGTCCATTGATAATCCGCAAGGATAGTTTCATGGACAAATTATACACACATCATTAACCAAACACTTATGCATAATAATAATAATAATAATTACCATATCTTCAATAACACGCAATGATAAAATCTATTGATTTTTTATTGTTTTGAAAAATAAAATTCTCCAGTTCAAACAGTAAAATATCATTGTTTACATTAAAATAACTAAAAAATGTAGTAAATACATAGATACAGTCCGCACTGTCAAGGCTTTCGGATGCCATACATAAAGTAAATACATACAGATGATTTTCCATATGCGTTCAAATATTTATACTATGATGATAGGGAACTCTAAATGAAACAAAGAGATTTTTATGTCGTTGTATCTCATTTGCTTTATACAAC
Organism: Lasioglossum oenotherae; assembly: GCA_028455765.1. Taxonomy (NCBI): domain Eukaryota; kingdom Metazoa; phylum Arthropoda; class Insecta; order Hymenoptera; family Halictidae; genus Lasioglossum; species Lasioglossum oenotherae. Next base: position 388,628 of record CM052293.1, on the reverse strand, counting down.
AATAAAATCCTAAATTTAGAAAGGTCGAGCTTGAAACTCTCATATCGAAGTTGAAGGCGTATGTTCGTTAATTTACGTAAAAACAAAAATTTACGATTGTAGTATAAAAAAGTTGCATTCTTGCATTCTGTAACTATACCGATGACTTTACAAACAAATAGCGTCAGAGGAAGATAAATCTCCTTAAGCTATATAAATTGTTCTTTTACAATATGTAATATGGGTTAATGTAAACATACTTGATTAATGTAAAGATTATGAATCAACTCAGTTAGCAATATTATTTTGTATACTGTAATGTAAATACATTCCACCTTTAAAGCGTTGTTACCATAGAAACTTCCGTGCCATTTCTAGTCTATCTTACCATGTCTGCAAATGTTTCACCTATATCGGAGGCACCCTATTATAGTAGTTTTAATATGCGCCAACAGAAAACTTTATAAATATCCCCTTTATAAATACAAATATAAATATTCGATATTCTACCTAATATTAAGTCAATTAGTTTGCACCAAATATTCGTCAAAATGCAAAAGACAAGTCACAATCGTCGTAAACTCAAAATCACATCGTGGTAAATTTTTCTTTGCGTAACCAGAAAGTTTAACCTCTCTCCTAAAACTTGTTGTCTTTTTCTGATGTTATCCAATAGATTTGGACGAGAAGATGCGAGAAATCCAAGTTTCAATCCTAGAGGATCAATGGTTCAAAAGTTATAAATGTTTAAAGTTGAGCGATTTCCAACTAATTAATTATCAAATAGTGGAAATTCTTTAACTTTAAACACTTATAACTTTTGAACCATTGATTCTCCAGCATCGAAACTTGGATTTCTCACATCTTTTCATCCAAATCTACTGGACAACATAAGAAAGAGGCAAAAATTTCTGGTTACGAAAGGAAACGAGCAGCCATTAATTGGTATTTTCACGAATTTATCTGTGTATACACACACGTACGTTCTTTCCTGCCCTGACATACATATAAAGGTATAGTCGAATAAACTTCGACGTGTATATACCAAAAAAGCAATCATATATCAATATTTACGGTGTTCATCCGCAGAATGTAATGCTCAAAGTAATATTTAAAACACTGACAATCGTGTTTGCAATAATAGTTCCAAACAAGAGGACATTTGTTTTGTTGTAAAGATGGAGTCTAAAAATTACTTCCATCATATCTTTATAAGATACTAAAAGGCATTTTGATCTATAACTTCGTCCGCATATTTTGTGTATCCATATGAAAAATTACGGAAGAATAAATAAGTTAGTAGCTCAGGTGTGAGTCTTAATATGTTTTACAACGGATATTTAAAACCTTGACAATTTCCTCAAGATTTTGTTTACAATGATAATTGAAGCTTCAAAATTCGTTGAATAGTCGATATTTGCGTTTTTATTAGTGATGGGTTATGATACTACTCAAGCGATATCGATACCTGGTTCCAAAGTATCAAGATATCATAAGCATGTATAAATAGGTAGGTATCAAAAGGTATCGGTACCTCAATGATGCCTACTAGTGTTGTATAAAGCTCGAGTCTTCGAAGCTACAGAGCTCAGTCTTAAAGACTAAGTTTCTAAGGCTACAATTATATAAAGCTTAAGCTTTCAAAGCTTTAAGACTCAAAGCTTCAACGCTCAGCTCTCAGCTGTTATGTTATGATATTTGTCACAGAGGACACAGGAATATTCAAACACATCCAGGCAATACAGAAGACTCGAGTCTTTGAGTTTCAAGCTGAAGCGTTGAGGACTCCAGTTCTCACAGCTCGAGGTTCGCAAATCGAAGTCGCGACTCGAGCCTTCAAAGCTCAGGACTCAGAGCTCATTTTACCAACACTAATACCTACTCAGAAGTGTCGATCCTTTGTAAATACATCTTGGATGGAACTGGTATCGATACTTTCAATAATACAATACGGTTCGTTTTCGAGTTTTGTTTGTTTTCGTGACGCGTTGAGCCGCTTTGATTCCTACATTCATTTTTCATTTCTCCAACAACCATCAGTTTCGATTCGACACCGTAGTACCTAGAACTCGGCTTATTTACATAAAACTTGCAAGCAAATATTAGAAAGAGAATGTCTCATAAAAGATCATAGGTTTGGAATTATTTCAAACATAACGATGAAGATAGTGAAGTGGAATGTAATATGTGTGCGAAACGATTGAAATTTAACAAATGTACAACTAACATGATTAAACACGCAAAGACTCATAGTATATTTAAACAAGTAGTTGCAAGATATACTACTGACGAACATACTCCATATACACGTAATAAATGGTACTTTTTCTTACCGTCTACATATCAATACTATGACAATAGACACAACAATCACCATCCGTTCATTTTTCAGAAAATGATGTTAGAAAGCAAAAGATCGATGAACGTATTTTAAATTTAATAACTGTAGATCCACAACCGTTTTCGATTGTCGAAGATACAGGATTTCAAAATTTATTAAAATATCTCGATTGTAAATATATAGTACCTAGTAGAAAAACCTTAAAGACATTACTGGATGAAAGATATGTCAAAGAAACATTGCGAGTACGAGGAGAACTCCAAAATGTTGATAAAGTTTGACTTACGACAGATATATGGACCAGTAAATATCAATACTGAGAGTTTTCTCACAGTTACCTGTCATTTTATAAACCACAATTTCGAATTGAAGACATATGTTTTAGAAACAAAGAAATTTACAGGAAGTCATACAGCCTCTACAATTGCAAATCATTTAGATGATATATTAATTACGTGGGATATACAGTAGAAAGTAACTGCAGTGGTAACCGATAATGCTGCAAATATGAGAGCTGTTATGAAACAACTGCGCGATCCTAGCGATCACATTTTTTGTTTTGCACACACATTGAACCTGATCATTAAACATTGTTGAATAATATTATTGAAATTCAAGTTCTACGAGAAAAGTGTCGTCGATTAGTTTCGTTTTTTATATCAAGTTGCGTAACAACAGATAAATTAAATGAAATACAAATTAAGTTGGGTCTACCTCAATACAAATTAAAGTCAGAAGTACCGACACGATGGAATGCAACATATGAAATTTTTGATAGATTAATTAAATTAAAATCATCAATTGTAACAGCTCTGTCATCATTAAAAATTAATTTTGAAAAGTTAACGGATAGAGAGTGGGACGCTTTGCCAAATATTGTAAAGATATTGCAGCCATTCTTTTTTATAACAAAAGAGCTGAGTTCTGAAAAATATGTTAGTATTTCCAAACTCATATTAATTAAAAACCAATTATATATTTTCATCGATTCTTTACAAAACGAAGGGGGTATTACAGGAAGACTTTGTATGGTATTAAGATTGCAATTAGATAAGTACCTTGATAATTATGAAACGAATGAAAAATACTCAATTCCAGCATTACTGGATCCACGATTTCGAGAATTGCATTTCCAAAATGAAGCACTTATTACACAAACATGTAATAAATTAATTAATGTAGCATCTCCCTTGGAAACATCGACTACGGAATCAACTGCAAATCGAGAGGAATTCCAAGAAACAGTAACGGGAGAAGACCCTTCATTTTGGTCAATATTTGATATACAAGTACTTCAAAAAAATACAGTCGTATGTAAAAGTGGTGTATCTGCAGAATTAGATAACTACATGAAAGAACCATATTTCCCCAGACATGAAAATCCATTGACGTTTTGGAAGATTAATGCATTGAAGTATCCAATACTATCAAAGCTTGCAAAGGAGTATCTGTGTGTAATGGCAACATCTGTTCCTTCCGAAAGAGTATTCTCAAAAACTGGTGAAATAATTAGTAAAAAGAGAAATCGATTAAAAGACAATGTAGTGAATAAAATATTATTTTTAAATACTATTTAATAAATCAATAAAAAATAACTCGTTTACTATGTCTATTTCGTTTACTTTTGTTCTACACATTCTTTTCACTTGTCAAAATATTCCAGTCAGAGTTGGGTAAAATATTTATGTAACTAAAAATTCGAATACCGAATAAAAGATAAATAAGTTTGTATTCATTATTCGAAGTTTCTAATAAAAATATTATCTTCATTCGACAAGTATCGAATAAATAATTTTATTCGACGAGAATTTACCCAACGAATAAAGATAATTTTTTTATTCGAACTTCGAATAATTTTTTAATCTTTTATCTTTATCTTTTATTCGAAGGCTTCGAATAATTCTTCGCATAACTTTTTCCAACACGAATAAACGCGTTACCGAGTGTCGAGCTCCGAACGTCAAAGACCCAGCGGTTGACAAACGGCATAGAATCAATACAATGCAAGCAGATGGGGAATCATGCATCAATGAAAGTTTAAACTTTTAGATTTTACGATATACCTTCATAAAATTATTACGAGTGAATTGAGGTGCTTTTCCTGATGAAAATGAGTCCAAACTCGACTGTAAGCGAACAATTTTTATTCATACGTAATGTTATGATAAAAATTATAATCTTATTCAAGAAGATAGTCCAAATATGATGTCGTGTTTGGACTCATTTTCATCGGGATAAACTCTACAACTGATTCGCATTAAAAATAATATCCGTATTAAAAATATAAAAGTTTAAAGTGTCAATAATGCTTGATTCTCCATCTACTTACATTGTATGCCGTCTGTCAGTCGCTGGATATTTGACGTTCGGAGCTCGATGTCCGTGTCAAGTCCGACTCACAGTCATATTTAAAGCAGCGAGACTTTTGGAGGAATCATTTGGGAATCGATACTTCTCGATACCTACAGTATGTATTTATTATTGTTTCGATGTTTATGATACCAATACCAGTCAGTGTTCATTTTAGTAATACTCGTATCAAATGTCAATACCAAACACTTATAAGCTTGTGTGATACGTATCATACCTTCCAAACAATTACTTGGATATCAAATTGCTTAAAACTCATGAGAAAAACTGCTATCGCGCCCATCACTAGTTTTTATAGGCCGCCATTTACTTAGAATGAGACACAATATAAACATAAGTATGGATTAGAGTACAAAGAAATTGGAATATTTCGTTTTAGACCACTAGAAGCAATGCTCGCTGCGTCAATCGTGAACAAAATCAAAATTTTGAGTGAACTTTTCCTTGCGTAACCAGGAATTATTGCCTTTCTCCTATAAATGTTTACCTTTTTCCTATGTTATCCAGTATATTTGGGCGAGAAGATGTGAGAATTCCAAGTTTCGAACCTGAAGGATCAACGATTAAAAAGTTACAAGTGTTTAAAGTTGAACGATTTCCAGTGTTTTCGACAGGTTAGCGCCGTCATGTTGTGTGTAGTGAAGCACGCGGTGATGTTGATCACGTCGATTCCCAAGACGTCCCTCTCCGCCCCACCTCACCTAACCACCAACCAACTAATTAATTATATCGGCATTACCACGTGCTCGTGCTGTCATATAGCGGTTTCGCTCGGTAAGCGGCGCGCGACCGTCACTACACACAACATGGCGGTGCTAACCTGTCAAAAACAATGGAAATTGCTCAACTTTATACATTTATAACTTTTGAACCATTGATCCTCCAGGATCGAAACTTGGATTTCTCACATCTTTTCATCCAAATCTACTGGATCACATAGGAAGAAGGTAAACATTTATAGGAAAGAGGCAAATATTTCTGGTTACTTTTAAGAAAAAGAGCAGCTAAACTTTTTTCTTTTAAACTTTTTCTTTCTAAACTTTATTTTCTTAATTGTTACCTGCATGGATACACTCATCGCATTGATATGTATGGCTTTGATTATTCTTTTGTGTTCTGGTCTGATTTAACAGAAATACATTGTACTCATATTTACATGATCAGCTCAGTTTTATTATCAACATCGAATCAAATGTCAATGTTCTTAGCATCGAATTTTGTTAAATGTTGAAAACAATGTTTCTCAAGAAAAGTTACAGATCAAACTGTCTTTCGCCAATTCTTTAAATGACAATAGTGGCATTAAATGAAACTTTGTTCGAACAAATGTAGAAGATCAAGGGCATACATATAAGGGATTAAAATTATTTAGGTAGTAATACTTGAATTGATGCGCGCCTCGCGCGAAGGTTTCACAATAATATTGATATTAATTCAAGTCAGGGAAATAACCTCAGAAAATTTACATCAATTCAATATTACTTCCTTGTTTATTATTATCATAAATTGGTATTTATTAATAACTGATGTTATTAGCCACCTTATATGTATAACGCAGTCTAAAAACAATCTTTTAATACACGTTGTGACCAGGGACTTAATACCGGTAAAATTTTTAATACTGGTATTACGAATACCGGTAAAATTTTCAGTTGGTAACGGTATTGGGCCAACAGAATATACCGGTAAGCGATATGAAATACTAGTATTTTTCGGTTTTTTGGGGAAGGGGAAATGAGGCAAGTGGATATTCCGCACGCTTCGCCCGATCCCCACTTTTCGACTCGCGCGTAGCTCTTGCCGTTCATAGGAGTAGGAACAGTTGTCGCTACTACAATGTATTTCTACGGCGACTACGCCAATGGATTCCCGTTCACCGCATCGCTCGCTGTGTCTCGCTTGGTTTTATATAATAATAAAATATATTTATCAAATGTAAGTTTTTATATGAATTTAGTAAAATTTTAGATAATATTAACGAGATTTCCCGCTTACAGTCACGAAACAATTAAGAATTATATGTATATGTAGCTTACACTGGAAAACTACACATAAACCAATAAACTAGTAATTATACAGCTGCCGGTAATTTTTTTGGTTCCGTATTTCATTATTTACAACTTTATAGTATCTAGTATCTAATTTATATTTCCAATTGTAAGATATTCTTATTTGCATTATGATAATGCAATTTATATATTTTATTATTATATAAAACCAAGCGAGACACAGCGAGCGATGCGGTGAACGGGAATCCATTGGCGTAGTCGCCGTAGAAATACATTGTAGTAGCGACATCTGTTCCTACTCCTATGAACGGCAGGAGCTACGAGTCGAAAAGTGGGGATGGGGCAAAGCGTGCGGAATATCCCTCTTGTCCCGTTTCCCCTTCTCAAATAACTGAAAAATACCGGTATCATACCGGCATCGTACCGGTATTGTACGTACCGGTATGAATCCTTGAATGCAACCATACCGGTATGACGTCATACCGGTATTCCGATATTTCGGTTCTATAACGGTTAGGAAGAAATAACCAAAATATACCGGTTTCATACCGGCATTTTACGTACCGGTATAAGTCCCTGGTTGTGACCACAGCTGGGGAAAATAGTATTTTAAATAGTAAATAATCCTATTTATTTTAAAGTATGTGTACAACTTTGAAAATACAATATTTTGTTTAATGCAGTAATTCTTGAAAATAAATTATTTTATTTGATGCAGTAACTTTTGAAAATAAAATAATTTATTTGAGGCAGTAATTTGTTTGAAAATAGTATTTTATTTGAAGAATATTGGAAATATTTGTATTTTGTCCTTAGTTTCAATTTCGAATTCAATACGTTTATGGGTGTAAATCGTTTCTTATAAATAAAATATTGGTAATTATACAGAAAAGTACTGCCCACTCCGATTTTGATAAAATTTAAATATGTTATAGATATTGTTATTTTGAACAACTTTTTCCTTTCCCAATATAGGGGGGTCGCTTTTAGTTTTCGAGATATTTGCAGAAACCTATCGCGAATACTGTATTGAATTTTTCGTATTCTTACACGCTCCGCAGTAACGTAAGCCTGTTCCGGCGCGGCGTTTGTTTACATGTTGCTTGTAAACACGCTGCGGAGATGAGAGAAAAGAACAGAGTCTCACTCTGTGACCATACATACATATATAGGGTGAGCTTCCAGTTTTGAAAGACTACTCCTACATTTTCGTATGCGTGGTCAGGCCGGCCCTCTCCGCCCCCCGCTACCTAACCCTAACTAATTCTGATCTCACGATTTTTCCATTACTCGTTCAAATTCTGTATGACGGCTATATAGAATGAAAAGATTATGCGATCAGAATTAGTTAGGGTTAGGTAGCGGGGGGCGGAGAGCGACCACGCATACGAAAATGTAGGAGTAGTCTTTCAAAACTGAAAGTTCACCCTATATATGTATGGTCATAGTGAGACCCTGTTTTTCTCTCATGTTCGCTGCGTGTTTACAAGCAAAATGTAAACAAATGGTGGGCCGGGACAGGCTTATGTTGCAGCGCAGCGTGCAGGAATACGAAAAATTCAATACAGTATTCGCGATAGTTTTTTGCAAATATCTCGAAAACTAAAAGCGACCCCCCTATATTGGAAAAGGAAAAAGCTGTTCAGAATGTGTTGCTGCATAACATATTTAAATTTCATCAAAATCGGAATGGGCAGTACTTTTCTGTATAATTACCAAAATATTTTATTTCGTGTTTCTGATTATTAAAATAGAAATATTTTATTTTGGGGATCAAATGGTGAAAATAGAAATATTTTATTTTGAGGTTCAGATTGTTCAAATAGAAATATCGTATTTTCGAAATTGTATATCTTATTTAAAATACTATTTTCTTTAAGCAAAATAAAATCTAAAATATTAAATAGTATTTGAAATATTTGTTTCGCCAAATAATGCCCACCTCTGGTTGTGATATATGTAGATCGGAACAGGACTCTAGCTTTTTGTGTCTTCGTAGGCCGCGCCGAACGTAGAAGAGGACAGCATGTAAACACGGACCGCGCGGCTGAAGGCGCAACAAAAAACAACGTACGGTGAGACAATACTAGTGCAATAATGTAACTATTTTATTTCTTATTTATTTCTCATGAAATATTATTAATATATTTGTGACATTTTTCTGATTAAAATGACACCAAACATGATGCAATTTGGTCCATATTTACTGTACATGTGAAGCATAATTTATGATTTATCAAATACTTAACATACACTATAGATAATAATAAAGGAGGGGTTTTTTATCGATCATGATTAATGTTTAATTAATACTAATATTTTCCGCGGCGCTACGTTTCGATCAAATCTTTACACTTTTGAATAGCTATGTTTGTTCCCAAAGCAAACGTTCTATGCCCTACAAACATAGCTATTCAAAAGTGTAAAGATTTGATCGAGACGTAGCGCCGCGAAAAATATTACTATTAATAATACACTATAGAGTTGAAGTACGAATTGTGTATGTACTGTATGTGTGTGTATTAACAGACAACCCTATATATAGGTAAATTTATAAAAATAGAGAATCGCAAAGAACAGAAGAATTGTAAAATTACACTCGCCAACGAATTGTAAAAAGAAGGCAGATCGAAACGAGCGCCCGCGACAAACACGTCTGTCGTTAATCATTTGGTTATCCGTGTGCCCAAATATGTTAATAAACCCGCTTTTCCTTACAATATAGCATATTTTTAAATAAACAATTTACCATCTCGAAAATTATGTTCCCAAAGAATTAGATTGGAATTTTGCAAATTAATGGAGCTACAGCCCGTTGGAGGTTTTTAACCGTCTCATTTTAATCAGAAAAATGTGACAAATATCTTCAGAAAGGTTGTATACGAAGAAAATTGAGAATAAAAAAGTTGGCATCGCATTGGTATTTTAAACAACACAATAAGTTTTGAATTTTTCCGACCATTGCGGTCACTGTTTCTCTTTCTTTTTCAATCGCTATCCTCTTCTATGTCCTAAATTTACTCCATACCGTCAATTAAACCACTAAATACAGTTGAAATTATATCGCGTTTAATGTCGTTTTAATCAGAAAAATGCCACAAATAAGTTGGCGAAAATCCCATTAAAAAATAATGCAAAATAAAGTTTTGTAAATGGATTAGTAGTGGTTCACACCGACATACCCGACCTGGTATCGGATTACGCGGCATGTTTACACCAGTGCCTCGATTGTGCCCAAATTTTCTCGCGCAGGCGCGAGAAAACAGTAACATATCTACTATTGGGTAGCAGAGCGGCCAGAGCTCTGAGGCAGTTATATTGGCGGTAATGTACCGAAATAATCTTACCGCACAAAAAGACTCCAGGACGTGTCCTACGAGTTACAAAATATACACAAATATACCTAGTATACATTCATTTTTTAGAATCAAATCATATAAATTTTTTAAAGTTCTGCAGGGTGCTCAAGGAATCCCATTTTATCGAGAAGCTCACGTTACTGAGGCTGAAAACGCCGCGCATGCGTGAGAAAAGTTGGGCTCAATCGAAGCACTGGTTTACACTGCTTGGCGACTGAGGCAGCTCGAGCTTCTCGGCCCCTCGCGACGTATGCCCTCCAGTAGAATGGGTAGAAGAACAGGTGAAGTGACACAGAGCGGTCTCCTCCGCCGGACTAAGAACGGGACATTACTGTACAAATTAAACGTATGTAAAACAATTATTGTGGATAGTCTCACTGATCTGTTAATGAAAAGTAATGGACAATGGAGTGTCACTGTCGGCAAAATACATTTGAAAGCATGTACACGATATATATCGTTCAAATAACGTCTGTTAAAAATGACCTTTTTTTCGAATCACTCGATTCGTTTCCTCGAGATCAACGACGAACTTGGTGCCTCCGATTCAAAATATGAAAACATCAAGAATCATGTTATCTCTGTTCAAGATATCTGTCGTTTTATATTTGCGATTAACGCGTAAAATAGGTATAACACTTAAACATTTAACTAGATTAACAACGCTTTATTCCCAGCGCAAGTCGACTCGTGGTGCTTAAAAAATATCTAAGTACAAGCATTTAAAAGACTGTACACCTTAAATCAACATTTTACATGGACACTCGAATCTATATTGAATTATCTTTCCTAATAGTAACATATATTTCCTTAGTCGAACTGACAGAAACAATTTCATTCTCGTGAAATGATTAGAACTCCTCGAAATATATTATCCTATACTATTATTAATATAGTTTATCTAATATTTTATACATAGAGTGCTTCGTAAGATACGACATATTCAGGAAATTAATGTTCGAAATTAAGATTCTGTGTTCAGCGAACTTTAGTAGCTGCAATTCAGCATTGATCGTAGATTTGCATCGATCCAACTACATATATTGTATGTATAATATAAAATATTTGTTCATCTTCAGTTTACGCAATAGTTCCTTACATATCGGATGCTTTACGAAACACTCTGTTTACAGAATTTTATTAGATCGTTACTGACAATGAGACAAGGTCCGACACTTCTAAATTTTCCTTTATGTGACGATCGAAACGATTGAAATGAAAGGTTTGAAGTGCGCACAAAACCAAAAGATTCCTAATATCAAGTGTTGTTTAAACACAAACGAATATAAGAAATGGTATATTCTTATCCGTTGAACGTTCGATTAACTGAAGAAACCATATATCTGTATGTTGTGTTACGTACTACCTAGAAACACATGATCGAATTCAATACAGACACCTCTATATTGCTGCAATTAAGCTACTAATATGTATGCAATGCATATATACTCATCGTATTCGTAGCCATATATTTTTCGGCCGGAAGAATCGAGGCTTGGGCCGCGGCCGATCGCAATTTATCATTCTAATCAGTAGTAATTAGAAATGTCCCATTATGCCTTTACACACTGTGGGGAAAAATAACGCATGGTCTCGCTTTGTACTTCGATAAGTAGTAGACAATAGAATCATTGGTGTTTCGTTTTAGAGAACTCTAGAAATAATCGTCCGATTGCTCGAGCGTCTTTCGACAAATCGACGCATCGATGTACCGGACGAATTCTGGTCCAGAGCATCGTCGCATTATCAACCCCCTGCCGCTTTTTCTGGAAGATCTGTTTCTATGCAGAGTTTCCTTAGGTTTTCGAACCTAACATCCCTATAACAGCGACTTCATATAATTAATGCTTTCAATGAAACTGCTACTATTTCGAGAAACTACTTTTACCTGTCAACCGAGTACACGTATAGTTTGCTTTCAAATAGTAACTTGATCGCTTAGTAATTATAATATTAAACCTATAGTGGTGTACATTATATCGTTTCTGCGTGTGATGTACGGTAAGTCAAGATTAAAATGCTTCTTATTCACTTGTAACTTTATCCATACATATGCGCGGTCACTCAGTGAAAAATATTGTTCATAAGTGAAACCACGGTGCACTATACAGGTGTGCCGACTTCCCTCAGAAAACTGTGATAGGTGGGTAGTAATTCTCTGGCCGCCGCCAGACGGCCCATGTATTCCGGCGCGCTACTGAATACACCAATCTCATTCGCACATGTACGGTACCTACGACCCATGCGCCGTCTGGCGGCGGCCAGAGAATTACTAGCCATCTATCACAAAACGTCAACGTTACAGAGATGCTATATATACATGGACCCAAATAAGAAGGTACTTGTTCTGCGCATGTTGTTGCGCGTCAGCCATGAAATTCATGGCGTCAGCCAATGATCGCATGGTCGGCGGCACGGTGGATTATACCGGTGTGCCGACTTCCCTCAAAAAACTGAGGCAGATGGGTAGTAATTCTCTGGCCGCCGCCAGACGGCGCATGGTCCTAGGTACCGTACGTGTGCGAATCAGATTCTGTGTATTCGGGCGTGCTGTGTGAATACACACAAACTCATTCGCACACGTACGGTACCTACGACCATGCGCCGTCTGGCGGCGGCCAGACAATTACGACTCATCTGCCTCAAAATTTCAGCCTTACAGAGATGCTAAGTCGGCACACCTGTATAATGCACCGTGTTCGGCGGAGTACGAGTAGGGGGATTAGCCAATGAACGAGTTCCGTTAGAGTCATATGCGCAGTAGAGTCTTTTTGTCGGCTAGTAAGTAACCTTCTTATTTGGACCCGAGCATAAGTCGGCACACCTGTATAATGCACCGTGGGTGAAACTATTGTAGATTGTGTTCACGGTTTACTAAAAATTATTTAATCATTTCGTTATAACCCAAGGAGATTGTTGAGCAAATAGCAATCAGCGGCTTAGAAAAAATGTGCGTTGTTTATCGACTTCAAAAGATGCTATTAGGTTGATAGATATGAGTTGTCCGATTTCGTTGACATGTATCCAGTAAGCAAACATGCTCGATTTTAGACAGTAGGCTGTGCCAGCAGAACAACATACTTCTGCGTCCGAATAACTATCGCTTTATGCTGGCACGGTGTGCCGGGACAAGCTGAGAGCAGAAAGATGGCAGTCCTTCGTTCAAGAAGGCAGCACGGTCGCACTAATGTGGCGGACGCAGTGTTCCGATATCGTCCAAGATTTTTCGTACGATGGATGGCCGCTGATGGCGCTGCGAGGCCAAAACAGTAACGTATCTATGATGACGAGGTAGTGAAGCCCTGTGTCCTGCGCCTTGAGACAGTTATATTGGCACGGACGTACCAGGACAAAAAAACTTCAGGACGTGTCCTACAAGTTACAAAATATACACAAATGTACATGTTATACATTCATTTTTCAGAATCAAATCATAAAAATCTTTTCAAATTCTGCGGGGTGCACAAGGTACCCCATTTTATCGAGAATCTTACTTTACTGAAAGCGCCACCAGCGGCCATCCATCGCACGAAAAATCTTGGACGATATCGGAACACTGGGCGGACGTCGGATAATATCTCTTGTGTAGTTAACCAAATTGTATAGATTATTTAAAACCTTTCTATATTTAACATGATTGCACAAATTCTCATTGTAAAACTATAAATTAATATATTAGCGAATAAAGAATGGACATTCAGAGAAATTTTGTAATATATTTTAGAGGAACATTAACAAATTGTTGAAAGAAATACAGTAAATGTGTACCTGGGTACGCGGTTGACTACACACGGATATACATGACCGACATTCGCCATATTAGTGCGACAGTGCTGCCCCCTTAAACGAAGGACCGACCCAGTCAGCCAGGCCCCATCACATAAGTCAAAAAAGTCTTTTAGAGATAGAAAAATGCATTGAAATTTGCTTTGGGCCCTCATATTATTAGATATAAACATAATCTCGTTAAAATAATGACCAGAGCGCGCTGCATCTAACCTTCCTCTTTAGAATGAGCCTTCACCCAGCCCAAAATTTGCTCAAATAAGGACAAACAACGTCAGGGCGCAGACCCATGTTTCGACCCAAAATCTAGTAAGTTTCTAGTTATTTGCTAGTTACAATCTGAAGGTATCCTAGCCCCTTAAGAGGGCAGCACGGTCGCACTAACGTGGCGAATGCCGTTGTACAAGGCAGGTCATTAGTGCGACCGTGCTGCCCTCTTAAAACATACAGATGGGCTCAATTTCTGCTCGAGGCAGGCCTGATTCGAGTTCGCCATTAATTATAATGACTTGACATTTTTTATTCGTCGCAAAGAACAATAATAAAGTATACACGAACTAAATTTCCTTATCCCGTAAACGTATAGATTACTAACTTCTTGAAAATTTTGATTGGTTCTTCAGAAGCGAAAACAATCTCAAAAGGAGCATACTGAAGTTTGATGATTCTAAAACTGGATCGAAGCTGATAGAACATGTTTTAATTAAATAAACATCTATTAATACATGATACGGGTTTCTGCTATTCGCAGAGAAAATCCAACGTTTCATATGCACCAACCTAATATTTTCACTTATCCAAACGAAACAAAACTATTTAAAACGCCAAATATTTTCGGAAGGTTTCGAAGCAAATTTTTATAACTGCTATACATATGTTACAGTAAATCGTATTCATTTTTCAACAAATGTATCTTCAGACAAACTATCCGATACAAATTAGTAGCAGAGCAAATTTCGATCACGGAAGCAAAACATCATTTTTGATTTGTGATATTTAACTTTCAGTCCACATACATGCAATACATGCGAAGCGCAAGGGGTTGAACCTATACTATTATATGTATATAATATGCAGGATTCGAGAGGTAAGTCCCGTCCCTCCCGAAATTCTAGCAAAGAGAAAACACGATATTCTCAATAATCACGACTCCGCAAAACGCACATATACATCTTATTGTTTGCATTTTGTTTTTGTTCGTTTTCTTTTCTAATAAAATTCAATTACATCGAAATAATAAATATAAAACTAAATAATAATACTTCGCAGAACTTCCGTACTGCTCGAAAAATCTACTCTGAACGAATTACGTTCTTCGCACGATGCTTCTGACAACACGATACGCTTGTGACTATTCGCGCGAATACATTCCTCTCGATATAATATATCTCTATGTTCGTAGAAAACTTCTGTTTATGTATTTATGTAAGCATCTCTTGGAACGCTTTCACACCGCCGTTTCCAGCGACTCCTCGATTTAAATACACATCGTCTTCGATCCGACGATTGTTCTCTCACCTGACGCACTATAATATTAACTACGTTCTCTTCTTTGTTCGTTTGCCGCAATCAAGTCGAAGAAATAGAACCGAGTGTCTGTCGTAAAATACCGTTCTCCTCTACTATACATTCAAATGAAAAATAAACGCATTTAACCCTTTATAGCTGTACATGGAATAAGAATTCTCTGATAAACTATGTATATAATAATATTATTCTAACAACATGGGACTATGGTAAATCTGTTCAGAAATAGAAACAGATTCGGACTATGATATAAAAATATTTAGCAGTAAAGGGTTAGAAACATTTAGGTAAACATGTCGCCTCAACCATGACACTACAAACTAGATTAACTGTTAAAATTATTTTATAATTCCTCGTACAAGAATCGTTGATCGCATTCGGGCATAGGCCAACAATACAACGAAGGTCAACGGCTTGACACTTCATTGTATAATTCCTTCCACTTTAAATACAAATTTCTAATTAATCGTCGAGTCCGAAGCGAACTTTTAAACAATACAGAGTTGTAGACCGTTGGTACAAGGATATGCGTTTCACTTCGAACAAAATAGGCAAGAGGAAACACGTACGGACACTACTGCAATTAGGTCTCCGTTCATCAATCCACGTGTAGTATTTAACTGAAAATAAAATAACGTTACGTACACGACTTATTTTGCAGACGAAAAGGTAGGATCATTTTATGTCCACATAACGGAACTTTTTTAGTAAAAATATGTTTATGTATTATCTAATACATTGCTTACCATCATTGGATATAATATCTTTCCGACGCAAAACCAAACTATCAGCTTTCTATACAAATTTCTTTCTAAAAAATTCGAAAATTTTATATTCTGTGGACATTTTGTGACTCTCCCTTTAGCGTCCTAGGGTTAAGCGCGAGTAGGTACTCTATTCGAGTTGAATTTATAGATACAGCGCAGAAAATGTTCGAGATAACTAAATACATTTACATAAGTTTTCACTTTTACCAATAAATAATTAAAATTTTTATCGATATAGCAGTATCCGTTCGTGTCTCGCTGTTTTCACTCGTTTCAACGCATCTCGCGAGCTTCGGAGATAAGAGAATAATGTACTGCTATTGATGAAAACAAAAGTCTGGCGATGGGTAAGGTGTGTCGGATTCCATTCCAGTGGGTTCGTTAACGTGAGGTGGACGGCATTGGATTAAACTGATTTGACATGTTGCAGCAATACCACGGAGCCAGAAAGTTTGCGTTCCTTGATTGAAAACACACAATAAAGTTAGTATAAAGAAGCACTCTGTGATAATATAAATGTTTTAAAACATTTTTTCGATCAAAAATACTGATTCTTGCACTCTGAGCTATTTTAACTGGAAAATTAAACATTTCTTCCGAATTATAATAATTCCATTGTGTATGATTTTTTTCATTTTATGAATATGAAATTGATATAATACCTCGCACAATACTTATGTTAAATGTTTAGTAATTGGTTAGATCCCTGCATGTCTAATAATGTAAAGAATATTTTGAATAATGGTACATCAGTTTCTAGTGGTGACTTTGAGTCACCACGCCAGTGCTAAGGGTTAACCCTTTGTACTCCAAATCGTTCTTCAATTTTGTTGCCAACGAGCTATTTTAAGTGTTTCATACGAAATTTACTTCAAAGGACAGTTCCTTGGCTTCTACTTATTTTAAACAATTTTGTTTATTAATTATTGGCAGGTTGAATAAGTTTTCACTGTTTTCTGAACTGCGCGCATGTACACTCCTCGAAAGAATTAAGGGATGACTTCTGCGAACCCGAAAAATTGCTCCCACTATACATGATCATAACTCCGTCAAAAAATTGCCGTATCGAAAACGTTGAACAATGGTTTGAAAGCCTGAAATACATCGGACGGCGTCTTTGTACATGCGAGCAACTGCTTCAACGGCAGAAAGAAAAAGGTTTTTTGAATCGCATCGTAACTAGCGATGAAAAATGGATTCATTACGATAACCCTAAACGTAAAAAATCGTGGGGTAAGCCTGGCTATCCATCAACATCATCAACAAAGCAGAATATCCATGATTCCAAACTTCTGCTCTGCATTTGGTGAGATCAGCTGGGTGTAGTTTATGAGCTTCTCAAACCGGACGAAACCATCACGGGAGATCGCTATCGACTACAATTGATGCGTTTGAGCCGAGTATTGAAGGAAAAATGGCCGCAATACGAGCAGAGAGACGATAAAGTGATTTTGCAGCATGACAACGCCCGGCCACATGTTGCAAAACCGGTGAAAACATACTTGGAAAACACTTAAATGGGAAGTCCTACCCCACCCAACATTCACCAGACATTGCCCCTTCCAACTATCATTTGTTCCGATCAATGATACAAGGGTAGTCGCAGAAGTACCCGACCTAACAAAGAAAACACAAAAAATTTGGGAAAAAATAACTTTATTTCTCAACGTAGTCTCCTTTTAGCTCGATACACTTTTCCTAGCGATGTTTAATAGCTTCGATACCCTGATTATAGTGAGATCCGTCGAGCTCCTCAAAATAGCCATCAACCGCAGTCTCCACCTCTTCATTGTTGGCAAATCTTTTACCACCGAGCCATTTTTTCAAGTTTGGAGAGAGAAAATAATCTGAGGGGCTAAATCTGGCGAACAGGGTGCGTGAGGAAGCAATTCGAACTTTAACTCATTGCTTTTGGCCACCGCGATTTCTTTCTCGCTAAATGCTATTGGCGGCTATCAAACAAATACTAAACAACTTCAGACTTCAAACTTAAGCTTTATAAAGATTGTACTTTTGGCTATAGTCAGTTTTCAAATAACAACCGCCAGCTATATGTCAAGGTTGGGTACTTCTGGGACTACCCTTGTACATGGCCTGGCTGAGCAGCACTCCCATTTTTACGAAGATGCCAAGAAATGGGTCTACTCTTAGATAGCCTCAAAAGACGTGTCGTTTTTCTCACGTGGAATTCGTATGCTGCCAGAAAGATGGGAAAAAGTAGTGGCTAGCGATGGACAATACTATCAATGACGTGTTTTTTACTAATTTCTTTAAAATAAAGAATTAATTTAATGAAAAAACAGCGAGAAGTTATTCAACCTCCTAATATATTAAACATAGCTCTCAAACTTTGTTGTAATTTATATTTATAGAACTTATATTTGTCTTTAATTAAAAAATAAGAAATTAAATAAATAAAGTAAGAACCAAATACATATAAAAACCCGTTTCATTTACATTTTCCTTTCTCCGATGTCGAGTCACGCTCGATAAAAGAGTGCAAATGGTTAATATCACCTTACGAGTTTATAGAACATGTTGAAACCGTTCTCTTATTTCAAATTCACTATATGTAATTAAAATGGACCCTTGAAAATGTCGTCTTCTCTTATCTTTTCAAAAGTAGCTTCTTAACCAAGCCTGGACGACCCAAATGATTTCACGGGCCACTTTGATGACGCGTAACGTTACAGCGGGCCGCACTTTAGGTAAACATGCTTTTAAAAAATGTAATACAAATACAAAATGAATAAAACTTTATTGTTATACTATGATTCAATATAATTAACTCTTGAGTCTTAATGAATCAGATATTTGTTTATCCTTTCTTTCACTTAATTTTGGTAAATCTATATTTATGTTCGACGTTGCGCATCTTTTGTTAGCTGGTTCTCTAAGTTGGCATCAGTTAATGAAACACGTGATGAACTCTTTGTAAATTTCATCTTCGAAAAAAATATTTCACGAACATAAGTGGATCCAAAAGCAGTCACAACTTACAACTCGTTGTACAAAATATCTTAAGTTGGAATATCTCTCGGATGTAATATAAGTATTGTAAAAATTAAATTTTGATGTGGATGCAAAAATTTGTTTCATTTCATTGTTGCACTGTAACTCAATTATATCAAATGTAGAACTGGAGTTCTTAGTCGCACTTGCGCATTATAACAATGACACTTCGTTTATTTAATATTTTTTGTATACATACAACAAGAAAGAAAAGTTTCAATAGAAATATAAAATCGCCTGGCGGGCCGCACAATTTAACATGGCGGGCCACATGCGGCCCGCGGGCCGCGCATTGGCCAGGCCTTTTCTTAACCGTACGAAATGACACACTCTTTTATTATCCATCGCGTTGTGATAATAAATATTATATGTGATGTATAATGTACAAATGAATTAATTTCTCTTATGAATTAATATTTCTATATGTATGCATAATATTTTACATGATCTTCGATCATTAGACTTATGGAAAGCTTGAATTTTCTTGTGCATGTAGAAGAATTTAATTTTATCTTTTAGTAACTATTAACTTTACTGGTGCTGTATATTTTATCGCTTCCGTCATGTAGAATGAATTTCCATCATAAAGAAAAATTGATTAGTGAAACCTACATTTTTAAAAAATATCAGTTCGTACAAATCTTTCAAATTGAATAATTAGCTATTGGCAACATCATTTTATTGCGCAACTTTATTGTAAAAGAATATGTTGTTAAAATAAGTAATCCAAGTTCGTTCGTTATGTAATATTATCTATAAATTATTTAACACACTGAATACCAGGTAAATTTTATATTTGTTAATAACTAATAATAAATTTAATTACAAAATAAAATTGATTAAACGTTCAACATTCATCATTTATATCATTATTAAAATAATAAAAGTTTCCCAACAGTTTATCACGATTAAAGGTAAGTAAGTAAATAAATATATTGTAAATAATAAATAATTACATGTTTAAACAAGTTATTTAAACATACCTTAGTTCTCGTTGCAATTTCCAACCAACTTGCCCCTTTCGCACATGTTTACAGCACTGTTTTTTAAATTCACACGCTAATTGTTAAGGTTGTGAACAGCTACTACTACAAGTGCTTCCTCCATGACTCGTAGAAACCATAGAAATATCTCCTCTGCTTTCAATACTGCGACTAAAATTCATACAGTTAATTAACATCATAATTATCGACATCATTTTAGTTGTATCAATACCCAGTCAGCCAGGCCTGCCCAGTGTCGCCAGTTGATGACCAAAAGGACCATTACTCTCCTCCTTTTCCCCTTCCACTATCCCATTCCAGCACCATGCGCACACTCCAACGTCCCCCACTAAGACCGTAGACCACGGTGCCCGTACCGTAGACTAGACTGTTCATTAGAGAGAGGGTACTTGTATTCCCCTCGATTTTCTCGACCTGGCGACACTGGGGCTGCCTCGAGCAGATATAGAGCACAGCCTGGCAAGCAGATGGCGGGCATTATCCTGCCAGAACGACGTTCGAAGCTGCTCGAAGCTAGGATGCTCGGAATCTGCTCGATTCTGCCGGGCACACCCTGCCAGCATAAATCGCTACTTCTACTGACGCAGCTGCACGGTATTCTCCTGGCAGCGTCAGTGTGCTCAGACCACTGATATGTATACTAAATATGGATGCGATATTGCCATAAGCCAGCTGCACAGCCTTTTGTCCCGAATTGATCGTAGAATACAATGCTAGCGCCGCCAGGGAGTGCCCGGTGTACTGTATCCCCCGTACTCTTCTTCACCTCCGTGAT
>CM052293.1:357062-367599 GCA_028455765.1 Lasioglossum oenotherae | reverse complement strand
AACAAAACCGCGGATAACATTTTTGCAAAGGAAAATGTCGCTTGAAATGGTCTCAGGAACCACCTCCTTCCGGGATTTTCACGAATTTTGGGACACCCTGTATATCAGTGGCTCAGACGGGACACGTTTTTTCGCGCATGCGCGTCCAAAACAGTAACGTATTTATGATGAGGCGATGATGTAGCAGAGCCCTCAGGCAGCTATATCGGCGAGAATATACTGGTATAATTGACGGGACGCACAGTAGTCCAAATGAACGACTTAGGAGTGCAAAAGTCAAAGAACCAAACATGTAGTAGGCTCCATGGAGATCGTATCAATTTCTTAAAATTCTGCATGTCGCTGAAGGTGCCATATTTCCTCGAGAAGCGTACTTTACTGAGGCTGAAAACGCCCCGCATGCGCGGAAAAACGTATCCCGTCTGGGCACACTGGGCAGCATCTGCCCGGCAGAAGCTTCCGGGTAGATGGAAGGAGCTCGGTCCTGGATTCTGCCTCACCGTAAGAGGGCAGCATTGTCGCACTGGTGTGACGAATACCGTTATACAGGGTCAGGTCGCACTAACATTAGTGCCACCGACGAGAATACCTTGTCTGTGTTAGTGCGAAGTAGGCAGAATCCAGGACCCATCTCCTTTCATCTGCCAGAAGCAAGCGTTGCCTCTGCCGACGCAGCTGCCTGGCCAAAACCGAGCAATTGACTTACTGGGTATATGTTATTATTAGACTGCGGATCTTTATGCAAAATAAAAAATGTTTGCACTGATCACAAGACACAGGAGCCAAATTTTCTTTATTTTTTTAATTCTCTTATTAAGCTGAAATGAATATATTGATGTTCTTAAATCTTCTTAATTCGGCCACTGCTTTAAATTGTACGTGTCCATTTTCGTCATAAATGCATAAAATCCGCAGTCTAGTTATCATATTTTACTAAAACATCCCTATAAATTCGAACGAAATGAAAGCTTCATTAAATTACTAATAATTAACTTACTCTCTGTGAACAGTTATAGTACTTCGAGAAGTTTCACCCTTTCTTTCTGAAAATGTACGTACACTGGTTCGATTAGTCCATAGTTTAGAACTTTTGCCTTTTGACGTGCCTTCTGAAGTTTGTATATCAATTCGTTTACTTTTCTCAGACAGAACTTCACTACTGTTTGATCCTTCACCATCATCAACTGGCAAACATGTCTCTATCATTGCTTCTAAGCAATTCACAAACAACTGAGCACTTTTGGCTGTGCAATTAGACTGAAAGATATTAAAAAAAGGTGTTAAAAATGAATTAACATTTGTACCTTAATACATTTTTAGTGTACACAATAGTATAGTAATTCCCTCCAAGAGTGAAGACACTAAGAAACCCTGAAAATGATCATTTATCGTATAGATCAGTGATGAACAACCCGCGGACTGCAGTGGGCCAAAAGAGGATACATAAGACTACGCGTGGATCGCAACCGGCTACGAAAGCAATATTAAATACTTTGTTGCGACGCCAGCTCCATTTCGGTCTGTGTTTACGCTACGGTTTCCTAGTATAGAATACTGGTAAAAATAGCCGAGAAGTAACATTTAGTTTTGGCGATCCTCCTCTAGGGAGGAATGCTGCACCTCGGATTATTCCATATCAGCTACGCCGGCCTTGTTGTTCGGGCCAATTTCCAACTTTTTCTTTTTTTGTTGAACCTACTGTTTATAAAAGTGGGTTCCGAACCAACTATTGTGCCAACAACACGCGGAAAAGCACCATGTGGGCATTTTATATTCTTTTCTTACGGAATTCTCATCAAAATATTTGTAAAATTTTCCTGATTAAGCAGAGTCCAAACACGATATTATTTAAATAATATCTTCTTATGAAATGAGCGATTCTAACTCGTTATGAAATAAGTAACTGTAGGTAATCGAAATTGTATTGTGTATGATCTCGTTTTAATAAAAGAAATCTAATAAATACGTTAGAGAATCGCGTATATGAAGAAATAACTAAAAATAATACAATTTTGTCTTCGCATTAACCGTTCGCATTATCATTGATATCTTACTTCGAATTGTCTTACACTTTTGCACGATCGAGCCTCCAAGGGCGCACCTACTAGTAATGGGAATTTATTCACTCTAGCACTAAATCTTGTGATCACTCTTGGAGCAAATACTGTTTATGTATCTTTAGTTTTGGTTACACTAGTATCTTCAATGAATTACGTTGACTATAATATTCACTTACATTCGTATATGGGCCAGCAAATCTCCACAGTCCTCCAAATCCACAACTTTGTAAATAATGTAATTGTTGCTGGCTTGTATCTTCGCATGCAATCATATTCTGTATAATTGCTTGTACAGAATTTAATATGCCTTGATCGTGACAGGAAGACAAAACACTATTGATTTTTGCATCGAGCAGATTGTGACTGTAAAAATCAAGATAATGTAAATAACGTATGTATATATGTATATCTATATTATAATTACAGCAATAAGTACACTTGTTATGAGTATAGTTATATTTAACACGTTGGCTGCCGTGATGGTCGCTAGTGGCTGTCATAGTATGATTTTAAATTGCCATAAACCTCTGCCAACTGAAAAAAAACTGTTTTCTCGCGACCCTCTCTCAACCTCAACTTGTCAATAATCACTTTGCAAGTCTAAGGTTGGGGACCAAGAAGATCCTGCGACAGCATCCAAAGTATCATCAATTCGAGGTAAAGGAATGAGTAATAGGAATCCTTTTTAGTCACATTATTAAGTTGACGATAATCTACACAAAATCTCGTCGATCTATCCTTCTTTTTAACAAGTACAACTACAAAAGAAGCCCAAAAAGGAGTCCAACGAGGAGCTTGCGTAATAGAAGGATGATCTCCAAGATCAATCATATGTTTAACAATCTTACAAAAACCCACTTCGATTATGTCATTGGTGAACACATGTTTAAAAGAAACCAATCCTATTCTTTTTAAAGCTTATTACTAGACTGCGGATTTTTATGCATTTATGAAGAAATTGGCTGGGTGAGTTATAAAACAATCAACGATTAGAAAATTGAAGAATATTGTAATATTGTCTTTAATGCGATAAAATCATTAAGGGATGAAATTAATTTTTATTTTACTTCTGCTTCCCACAATCAATACAGAATATTTTTATTTTTCATAAAGATCCGGAGTCTACTTATTACCCTGGGAATTCTGAAGCTGCAGACTACCTTGACTACCTTGACTAGCAACGAAACAATTACAAAAATGTCTGGTTCCTCCGCAATTCCAGCAAGTAAGCGTGTTTTATTTCCGCGTACCCTGTTAGAGTTTCGTGACCGAGCCTTATCCTAATTACTTTTTGAATTCTGGAAGTCCAAAGCGACGGTTATTCAAGGGGAACGGTAGCGTTCAGATTCTTATCGTAAATGCAGTTATGCAATGCCTCTATTCTCAACTCTATGTCCAAAACTGCATATAGCAACGTGGCATTAATTGATGCGAGGGTAACGGTCTTTTTCAAGTCATTATTCCCTATTGCTTCACGAGCCAGCTTATCCCAAAACTAAATTGTCAAACCCGCGAAAACTGTCTGAGACAAAAGACAAATCTGTTATTTGTCTAATTTATTGTATTATTATCAGCGTTACTAGAACATTTCTGCGCCAGATAATCTTTCCAGGAACTAGATCCGTTAAACTTAGTAGGTCTACCGCGATGAGGAACAGGGGACATATCGCAAACATTATTCGATTCGCAAATCTCTAAACCTCATACCTCTATGCCTCTGTTGCGGACCGGACAGTGTCAGTTTTTGCTGCGAACCGAATAGAGTTAACCCGTAGCACTCGAGTGGCGACTCTGAGGCGCCACTAAAAATTGCTGTGCCATTATTGAAAATATTGTTTACGTTATTAGATATGTTGGTATCTATTCAATTACTAAACATTTAGGCATTGTATGAGGTATTATATCAATTTCATATCCACCAGTTAAAATATCGTAGGGAATGTAAGTATTTTAGGTCGGAAGAAATGTTTAATTTTCGAGTTAAAATAGCTCCGAATGCAAAGGGTTAATTGAATATACATCAATTGAATATATGTGGATTACGATTGTACAAGGGGTCACGAGTAGAGCGAGAGTTGATTATGTTTTTGCGAGCCTCCCATAGTGGGGGTTTTTGCCGGTATCGCGAATCATGTGCGGAAACCCGCATGCTTGGAGACTATATGTACGAGGGGTATCCACAAAGTAAGTTTCCCACTCGTCCCATAGCTAGCAAACCTTATATTGTACAAAACGACTGTGCGTATGTGATAGAGCAATGTGATAGAGCAATGAACGTAGCGTTCTCACAGGAGCGTCGTTGCAGCTGTTGAAGATGGAGATTCTTATTCCAGCTCCCGCCGACTATGAAGTGCGGTCAGTGATAAAGTTTTTGAATGCACAGAGCAGGAGGAGTTCAGCTGGGAGGTATTTAATCCTACAGCCTGGACCTCGCTCCCAGTGATTTCCATCTTTTCCTACACCTCAAGAAATTCCTGTCCGGTCAGCGTCAGCGTTTTGAGAATGACAGAGGGGCGTAGATGGTTGTCACACAGTGGTTCCAATCGAAGGAGGCAGACTTCTATGACAGGGGTATTCAAAAGTTGATCCCACGGAATGACAAATGTCTCAATTCCGGTGACGACTACATTGAAAAATAGCTGAACACTTGCTGTATCTGTTGCAGTAAATATTTCCCTGAAATTGTGTTTTGTTTCTGCAATCTGTCCCAGGGAAACTTACTTTGTGGACGACCCTCGTATAAAGGCCACGTGGCAAGTAACTAGGCCCGTTTTATGATCACGGAGGAGGGTGTTACCACCCTCCTGAGAATTAGGCCAACGTGTACGGTACGACCTGAAGGTCGAGCCGGAGCCAGTAGGCTTGCGAAACCGGCAAGGATCGGCGAAAACATAATTATCGATGAGGAAGGGGAATGGAAGCCGCAGGTTGGCGGTTGCCGTCATAGCGAAAAGGATTCGCTTGCTGTCTTTCAAACGAGGTGGTATACGAAAGAAGCTCTACTCGCGGCCTCTCATGACGAATTGCGTGTGATTATTGTACTTTTTAGTCCAGTCAATGAATGCTCATAAGGGGTGCGTAGAGGGAGATGGAAGGAACACAATTTTTAACTTTGGGACTTTGGACTAGTTTGTTTGGACTAGTTAGGAGGTAAACATACTAAAAGTCCCTACTGCTAGGAGGTGAGCGGGCTACAGGAGGGCACGTAGAAGTCACCTTTTTCGGTTTTCCGCTTATATCTCGGAAACTATGTGTCCTAGCGATAATGCCATTGCATACAAACTTAAAGCTGACAAAATGTGCTATAAGATTGATTCCATTTAGTTTTTCGCTATCTCGCATAGTTTCCGAGATATCCGAGCTCAAAGTTCAATAATTGTGAAAAAGAAATTTTTGCCTCACGTTTTTTGCCTTACTTGACTAGCTAACTTTTCAGCACAACTAGTAAACTTTGACGCGGATATCTCGGAAACTATGCGAGATAGCGAAAAACTAAATGGAATCAATCTTATAGCACATTTTGTCAGCTTTAATTTTGTATGGAATGGTCTTACCGCTAGGACGCATAGTTTCCGAGATATATGCGGAAAACTGAAAAAGGGGACTTTTAGTATATTTACTTCCTCACTAGTCCAAACAAAGACCTAAAATTAAAAATTGTGTTCCTTCCATTTCCCTCTACAACTTTTCGTTGACTGGACTAGTTACTGTATTACTGTATAGTCATTAAGTACTCTGTGTAATAAGTGTTCACATTAAATTCCTTTTCCCAAAAGATTGTCAGTGATTTCCTGCGCGAGCGTTAACAACGTCTATCGTTCAAAATAGCAGCTCCACTACTACTATCCTGATTTGTGACGAGCTGACGTGATAGCGAGAGAAGTTTGAAGCAATAATTTCCAGTGAATTAGAAGGTTGATTGAATCTAGCCTGTTGAAGGCACACTGCTCCATCAGTCTTTCCTCCAATCGCGTCTCTCTCCGTTCCGCCGACCACTTCTAAACAGCAAATCACTCCTCCATACGAGCCTCCAAATTATAAAATTGTCGGTTCTACAAATCGCCGAACATCGCCGGAGTGTCCTGGATTAAATAGACGGATTAAAGTATACATAAACTTTTCATTCGGAGACAAGGAGCACTGATCCGTCGCGTCCGCTCTTCACGACGCCTTTCCACCGACTATCTCTTGTCCTTGTTACATCGTCGTTACCAGAACGACGCTACAACCGGGATCACTCGGTGTATCGATATCAGACCAATATCCGTAACAATACATTCATATGATGTGATTTCAAAACCAACAAAATACGCCCGGCAGTCAACGTGTTAATAATTAATGTAGAAGTTTTTGTAGGACAAGAACTTACATTACTGGGAATACTTTCGGAAATACTACAGAAGCTTCTGCAAGGTATTCATAAAGAATTCGTTGCTCATTTTCATCAGTCGTATTTTTTACCAAAGTAACCAGTACAGTTAAAACTAAAGTTTGCGTTGAAAAATCTGTCAGTACTTCTGGATCGAGTAATACGTTATTTTCGTTGCTGACACTGACTCTGGCACTTCGATTCTGTATGAATTATAAAAACTTTAGTATGTGTAGATACATTCTTTAAATCAGAGTGATAATACTAAAATGGGCTGCTCTTTTCCTTGCGTAACCGGACATTTTTGCCTTTCACCTGTAAATGTTTACCTTTTTCCTATGTTATCTAGTAGATTTGAATGAGAAGATGTTAGAAATCCAAGTTTCGAGCCTGGAGGATTAATGGTTCAAAAGTTATAAGTGTTTAAAGTTGAGCGATTTGCAGTGTTCTTGACAGGTTAACGCCGCCATGTTGTGCGTACTGCATTCCCAAGCCGGCCCTCTCCGCCCCACCCAACCTAACCACCAACCAACTAATTAATTATATTGGCATTACCTTGTGGCGGATGTAGATATAAAGATAATGTAGATTTCTGATGCAGATATGAAGATAATGTAGATTTCTGTTAATGTTAATTGTATCGATTAATTTTTTTATATGTGGTTGTTAACATTTATTTTGCTTTTCGTTTCCTACCAACAAATCTATTGATATAATACAATTATAACAGATTTAAATAAATATTCAAAGAAGTAACACATCATTTTATTTTGTGGACTATCTTACACCTCTACATCCTTGTGCTGCCACTGCCACCTAGCGGTTTCGCTAGGTAAGCGGCGCGCGACCGTCACTACACACAACATGGCGCCGCTAACCTGTCAAAAACACTGGAAATTGCTCAACTTTAAACACTTATAACTTTTGAACCATTAATCGTCCAGGTTCGAAACTTGGATTTCTCACATCGTCTCGTTCAAATCTATTGGATAACATCGGTAAAAGGTAAAAATTTATAGGAGAAAGGCAAACATTTATGGTTACGCAAGGAAAAGTTTACCCCTAAAATGTATTCATGATAAAAAATATTTCATTTTATAATATGAGATTAAAATAGTATATTATTTGATAATATAATACACAATTTGATGAAGACAAGAAAAATAAATGATGTGTTTTTAATAGAAATAGAATAAAGTATACCTTTGGTTCCGTTTCCTCAGTAGATTTTGTTTCCTTAGCAGTCGGTACCGAAAAGGATCGCTGCGTTTTAAATAAAATCCGTCCAGTCTGGTTAATGTTGCGTACATCATCATTTTCGTACAGATGGAAGGAGTATGACACACATAAGTGACAAGTTGCATTGCGTTTTAAGCAACCCACACACAGGCAAGATAGGCATAGGTAGATGAGAGCATTGAGACCGTAAGAGAAAACAGAGGAGCATACCAGAACAGAAAAAAACAATAAATAATATTAATAAATATGAAAACGACTTTTATTTTTTAAGATACACTAAAGAAGATATAACGGATTAGTAAATATGATGTTGCAAAGGAATTATGAAAAACTTCGATCTTTATATAAATTATAATCTAGCACCTTCATTTGCAAATCATATTTTAAAATGTGAGCAGTTCTTAGTTTTTCTATACCCAAAAAATATTAGTACTATTTTGCAGTTTTGTATTCGATTTTATTTTATCAATAATGAAAAACTGGTATCGAACATATTATAAGTTAGAAACAATAACAAAAAATACAGTAAAGTATCCATCTAAGCGCGACGGAGCTTTCCAATCTAACGAGGAGGTTTAACGAGATTATCTATCCAATTGGTTTTAGCCGCCAACGCAAACCGATTTTCCAGAAAATCGATTTTGAAATTTAAAAAAATTCGTACTATGTACTCGGATATCCCAGGTTCGCGACCCGTGCGGGGACATTTTTTTTGTTTCTTTTTCGAAGTTTTTGCAATAATGTACAATAATTTTACTAGAAATAAGCAACAAATTAAATATATTAACAATATAAGCCGAAGTACACCCCTAGACGAAGGGTTGAGTGGAAATATAGTTCTGGCATTTTTCGCTAGGAGCGCTAATGTCTGTTTCCGATCATTCAGTCACTGTTTTACCGACACAGTGACTGTATCAGTAAAACAGTGGCTGAATGATGAGAAACCGACATTAGCGCTCCTAGCTAAAAATACCATGGAACTGATACTTGTACCGAAACCCTCCGTTTAGGGGTGTACTTCGTACTTTTCAAACTGTGTGTTTAAACACGTATAGTTTAACATACTAAAGATTGCATTGACATTGTATGTGTCCCCACAAGTGCGCTTGGTGTATGCTTTTTCTGTAAGAACCCTAAATCTGTCGATATTTAAGAAAATGTATGTGTCTTGACAGTGGCAGTACTGTCGCGCCGCCCAATGCTTCTCGAACTCCGCTGCATGCTGCCGAATAATAAAGATTACGCCTCGAAAACGCAAAAGTAGGCCATCTCAGACACCAAGCGCACTTGGTGGGTCTTTTATCTACCGATTGTGGCTACGTAGGGGCCCAAATGTGCATTAGCGAGACGTAGTTTGTTATTCACGGAACCCTTACAACCTCGTGTACATATATGTATCTAGCGGTGTGTAAGGGCGCCACCTCACTCTCGCTCGACCAAGGTCAAATCTGGACCTGTATCCTTACGGGTGCGGGCCCGCATTGGACCTTGCTCGAGCAAGAGCGTGGTACACGAGGATTGCAAGGGTCCGGGATTCCACTTCTGATTTCTCGATAATGCAAAGTTGGGGCTTCTCCGTAGTCACAACCACTAGATAAAAGATCAATCTTGGGGGGACGTATCCTAAGATGGCCTAATTTTGCGTTTTCAAGGCGTAATTTGCATTATTCGACAGCATGCGGCTGTCGTAGTTTCTTGAAAATGTATCACTCGACAGCCACGATAGGCGGCAGCACGGTCGCGCCACCATAATGGTTCTCGCGGCTCCGCTACGTGCAGCCAAATAATACAAATTACGCCTCGAAAACGCAGAAGTACGCCATTTTGGGATGGTTCAAGGGATCACCTTGGATGAAAATCCCTTCTTACATGGGCAAATATTGCCTGGTTCCGCTTGCCAAGAGTTATGCATTATAAAATACGGAAAAATATCACATCTGAGTATAGAAACTGTTAAAACAAAAAGTTTATCAACATAAAATTGATTAATATATGATTGCCGCAATAAATAAAAAATTATATGTAAGTGGAAGTTAAAATTTTATATGTTATTATATAAAGGATGCTTCACCTGATTTTGACATCTTTTTTTATCACTATTATTACTCGCAGGCACGAATGTTTTACATGAAAGTTAAATGGTAGAAGTTTATGGGTCAACGCATAAAAATTTATAATGTATATTATACAGCAGGCATGTCAATATATTGTACTGATAGTATTGGAACTAAAATATATGGATGTTGGGATTCCGGATTTCTACAATTATTTATCTGTCCATCGATTTTCCAATATGTTATGTGCAATTAGACGTATTTCAGCTTCTGCCAGGCAGACGCTGCCAGGAGAATACTCAGCTCAGTCAAACAGGCCTGCCGTAGCAGAAATCGAGTCCAACGTGCCGAGGCAGGTAACGGCCATTATACTGGCCGATCGTCGCTCGAAGCTGCGCAAAGCACACGATGGCTAGATTCTGGCCATGCCACATAAGCTAGCGTGGGCTCGTATTCTTGCCTCGGCACAATCCCAGCACAAGCTGCCCTCGGCACACTCTTAATACTTAAGAGGGCAGCACGGTCCCTAGTTTTAGGGACCGTTTTACGTTTTGCATCGATTGCAAGGGATAGAAACTAAATTGAATGTTACTTCATCCCTCTTAACCCCTTGCCATACCATTTTCTGTACAGTTGCATTAATTACAACGCCTTAATGCATAAGAAAAAATTTCTAAAACTAGGGACCGTGATGCCCTCTTAAGGGGGTAGTATACCCTCGATTTGTAACTAGAAAATTACTAGAATCTTACTAGAAAAATGGGTCGAAACATGGGTCTGCGCCCAGACGTTGTTTGACCTTATTTGAACAAATT
>CM052293.1:333592-356962 GCA_028455765.1 Lasioglossum oenotherae | reverse complement strand
TGCATCAGTCCCTCCTTGACTTAACCTTTTTATTTGAAATATTTTTTCTCTGGAATTTAGTTTCCGAGATATTCCAGGTGGCGAGGATAAATTCCCCACCCTGTATATTTACTCGAGCAATAATAAGTTAATAATTACATAATATGAACGGTTACTAATAATTAATTAATAGTGGGTCATTATTCATTATTTACGTACTTATTTATTCTGTTTCTGCAGAGATGCGTCGTCTACTCCGAATAAAGGTGTCTTGAAACTTTCCAATGGACTCAGTTTTCTCTGTGACATCGGAATTTCAGATATAGACCCTAAAAGTCTTCACTGCATCGAGAAACATCGTCAACGAGATGAGGATATTTTAAACTCTGTGATTAACATCTTGGAAGAAGATCTAGCACTTAAGAATCAATCACCCATGAAACTGTACACATAACAATAGTAGCTGATTATATTACAAATAACATCCTTGTACACAGAAAACTGTTGTCAAACAATAACCAAAATACTTAAGTGCAAAGAACTTTAGACCGAACTAAAGACTGGTAAATCATGTTTATACAAACATAGTGAAACAAAAGAAGGAAGATGTTTTATGTCTTGCATAAAGCTAGCCCATAACTATATTTTAATTGTAGCTAATCAGTTTTGAGTTGAATCTTTCTCGTTTCACGTGATTTAAGTCTTACATAAAAACAACATAAGCAATTTTTAGCCACGTATGTTATGTAGATTATATATTTTAAATATAGTTTTACAATTTCCCCAGCAACAGTATGATATGCTGGTCTTCTTTAGTAAAATATATCTAAGTTATTGATTTGCGAGGTCTATGGACTTTAAATCATATATTTTACATGCACTGGGTCTTGATAAAAAATGATTCAGGCAAATAATAGTCAGTTGAGTAACAAGAATATATGTACATGAAAAAGTAAATCCTATTAAAATTGATCTCTAATTTTTATGATGCATGCAAATGATTTGCCTGTTTCTTTTTATCTTCTTGTGTTCATTAAATATTTTTTAATGCGTTTAAAAAATTATATTTGCATCATTAGCAACAAATATGCATTAACGCGGAGTATACTAAAGAAGTTTTTAACATCACTTATGTCTATTATATTGATAAATATTTATTATACATATAGTAGGTTCATTTTAACTCAACTCGCTGGAATATCAGAGGAAGGAATTGAAAATATTAATAATATTGTAAGAAAAGATTTTTGTCAATGAAATAGTGAGATAGATATCAAGCTTGTTACTTCTTTTACTAAATTTTACGCTTGTAGTATTTTAGTACATTTTATTTTATAGAAGATTATAAAATAATCAAGAATTGGAGGTCTACTCGTAACAACGCAGACTACTCAATTGTTAGAAAAATTCTCCTCCAATAATGTATTTACCAGCAATCGGTAGAAGCCAATAACTATGATCTAATTATTTTCAATTACTTTCAATTGCTAACAAATGTACAATTTAAAATTATTTATCAGTTTGTTTGGGATAATCCTTCAAAACATGCTCTTCGTTTTGTTAAATGTAGTTCCACAAATGCTGTGTGAATTCTGTTTCTTCTTTGTAATTCGCCAACATTTTCAATGGATGGGTTAAAGATACGTACCATTTTTTTGAATATATTTACAGACAAAATATGCAATATCAAACACTATAATCTTAGAAGTAGGCTGCAGATGTTGATGCAATTTTCAAGTTGTGTACACAAATTTTAAGATTGTGGGACCAAATAAAATCCTATTTTCATTGGCAATAGCTTTTATAGATCAATAGTAAATAAAAATCGTACTAAATTCTGTCGAATTTAATACTCCAGCATTTTTTGAAAATTTGTATAAGCCTTATATGCATTTATATGCATAAAGATCTACTTTTAGAAGTAATACTGTTACAATGGCATGAGCAATTAGAGTTTAGTTGACTGAAGGCCAGTGACAGTGGTAAATCGCCCATTATCTTGACTTTTAAATCTCTTTTATTATTTTATACGCAAAAGAATATTAGTACTATATGTATTATACTTCCATTCTGTATTAAATCATTTTTGTAAAAACAAATTTTTTATATTCACATTTCTTCCTCTGTTATTCCATTAAGTCGAGTATCAATCGACATACTATACTATTGGATCATTCCATGCAAAATCGAACACTTTTTGAATATAAATTTGAATATGTTGTAGTCTTTAGTGATCTATGAACGAAACTCAAAGGTTTTTTCGATATCTTAAAAAATTGTTTATTTACAAACGTGTAAAAGCAAGTGTCATCCTTCGTTCATTAAATTATAAGACTAGAACTAACAAACCAATGAACATGAGTTTTTAGCAGTTTTTAGGAGCTTATAGTGAAAATAATAAGACTATCTACTAAACATGTCATTTGAAAAAAACTGTTTTTTTTCAGCATATATTTTGCAATTGTTTGAAACAAATGCAGTCTTCGTAGCAGGAAACTTTTTAAAAATTAGAGAAAATGTTTATATTGCCCCAAGTGTTCCTTTTACGGACATGTTTTTAAAAAGACGTACTAAAACGTAAATTAAAATTATTTGAAGCGAAAATTATTTGAATCAAGTACCCAGTAGCACAAACACATCTTAAAGATATCTGTAAGATGCCTGTCGCAAGACGTAAGTACGTCTGGCAGATGTCTTTTACGTCTTCAACACGTCGTTGTCACGTCGCTGTCACATCTTTGTACGTCTTTAACACATCTTTGTTACTAAACTGGGAGACTTAAAGATATCTCTCACATGTCTTTCTGACATCTTAAAGGAATTCTAGAAATAAAAGAAAATCTAAAAGAAATAAAGATGTCTTGTAAAGAGGTCTAAAAAATCGCCTAAAAGACGTATCTTTAAGACTTTTTTGGCATCTTTTATGCATCTTTTCGGAGGTCTTTCAGGCATCTTTTATGCATCTTTTCGGAGGTCTTTCAGGCATCTTTTATGCATCTTTCTCAGACGCACAAAATCTTCAAGTTTAAGATAAAATTATAAAAAAAAATTAGAATCTACATTGTATATATATTACTACTTTCATGGACTGCTTGAGAGAATAATATTCCACACACTGTCTTTGAAAAAACCTTATTACAATTTAGAAATTTTTATGCAGTTGGGCGGGATTCGAACTCTGGACTTTACCGTTTAACTTCATGATGGCTTCCTCGCTGATCCATGCGAACCTTTGCTGTTAGATCCATTACTTTTTATTCTTATAGGCTGAAACCATATCAAGTAATATATATTATTATATAAAAAATATTTAACAGAAGTTTATCTCTCCTAATAATTATATAATTATTATATATTAATTATATGTATATAATATATTACATAATTATGTAATTATTATATAAAAAATATTTTAACACGTTATTAACACGTATTTTAATATATTATATAATTATTAGAAGAGATAAACTTCTGTTAAAATATTTTTTAGGTAAAAATCAAACTACTTTTTTTTAAATGAAGCATAGTATTAGTATATTAACGATTAAGAGATATACATATTTTCGTAAGTACTTCAATCGTTTCTGCCGTGAAAACAGCGTGTCAAAAGAGGCAACGTTTACACGTTCATAAAGGCATCTCTGCTGGGACAACGTTTTCACGTTTGAAGGCAGGTGCCTTTTTGGATCTCATTTCTGACGTGAAAACGGCATGTCAAAAGAGGTGCCTTTTACACGTCCAAAAAGGCGTACTTTTTGGATACGTCGTTTTTACGTCAGAAATGAGATGCATAAAAGGCACCTTCCTCCAACCGTCAAAACTACGTCTGAAAAGGTACGCCTTTTTGGATGTGAAAAAGGCGTCTTTTCAAGACGTAAGACGTAAAGACGTAAAAATGACAAGAAAACGACATCTTTAAGACGTACTGTGCTACCTGGGTATAGTGACGTTTTACTATAACTTTCGAACCATAAGATATATCAGGATGAAATTTACACTAAAATGTATTAAAACATTATTCCTACCTACTATTAATTATCGTAACATATACTTTTTGTAATAATTTTATAATTAATTGTTTACATTTTCCACATTTAAATAATATTTGAAATTGTTTACCTTGTACTCATTTAGCACTTTTTCCAGATAATTTAAATCACCGATGTCATCGTTTATAAATTTCTTTGTATTTCATGATCAACATTTATTCTTCATATTCTGAATGTGTATGTTAATAAGTGTAAAATTTAAAAAAATCCGAAACAGTAGGTCCAAAATGGAATGACCCAACTGGGATCCAGTGTTCCCAGACGGGTCACCTTTTTTTCGCGCATGCGCGTCCGAAATAGTAATGTATCTATGATGAGGCGATAATGTACAGAGCCCTGAGGCAGCTATATCGGTGGGAATGTACCGAAACAATCTATTCCGGACAAAAAGACTCCGAGACGTGTCCTACGTGTTACAAAATATACAGAAGTACACTTGTCATACATTCGTTTTTCATAAACAAATCATATCAATTTCTTAAAATTCTGCGGGGCGCTCAAGGTGCCACATTTTCTCAAGAATCGTACTTTACTGAGGCTAAAATCGCCGCGCATGCGCGAAAAAAGGTGACCCGTCTGGGTATACTGCTGGAATCAGTGATTGTACGTAAGGCGCTTTTTTCGCGCATGCGCGACGATTCTAGCCTCAGGCGGCCTCAGTCAAATACGAAGATCGGGTACCTTGGCCGCCCCGCCAATTGCGCAAAAATTATGACTTGATTTTGAAAAATGAATATATAACATGTGTACGTGTATATATATAAACATATATACTAAAATACCCCACATAAACCAATTAACCAATTTCCGTGAAATTTTCAGAACGTATATAATTCATACGAATTTACAAAATACATCTTTTAAATTTTCGTTATTAGCCCAGCTTAAAAGGTTGTAAAAATCAATTTTTACTATTGTGTTTCACAATTCCGACCAAATGCATTTTTTCAACATATTTATTAGACATCATTTACTAATTTCTAACCTTACAGAGAAATTAAAGTCAGTTGGTCCATTCATAAAAAAATTATTCTGATAAAGTGTGTGTGATCAGTAATGCTCCTTACTGTACATACATATTCAAATTTAACATACAATAACATACACATGTTATACATTCATATTTCAAAATTGTATAAAATAAAATTGTAAAATTATGCGGGGTGACCAAGGTACCCCATTTTAGCCAAACTTTTACTTTACTGATGCTAAAAATCGTCGCGCATGCGCGAAAAAAACCGTGCAGTATCCCACCTACGATCTCGGTGACCGTATCCTCACCTCACCGCAGTCCAGTGGTTGTCAGTGCCGTAGGCGCAGACATTGTTATGGGAGACATTGGAACCCTCAACAATTTAGTCTAAAAGAAGATTTATTTATTTCACTAAAAGTAATTTTCAACTTAACAATTTTTATTACATATTGACTATCGCAAATCTCTGTTTTTAAAATTTGCAAAGTAATTTTAACAAAGTTCACGAAATATAGAGAATCATAATACTGATTAGTTTTAAAATTGTCTTGAACTTTTATCGATAAAATTTTATTTACAAAAATAATTATTATTAACGACACCCCACCTAATGATCTAAACAAAATGTTAGATACTAATACCATGAATACTGATTTATAGAAATATATAAAAACCAAAATTTCTTCGTTTTCGTTGACATGTTCTAAAATGTACAATAAAATAAAATCTATATGCATGATAAATTGTTTATATTGCATTCTATATATGTCAGAAGTGACAAAAAACTTATTATATCTATAGCTGATAAGATGAATTTAATATTGAAAAATACCATCAAAGAATGTTATGATTTAATTGTGTATGATATTGTTGTGTAAGAATCATGTGCGTAAAACATATATGTATATTATTTACACACTTATACATATATAGATATACTGGATAGTATGAATAGATCTACTGCTACGAGTCACTGTGATTTAATATACATATAAAAAACATTTTCTGTTTTTAAATGTACTGTGAATTGTTATGTACATGTACAATATAAATGCACTATACCCTGTTAAATAATAAATTAAATTATTAACTTTCCATCTGAAAACTATCCTTCTTACTAAAACCAAAAAAAACAATTTATATAATCATATTAATAACATTTTAAAAAATAATTTCGCGTTTAACATATAAAATTATAAGTAAATTTTAGGTACTTTAGTACTTTATGGAAATACATAATCACTACAGTAATTCTTCCATCGAAGTCCCAACACCCGTGTTTTGAACGGACTTCGATAGTATGTATAGGGTGGCTACATTTTTATGACTGCGTCTACCGCGCCGAGATTTTAAACGACGAGCCGAACATAGAGAAGGACAGAATGAAATAGGATCGCGTGGCCGAAGCGTGTCGCCGTCGCCAGCACAGTTTAAAGGCCCGTGCGTCATCACAATGAAACACCAGGACCTCAGCTTCTTTATTTTCTATGATATCATTATGGAACTTTCACCAACATATTCGTGGCATTTCTCTGATTAAAATTATACCAAACACGATATAATTTGGCCAATATTTAGTGGTTTAATCGACGATGAAAATTTCGAACGAAACGAAGAAGAGCGTATGGGAAAGAAAGGGACGCGGACAGTCGACGTCGCCGGCACAGTTCAAAGGCCCGCGTTGTCGCTGGTCTTCGTTGCCTTCGAAACTTTTACCGTCGATTAAACCACTAAATCACGTTGAAATTATATCGTGTTTGATATCATTTTAATCAGAGAAACGTCAGGAATAAGCTAGTAAAAGTCCCATAAACCGATCATTAAAATTAAGAAGTTTGAGAACTCGATTCACTCGAGTCAATGTGTGGTGTTTACACCGATATATCCGAGCCGAGCAGTGGAGTGAGTAGGCACTGGACTTCGATAGTACAGGCGACCCAGAACTTCGATGGAAGAATTACTGTATTACAGCCAATTTTTTTGAAAGAGAACGTTTGACATACCTGGATAGTTTATAATTAGACTGCGGATGTTTATGCAATTTCCAATTTTTGTAGACGAATTTTAAGAAAATCGAATGAAGTATTTGGGTGAAGTAAAAAGTTCTGAGCGTTTTTCACATTATAAATAAAGCGAAAAACGCTCAGAACTTTTTACTTCACCTAATAGAATTTTATTTTCCGTAGTGGTAGCCTTTTTTGATCTGTAATAAATTAAAATCGTACTAAACTCTGTCATATCCTATCCTAGTATTTTTTGAAAATTTTCGGAAGCCATAATTGCATAAAGATCCGCAGTCTAGTCATAATAGTTGTCCAGCTCGCTCGTATTAGTTCACACTTGCAATGTGGGAGTAGGGTGCACAGATATTATGACTGTGGGGATATTTTAGATGTTTTCTATCGAAAACGGAACATTAACCCTTTACACTCCGAATTATATTTCAATTTTATTGCCAACAACTCCCTACTATTTTAAGTGTTTTTTTCTAAAATTTACTTCAAAGAACAGTTCCTTCTGACTGCTACTTATTTTAATCATTAATATAATTATAATTATATTAACCCCTCGCACACTACGATTTATTTTACGGTTTCCGTGATTAGAACTGTTTTGTGGTTCGTAATTTCCTAAAAAAGGGAAAATTTATATCTGTCGTATGCCTGTAAATTGTCCAATAGCTGTACATTAACAAAACCAAAATAGAATTTATTAGACTCCGTTCAGAATCTTCATTACGAGTCTCACTCGATATTGTAAGGGTAAGGCAAGTTATTTATATTTGTCAAACTTATATTTGTTTCTACTAACAAATAATATAAAAACCCGTTTCATTTACAATTTTCTTTCTCTGATTTTGGAGTGCGAAGTACATTGCGTACATTGCGGAGTGCAAAGGGTTAAAAGTGTAACATTATATTCTACGTTGAATTGCAAAACTTGTACGCAATCATTATTTTTCTCAGCCAAGCTATGTTTCAAATAATTTTTCGAAGTTTCGAATTGTGCTGTTGGCGACGATCGATGAGAAGCAAATGGAAGCAAATTTTTCATACATCCCGAAAGATAATGTTTAACAGGGTTGGTGCACAGAATTGGAATATCGGATAGCTTCGGTCGGTATCGGATCCATCTACTCGGATCTTCGTCCCAGACCCCGCTGTATTCTTGAGGGCTCTGTGACGGCGCCCCTCCCCAACGAGAGAGAAAGAACGAACGAGCCGTTGCGGCGCGGCGCTCTCTCGGTCTCGGCTGGCAGTCGACGTTCGTAAATGGCGACATACCGATGTCGAATGTTCGTAGCGAATTGGTGAATCGTCGTACGTGATGATGGCTCGTCACTGAACCTCGGACGGCGATGGGCACGCAAAAGCCGGAAGAATGGGCGAATTTGCTGATCACACGTTTCGAGGAACAGGTACATCCCAGCTGTGACTCGGTCTACAAATCTGTTTAGCTTTCTTTTCTCGTTCTATCCGCCTTCCCTCTTCTCGTAGCTGTCTCCTCTCTTTTTCTTACCTACCCTCTTCCGGTGCTTTCTCTTGCTCTTTCTCTCCCCTTCCTCTCTATTCCTTTCTATTTCTCTTTCTTTACCTTTACCTTTACCTTTACCTACAGACACTTCTTATTTAGATCTTTCTTTTGTCTCGTCCTACCTCGTCTCTTATCGTTTCTGTCATGCTTCCTTTTGTTATTATTTACATCGTTTCGTTTCCGTTCGCCTTTCGGTTCACATTGTATCGAAATAATTCTACTGTGCTCCGTACACAATAGGAGAGGCCGGCAGCGGACACTTTGGTTGCTTACATAAAGTTTTATAAGAAAACACAATTCCGTGCGATTGACATCATTTGTGCACTAGAGCCATAGACCAAAGTGTAAAACACAGTTTCTATTAATAAGTGAATATTGGTGAACAGTGAACAAATTAAAGAACGAGAGGATATTATATTTACGTCAAGGAAAATTTCACACCACCTCATATCTACAACACAGAACTATAGGAACAGTTGACCGAATAGAATTCAGAATGAAATCTACATGTTACGTTCAATCCATTATTTCCGTTGTCCTCCTTCAACTTTATCAATGAAAAGAAATACGCGTCTGTATGTTTCTATCAGTTTTATGGATTTGTTTTTTAACTTTATCAGTGGCGTAAGTACGTTCGTTGTTTATAAACGTGACGGCATACCACAGTGATTTTCGTTTTCTTTGAGAAATTTCGTATGAAAATGTCATTTAACGTATTTAGACAATTTATTATTATCTTCTCATTTACTGGTGTAGTCATTAATAGTTGGTATCATTGTCCTCATGACTGCCTGTATCGTTCAGACCGTCCTTCGTTTGTTCGTTGATTGATTCGTTCATTCATGGGAAGATGCTTTCTCGCGGTCTCCTCCCTCTACACGCCTTAGACTCCACGATTTGACCTTCGCCCCTTCTCCCTTTCCTCTCTACCCTGTCAGCTATTCAGTTAAGGTGTATACAAGGTGTTCGAAAATTCCAGTGAAATTAAAAAAATTCATTACAAATCATATTTTTTAATTAATGGCTTATATATGCTCGTAAAATACAGTTATGAGATTTTAAAAACTGACGTAAAATTAAATATATTTAAAACCCCTGAAAAGATGCGATTAATCTGATGAAACGGATTAAATGGAAACATAAATACATGTGTATTATTTACATTTCACATTAATGGTACATATCATTTCATAAAACATCGATCCATCCTGACTAATATTCATTGTACACATGTACGTATCTTGTTTTACCGCGAGGATAATACAAATTTGTTAAACAAAAAATTCAAAAGTTACATTATTGAAATACTTTTTATGGTTTTCGTGCTTGTTTTGCAACATTTTTATACACCACATAACATCACTTCTATTGTATAACATGAACGGATTTGTGAATGAAAATTACACCCGGCTTATAGTAGAAGAGTTCGATTCTGTGATACATACACTTCGAGGCATTTAAATTTAAATATGTACCGACAAGTCAAATCCAATTATACGAATATGCATGAAATATTCGAGTTTTATGACAATGGTATATGCCACTGGAACGGTCTCTTCGATCGGTTAATATACATGCACACAAATGCAGTGTATATGAATCTTGATAATGTTTTATTGTAAATAATATTAATTCTCGGAATAATCATTACGTTAGTAAATAACAATAACAAACAGAAGATTATATTTCCGTAACAAAATTTTTATCTGATATTTCCATATTCGAAAAACCGTAAATACATATATTGGTTATATGCATACATATGCGTGTATAAAACTATGTAAAATGTAAAAACTCGAAAGTTTAGCAATAAAAATATGTTTTCAAGCAACAATTGTATGTTTTATATTTACGTTTGATACACTTCATTGACAAGTTTGTTTCTTACTTATCCATCCTTCTCTTTTCATATGTTTAATAATTTATTGTCTGTTTGTTTATTACAATTTATTCATTTTAAATATTAGCAATAAATACTGATAATGTTGTATGAATTGTATCATCCATTTTGTTCAAGTTATTTTGCAAGTAATTTCGAATATTAAGCGGTTAATATTGAGGGATCTTATCATGTAGAAAATTGTATTAAGGTAATAACAGTTTTAACCCTTAGCACTCGAGTGGTGTACCATTATTCACAATATTGTTTAATTATTAAATATGTTAGTATCCAGTCGATTATTAAACATTTAAAATAAAATAAAATGAAGAAATCACATAGGTTGGAAGAAATGCTTAATTTTGGTGTTAAAATAAGTCTGAGTGCAAAGGGTTAATAATTGTATGGCCAAGTTTAATTGCACGCAACATTGTGCGTATTCAGAACTAATTAGATAATAATTTTTTTTATACATAGTTGCCGTGTCGCAGTGGCCCACAAACCACCCATTCTCGTATGAACGAAGAAAGAAACAAAAAATGCTTGATAAAAATTTCTCGCTATCGTTTTTCTCTTGTAATATCCTGTCTCACTAAGATACTTCAAAATGTTACTGAAACTATACCATGTCCTGGAGGTCAACGCATATGCCACAGTACGGACCAAGATCGGCATTGCTATGAATCTATCATCATTGTTTTGGACACTTTGGAAAAGTGTCTTGCGAATCAACCAAAAGACACAGTTAAATTCGATGAGGCTATGAACGTCAAGTTTCTGCTTAGAGAAATATGCCAATTTATAGGTATTGAAATTTTCAATATAATCTTTGTAATTCCATATTCTTTCAACATTGAAAATCAAAATAATCGAATACTATTTGCAGATATTCCAAACGATAGTGCCCAAAATACTCATTTAAAGAATTTGGCGAGCAAAGTATTGTTTGCGTTGAGCTTAAACTTTTTCAATGCTGTGTTTAACAGAATATCAGCTAGACTTCAAGAATTAGCAAAATGTGGCGATGAAAATGTTGATTACAGCGATATCGAACTAATTCAGCATATTAACGTGGATGTTCATAGACTAACAAAACTTTTAAATGGTAAGTTTGCCATTTTTATAGACACTTAGAATGGGTATTATACAACTATTAGGTCGTAGCATGTAGTAGCATATAATAAATCATAAAAATA
This sequence comes from Lasioglossum oenotherae, assembly GCA_028455765.1. Classification (NCBI taxonomy): domain Eukaryota; kingdom Metazoa; phylum Arthropoda; class Insecta; order Hymenoptera; family Halictidae; genus Lasioglossum; species Lasioglossum oenotherae. The sequence goes on along the minus strand of CM052293.1, from coordinate 345,352 downwards.
TTACATTTCAATAATAAGTTTATTCTAATTTCACTAGACATAATCTTTTTCATTAGAATTCTAATGTGTTCAGAAAGAAAAACAATTAAGTACAGCTATTCAAATCTAGCTGTGCGGCTGAATGTCCCCTGCAAGGGGAAATGAGCCGCTGCGCAATGGTAAATAGGCAGAACTACGCAATGATAAAGAAACTGATCGTCACCTGTCAAACGATGCACGTGGCAACAGTTCAGTTAAAAAGTAAAGTGACACAAGTGTATTCACACAAACATATAAACAGTTGTTTTGTATGTTTACTGCTGTAAGAAATAGTGGACAGTACGCACTTTTGACGAGGTGTATACTTTACCATTCATACGTTGCATCCTTCTCTTGTCGAGTGCGGTCTTTGTTTTTGTCTGTGCATTCCTAAGTTTTGGTCAACCGCACAGCTAGATTTAACAAGCTTTAGTATATTTTATTTTACATTAATTAACAGTTTCTTATTTGCTATTTTCTTAGTATTTTTCTTTAGTATTTGTTTTATCGGTAATGCTACATAGTTTATTTACTGTTATCATATTTTTTATTATTGCAGAGACCATTAAAAAATTTAAGCAACTGAAAAAGTCTGCGCACATAGTTCTTATGAATTCATTGGAGAAAGCAATTTGGAACTGGATGGACACTTATCCACATGAATTTGCTGATATTCAAAAAAAGCCTATCGAAGATCTTGGGAAAGCATGCGAAGAATTGTTCGACATTCTTGACACATTCGCAGACAATAAAAAAGGAAGAGCTGCAGCTGTTTGGCCTCTACAAATCATGCTTCTGATACTTTCACCGAAAGTTTTAGAGGAAATAGTTAATGCTGATTCTGGTTCTCCTTGTCCGGCGAAGCATATGAAAAAGAAGCAATTTATTGAAATGGTTAAAAGAGGTGTAGGAATGCATGGTAGCTCTAGCAGACAAATAGTAGAAGCTGCAGCAGCAGTCACCCGTATTAAACTTTGTAAAGCGTCAACATACATAAACAATCTAGATTCAAAGAACGTCATCTTCACACTTGTTCAACATGTAATCAATGATTTAATGACACTACTTTTTAGTCCAGGAAAGCTATTCTCTCGTGGTCAAAGCTACGTTGCCCAAGACATCGACCTAATGATAGACTGTTTTGTTAGCTGTTTTCGCATTAAACCTCACAACAACGAAGTACTTAAAGTCTGCTTGAATCTGAGTTTTCCATCAACATACCAATTTGTCTTGGTCAGCTCATTGTACAAGTAAGACCAAAGTTATTACAACAGAATCAATTTGTAATTTGTTTGAATGTCTTAGAGATTTTACTTTAACCCTTTGCACTCCTTCGTCGAGTGTGATTCGACATCGGAGAAAGAAAAATGTAAATGTAACGGGTTTTTTTTTATTTTTTAGTTAAAAACAGAAAATTAGTAAGCAAATTAGTAAGTAAAATTGTTTAAAATAAATAGCAGCCAAGAAACTGTCCTTTGAAGTAAATTTCAAACGAAACACTTGAAACAGTAGGGAGTTTGTCGGCAACAAAATTGAAAAATAATTCGGAGTGCAAAGGGTTAATACTTTCACAAAAACATTTAACTTCTCCGAGATCTTGAACAAGAAATTTTAATGCATCTTTTGTTTTAGAATTGTAACTCAACCAAGACTGCCGTGGTGGCCTCAAATAGATCTTCTGTATTCACGCAGTACAGAACTTAGGAATATGTTTACCGATATTTTAAGTAAAGTGACACAGAGTTACACAACACATACACCATTGCGAGTGATTCAAAGCTTCACGCTGAAAGGTAAAGAGCAGAGCAAGTATAGAGATCGTGGAGAAGAAATATCCAGTTACAGAAATTTACTGCTGTGGATGGTGAAACTTATCCATGCTGACCCCATGTTATTGCTAAATGTAAGTATTTCATATACAGTTGGACCTCCATAACTCGAATCTCATTGTCAGGGGAAGGACTAAAGTCTTCGAGTTACAGGGGGTTTGTACAAGAGTCAATAATTTACTGATTGTAATAGTTTTAAAGAAAAAAAAAGTTCAATTTTTTGAGATGAGTAATTTATTATATGTATAATGTACTAGGCTCTTACATATTAAAAAAATCTGTGATTTTACTCTGCGTTAATAAATTAACAGATTGTTGATCAATGGTATCTTCTGTAACCAATGCAGAGAATACATTTCCTTCAATATCGTTGCATCTTTCTACAAAACTTCGTGAAACATTTACTCCTGTTTTGGCTCGTTTAGCTTCCAGCTTTTTTACCAGCTTGTGGAAAATAATTCGAGTTAAAGGAAGTTTTATATCGGTTTATAGAGATTTTTAAAGTGCAGCAGAAGGGAATGAACAAAATTTTCGAGTTAAAGAGGTTCGAGTTATTGAGGTTTGACTGTTGTACTAAAAGGAGATTTGTGAAGAACTTATGAGAACAGATATTGTTAACACTTTACCTACCGGAGGCCTATTAATAGGATTTTCAATCATTGTGCTGTACCAAAAGAAAGTGAAGAAATTTTCTTTTACGTTGCAATCTTAAATGAAACTATTAGATGACGATATTGTGGGTGACTTGTTAGTTCTCAATGAAAATTACTGTTGCCATTGAAGGTTCCATTAAAAAGTGTTTAGCCATGTACCATAGATTTCTTAAAATTGTGTAATAATCACCGGTCGGTAATGTGTTAAGTTTTATATTTATATATGTATTACATATGTATAATACAAACTTCTGCTTTTCTTTATAGAATCAAGGGAAAGCTGGTCATGAAATACAAAGTTCTACATTAGAATTAATCAAAGGTTTAGTTTCCTTGGTTCATCAACCGACAATGCCAGAAATAGCATACGAAGCAATGGAAGCATTATTAGTATTGCACCATCCAGATAAAATAAAAGCATGGAACCCAGAAGCTCCGATCAATACATTTTGGGATGTTAGTTCACAAGTTCTGTTCTCGATTTGTCAAAAATTAATTCAACATCAAATTGTTAATTACACCTGTATACTAAAATGGCTTAGGGAAATATTGATTTGTAGAAATGCTTTTCTAGCACAGCATAAGGATTATGCGAATGTGGGTAGTCAGATTGCTATCTGTAAGCAGGCACACATTGAACTGGAGGTTCGTTTCAATTCGAACGTATAGTTGAATTTATTTTGTATCGCTTACACTGCACATTCATTAGAATCTATATTTTCAGGTTGTACTTTTTATGTACTTGTGGAGTATCAATATGGAAGCGGTTTTAATATCAATGTCTTGTTTCGCGTTGTTGTGCGAAGAAGCAGAAATACGTTGCGGCAGCGATGAAGTAGCCGTTACTTGTTTACTTCCTAATTATCATTTATATCTTGAATTGGCACAAGCTTCTACTGTGTTAATCACTGGTAAGTTTTAATATTGTATACATCAATGGTTTGATTTACTTTTAATTTACATGTCATATTTTCTAGATTAAATTTTGATAAATATAGGAATTCGAATCGAAAGACAAATTGATAATAACCTACTTTTAGGTATACAACAATATGTTCGTTTTTCCATTGGGATAAGATTATTGTAAAAAATACACTTACTATTATTATTATATTCGTTTTTCTTGCGAAATTAACTTACTATTTCAAAATTAATTTCGATTCGAGTTTCTAAAGCAAATATTTTTACCCGAATTCAAACATTCATTCATGAATTTTTGAATTCGCTTTGTATTTTGATTAGTATAATCCTTATACGGCTGCAGTAGAGTATTAAAGACCTTGTTACCATAACAGCCAGCGGGGAAAGTGAAATATGTTATCACGATCATAATCATGGTACGTGCTATTCAAAAGATACATTTCAGATATGATTGAGATTACATTACTATTTTTTTTTTTTAATTAATTCAGTTGTAATGATTGATATATAGCTATCTAATGAATAATGGATAATAATGTATAGAATATATTTTAGGACGCGCTGCTTTACAAAAGAGGATTATGGCCTTATTGAGGAAGATAGAACATTGTGTGAATGGTGTACAACCTGTATGTACAACGTAACAATTTATATTTTATGTTTTAGATACTGTAATTAGTAATTACTAAACTGTACAATTTGAAATTAATAGTGTAAACTAAATATCCGACTAATAACCAACAAATTAAATACACTCCTCGAAAGAATTAAGGGATCACTTGTGCAAACCCGAAAAAATTGGCCCCACTTTACGTGATCAAAACTCCGTCAAAAATTGCTGCATCGATATCGTTCAACAATGGTTTGAAAGCCTGAAACGTCTAGTTTCAGATGCTGTGTTTCAAATGGTTGATATGTTGGTTTCTTACAAAGTTATAGCGAGATGAAGACAACATTGACGGTTAACAAAAATTTTGTGCAACATTGGAACATCACACGGGGAGCAACAAATTTTTTCCATAAATCGCGTTAATATTATTTAGAAGGGCTATCCATCCTGTATAAATTGTGTGGTTGTTGAATATTGTGCGATTTTTTTTATTAGAGTTATTCAACATTGAAGTAAATATGGGCTTTTTAACTTTAACTGCACCAGAAAGCGAAAAAATTATCGTAGAATCTTGTGCAAAAAAGCAATAGAAACAGCGTTTTTTTCTCTTCAAGGCACTCCTCTTGTTTTTTTCAATTTCATTAGAGAGATTATGGTACGAACGATTTTAACCTTGAAAAAATTCGTTGAACTTTTTCATAATTTCAAAAAAATGTGGTTTTTCCGTGACCTTCATACAATTTATATCATTTTCCGTATATTTTTTCACGCTGATTTCAAATTCAGAGACCAGATTTGAAATCAGCGTGAAAAATCTACAGAAAATGATAGCATGTTAAAAAAAATTTTTTCCGCGCGTGGTAACTGAGAAACCACATTTTTTTGAAATTGTGAAAGTTTAACGAATTTTCTCAAGGTTAAAAAACGTTCGTACCATAATCTCCCTATTTTTCCCATATTCTGCCAAGTTTCAGCTTTAATTAAAAAAAAATTTCATCGCTCTACCTCATTTCTATCGAAAGTTCTTTGATTTTGAATCGAGTTTGGTCCTTTTCCACTGTGGGTCGGCGCGACGCTAATTTCTGCGAAGCACTAACTTTAAACACGGCTGTCATAGGTAAAAAAGTATCGCAGCGAGTTCATGTGGTACTCGATCGAACCGGCAGAATTTCTTCCAAAGTTGCACAAATTTTTTGTTAACCGTCAATGTTGTCTTCATCTCGCTTAACCTTGTAAAAAACCAACATATCAATAATTTGAAACAGAGCATCTGGAAAACTAGAGGTTTCAGGCTTTCAAACCATTGTTGAACGATATCGATACAGCAATTTTTGATGGAGTTATGGTCACGTAAAGTGGGATCAATTTTTCGGGTTCGCACAAGTGATCCCTTAATTCTTTTGGGGAGTGTAGTATAAATAAACTTCAATAATGTTTAATTGATTCATTGCATTTTAAATATACTAAACTTATTCATAACGAAGTAGATTTTTATCTAATTGTAAATTCTTCATATTGACGTACAAAAATATTAATTTACATATACTCTCACAGTCTAGTAATTATATAGTATTTATAAGTAAAAGGTGATGTGAACACAGCTGTTCTTTATATTCAGGCTTGGGAAGAGACATTTAAAAATTGGAAAATAACTTCTCAACAATTGGTGAATTATCCTAAGTTTAAAATCGAGGACGGTCAAATGGAATCTCATCGAAGTACAGGAAAACGTAGAGCATCACATCAAAATTCGGAACATGAATTAGAGGATCAAATCAACGAATGGGCAAATATGACGGGAGTTCTCTGCGCTTTAGGCGGAGTGTGTTTGCAAGAACGCTCTTCAAATAAACCATTGTCAGGCATGCTACCAAATTCTGATTTAAAGAAATGTTCTTTAAAGCAAGACCATTACGTATCAAATCCGAGTCAGGAAGTCCAACATTGCACGCAATTTGTTTCGCACCTGTTGCATTTGCTGGTTTGCAACAATGAAAAGTTTGGAAATCAAATTCAGAACCATGTGAAAGAATTGGTTGGTCATGAGATGAGTCCTGCGTTATATCCAATACTTTTCGATCAGATCAAAAGTATGGTCGAGAAATTCTTTAATCAGGCTGGGCAAATTGTTGTAGAAGATATTAATACTCAGTTCATCGAACATATAATATTTATCATGAAGAATATATTGGATTCAAAGACAGAACAGCCTTCTGAATACCTTGGAATGACCAGTATAGAGGGAATGATGTTAGCAATCGTCAGATATGTTCGACATTTGGACATGACTGTGCATTCTATACATATTAAGACAAAATTATGTCAGCTTGTTGAAGCAATGATGGAAAGGCGAGATGATTTAGCGTTTCGACAGGAAATGAAGTTTCGAAATAAACTCGTGGAATATTTAACCGATTGGATAATGGGTGCTACACACCAAATTACTCCATCAACTAGTGGGGATATAACTGTTTATACTAGGTAAATTGTTCTTTATGTTATTAATTATTTACATCTATGCAATTAAAAGCAATATGAGTGTTGTTTTCTTTTTAAATACACACAATACTCGGTTTACTTTTCGTACGTAATGGAAAACTGTAATAAATAAAAAATTCAGATGATTCATTTGAATATTTGTATTTGGCGTTTTAGGGATTTGGATCAGGCTTGCATGGAAGCAGTGGGAGCATTGTTACGAGGTCTTCCTTTGCAACCGGAGGAATCTGACCGTGGTGATTTGATGGAAGCAAAATCTCAATTATTTTTAAAATATTTTACTCTCTTCATGAATTTGTTAAACGATTGCAACGAAGCCGCTGCGGAAGAAAAGGAACTCGCATCTCAGCAGCCACGTTTATCCAGTGGTAAATTGTCTACACTACGCAATGCTACCATACAAGCAATGAGTAATCTTCTCAGCGCAAATATCGATAGCGGTTTGATGCATTCGTTAAGTAAGTCATACTCTATGTATAACTTAAATTGATTTGTTTCTCAACATTTTTTCTATTTCTAAATGTCTCAATAATTATAGGTTTGGGCTATAATCCTGACTTACAAACACGAGCAGCATTCATGGAAGTTCTCACGAAAATTCTTCAACAAGGAACAGAATTCGATACGCTAGCAGAGACAGTGTTAGCTGATAGATTTGAACAGTTAGTTCAACTTGTTACAATGATCAGCGACAAAGGAGAATTACCTATCGCGATGGCTTTAGCTAATGTTGTAACAACAAATCAAATGGATGAGCTCGCTCGAGTCTTCGTGACATTGTTTGATGCGAAACACTTGTTGTCACCACTTTTATGGAATATGTTCTATCGTGAGGTTGAAGTTTCCGATTGCATGCAAACTTTATTTCGAGGAAACAGTCTTGGAAGCAAAATTATGGCATTCTGTTTCAAAATTTATGGCGCAAGTTATTTGCAAAATTTATTGGAACCGTTAATAAGACCACTGTTAGGCGACACGACAACTGGTTTCGAAGTTGATAGCGCAAGAATGGACACCAATGAAGACATAGAACAAAATGGACGTAATTTAATAGCGTTGACGCAGAAAGTATTCGATGCTATAGTATCTTCAGCCGATCGGTAAGTTTTTAAAACGTACGGAATTAAAATATACAAAATGGGTCGCTTAATACTATCTTTTACGTACAATTGTTCTATAGTATTAAGGAGTGCTTAACGTACATACAGGGTGGCTGAAAAGTTTCCGAAATTTTTTAAAGCATTTCAGCAGCATAAAAACGAATGAATCCACACACTTGACCTAATAATAAGTTTTATTAATTCATTAACAATGAAATGAACCAAAAACATTTACAACAAATGTTCGATATTGCCTCCTGTTGATTCGATACATTTACGGACCCGCTTTCTATAATTCCCGACGATGGTCGCTGGTGATCGCCTGAAGAAGGTTCTTTTCACGAATGAGAAATTTTTTACGGTCGAACCTCTACACAACCGCCAAAATCACCGCCAGCTACTCAAGAAGGGCCAGCAGAAGATTTCGGCTGCGAAAACCATCGGCCGCAGCCATTTTCCAGCCTCGGTCATGACTTGGGCCGGTGTCTGCACCACCAGGAAAACGTCACTGGAGTTCATCCCGAGAAACGTAAAAATCAACGCCGCCGAGTACCAGGAACGTATCCTCCGGAGGGAATTAAAGCAGTCGGCAACGCGACACTTCGGCCAGGGCATATTCACGCTTCAGCAGGACTGGGCGCCGGCGTATTCCGCCAAATCCACCATCGTCGTCTGCAAAGAGCTGTTTCCCGGCTTTTGGGGAAAGGATGTTTGGCCGCCGAACTCGCCGGATCTTAACCCGATGGATTACTCAGTATGGTCCATCATGGAGTAAAAAATTTCAGAAAGATGATATGCCACGGTGGAACAGCTGAAAGCGGCGTTGACGCGTGCCTGGGACGAGAATACGGTGGAAGAGTGCGCGACCATCGTCGGGAATTTTAGAAAGTGGGTCCGTAAATGTATCGAATCGAAAGGAGGCAATTTCGAACATTTGTTGTAAATGTTTTTGGTTCATTTCATTGTTAATGAATTAATATTACTTATAATTCGGTCAAGTGTGTGGATTCATTCGTTTGTGCGGTGTTTTTATGCTGCTGAAATGCTTTCAAAAATTCCGGGAACTTTTCAGCCACCCTGTACATACATTCAAAAATGAGTGATTACTGATATGTTCTTTAAATTTTTTGTTGGAACTAATGTTCAAGATATGTATTAACTAGATACATATGTAGTTTTTTATTTCTTGCATGAATAAACTGTACGTGCATCTTAAAAGTATATACGCTGTTATTTCCCTAAGTATTAAAAATGCAAAGAAATGTTTCAGACGAATATTGTATGGTATCAAGGACACACAAGTACATTATAACGAGAACACATCGTGACGATAATTATTTAATCTTGCGACGAGTTGAAGAGTCCTGTGAAGATCACATTTATATTCAAAATAGTTCTGCATTCTTTTTTACTACATACAGTGAGTCAGAAAATTATTCTCTCACTCGCTAATGCGACAAAGATGTACGAAATAATCAGGTAACGCAGGGTATTTTTCAATTTCTTATTTGGATATGCATAGCTCAAAGTTTAATTCAACAGAACCGTAAAAAAAATTGCGAAATTTTCGTTTTTTATTAGAGAAATATGAGTTATAGTCCAGTCAACGAAAAGTTGTAGAGGGAAATGGAAGGAATACGATTTTTAACTTTGGGTCTTTGTTTGGACTAGTGTTAGGAGGTAAACATATTAAAAGTCCCCACTCCTAGGAGGCGAGCGGGATGCAGGGGGGCACGTAGAAGGTCGCCTTTTTCGGTTTCCGCTTATCTCTCGGAAACTATGCGTCCTAGCGATAAGACCATTCTATACAAAATTAAAGCTGACAAAATGTGCCACAAGATTGATTCTATTCAGTTTTTCGCTATCTCGCATAGTTTCCGAAATAAACTTCGCTAATTGTGAAAAAGAAAGGGCCTAGCCGATTAAGATGGTCAAAACTGCCCTTAGAGCTTTTTCAATGGCTATTGAACCATTCGAAAGCTGCCCAAGAGAAACCCCTCTGAGCTTTCAGCCCTCTAGCTTGCCCGTGAGGGTAGTTACAAGGTAAAATAGATTTTGCGCTTTCCGGCACATTTTCCGCTCTCAAATGTGTTCTAAAATTTTGAAAAAAATGTGACACATTCCGGATCCCAAGGCGCATTTTTGACAATTTTTTCAGATTTTTTTGTTTCAAACTGTGGTCGTAAAAAATGAAAAACCTCAAAAAAATCGGAAAAATATTTTTTTCTCAAAAATATGAAAACATGCTATTCTACTGTTTGGTTCCCTGATAAAGTACTATAACAGGCAATGTTGTCAATTTTTTCAGATATTTTGTTCGGCTGCATCATTGTCAAAAACAATAAAAACCGAATTTTTTCGACGTTTTTGCTGTGAGGAGGAAAGTAACACTTGTTGGCTTTACCGTGGGCGTATATTAAGTAATTTTAAGCGTTATTATACTGAAACAAGCAATTATGTTACCTAAAACAGCGCTCGGAATTTTTCATCGCGGCGGCCGGGAGCTGCTCAGGCGCGTACCATTTCATAGGCGCTATTCGTGGCGCATCAGAACGGCACTCGTGTCATTAGGTTTCCGCATTACCATTGAGGTACTATTGCCAATGCGTTTCTTTTTGTTAGTGGTATCCCCTGTAGGCCTACTAAATTTAAAATTTTTAAATTTATCTTATGAATTTATTTTTCTAATTAATTTTCCACAGCTGTTGTCCGAAATTATCGTGCGACATAGTGGAGTAGGCCTACAGGAGATACCACTAACAAAAAAAACGCATTGGCAATGTGTAATGTGGAAACCTATTGACACGAGTGTCATCATGATGCACCACGAATAGCGCCTATGAAATGGTACGCGCCTGAGTAACTCCGAGCACTAGGGCCGGTACGGGGAGCGAAACGCGCGGGAGGCGTAGTCTTCGATTCTCGGCCGCCGCGGTGAAAAAATTCCGAGCGCTGACTTAAAAAATGTGATTTGAGAGAAAGAAAAAATTGTATTCTGTGCGATATATACCAGAATGTTTGCAACGTTTACAACATCGCCGGTTGGCACGGCCGTTAAGGCGTCCACTACGGAGCGGATACTATGGGGTTCGAATCCTGTCGATAGTAGTTTTTTTTCCATACGTCAAACTTCATTTTTTCAATTTCTTATTATGTATATGGTTTACTCATACGAGTTTAACAATATTATTTTAATGTTTTAAAAATATTTAAGTAACATTTTTAAGCAAAATACATACGAAAATACTTTCGAATGGTTCAATAGCCATTGAAAAAGCTCTAAGGGCAGTTTTGACCATCTTAATCGGCTAGGCCCTTTTTGCCTTATTTGACTAGCTAACTCATCAGCACAATTAGTGAACTAACTGTGCGAGATAGCGAAAAACTGAATGAAAAATGAACGAAAAACTGAGTCACCTTTAATTTTGTATAGAATAGTCTTATCGCTAGGACGCATAATTTCCGAGATATAAAAGGAAAACCGAAAAGGGGGACCTTGTACGTGCATTTGAAGTTAAAATTGTATAATAAACTGATAAATTGAATAAACAGGATATGCTGGACACACAAATTTATTTGGATTAGGAACATGGGTACAGGATTCATTTGCTCGAATTACAGAATACAATCGTGTAAACATTGTAAACTCTCTCTCTCTCATCCTCTCTCTCTCAAACGACTAGAAGGTGCTCTGTCCTCCCTCACTCGACAACAAGGCGTCCAGGTATTATCGCCGTACTCTCCTTGACGAGACGAGCGGCCAGGAACACTCTTCCGTTCCCTCTCGGCAGGCGTCCAGGTATTGTCACCGTACTCTCCTGCCGGGGTGCTACTGCTAACCAAGAGCGGCCGTGGTCTTTACCTCGTCCTCTCTCTCGGAATAGCAGATAGGCCGAGTCCCTACTAACCGCGAACGTGAAATCAACAGCGGTTGTTAAGCGCGATTCATCTTTTCGCGCGCTCCCCTTACGTCGCTACCTCACGCCTGTCGTCTATGAACTATGCTTCTAGAAGCTTTTAGAAGCTTGTCGATTCTAAATTTCTTCTAGAATATTCTATACATGCTACAAAGTTGAATTTGAGAAATTGAAGTTGAAATTGAGAAATTGATGTTGAAACTGAAAAATGGG
>CM052293.1:221316-326781 GCA_028455765.1 Lasioglossum oenotherae | reverse complement strand
TCTTAGTGTTACCAAACTCTTTTTTTGCACAGACGTTGGCCATACTGATTTTCTAGTTGCAAATCGAGGGTATACTACCCCCTTAAGGGGGTAGGGACGCCTTCAGATTGTAACTAGCAAATAACTAGAATCTTACTAGAAAAAATGGGTTTGCCAATTTTCGCTTAATGTCCTTGTACGAGCAAATTTTGGGCTGGGTGAGGGCTCATTCGAAAGAGGAAGGTTCACCGCAGGGTGCTCTAGTCATGAGGTTAACGAGATTATGTTTATATCTAATAATATGAGTGTCCAAAGTATGGAAAAAATCGAGAAAAAATCCCGCAGATTTCAATGTATTTTTCTGTCTCTAAAAGCCTTTTTTGACTGATGGGATGACCAGAGCCCCCTGCTTAAACTATACGTGTTTAATCTCTCGATATTTAATTTAATCTCTCCGCTACATGCTGCCGAATAATGAAGATTACGCCTCGAAAACGCAAAAGTAGGCCATTCTTTTATCTAGCGATTGTGACTATGTAGGGTCCCCGAATGTGCAAGACGTGATTTGAAATTTCCCGAACCAATCCTCGTATATGTATATGTATCTAGCGATGTATAACCGCGCCCTTAAAATGGACCGAGCGGTCAGGATTGTGCCGAGGGCAGCTTGTATCGGGCTGGTGCCGAGGGCAGAATACGAGCCCACGCGAGCTTATGTGCCATGGCCAGATCTTCGCTAACTGGGAGAATGTGCCCGGCAGAATCGAGCAGATTCCGAGCAGCTTCGAACGTCGTTCTGATAGGGTAATGCCCGCCATCTGCTCGCCAGGCTGTGCTCGATATCTGCTCGAGGCAGGCCTAGCTGGCTCGGTACATATAATTAATATGTATAATATTATCTATTCTCTGTAATAATTAATATACCGGTAATTAAATGAAGTGGCGCATACCTGATGTGTTGAATACTGTTTTTGTTGCCTAGCCTGAGTGAGTGCAGATTGATCCAATAAATCCCATGACTTCTGTCTGCGATTTGTAGGATTGCTAGTTGTTGCATTTGATGTATCCTATACATAAAGATATAATTTATAAAACATATTCGTACATACATATAATATTTAACCCTTTCCACTCGTCGCTATTTTAACTCGAAAATTAGACATTGCTTCCGACCTAGATTATTTCCGTTCTCTATGATTTTTCAAATTTTATGAATACGAAATTGGTATAATACCTCGTACAATACTTAAATGTTTAGCAATTGATTAGATACCAACACATTTAATAATGTAAATAATATTTTGAATAATGGTACAGCAATTTTTAGTGGCGCCTCAAAGTTACCATTCGAGTGCTAACGGTAAAATATTGGCTGCTAAGAGAAGTTTCTCTAAGACTTAATATGCATAATATGGAATATAATATATTCAGAACTGGGCAGTAATTAATTACATGAGTATTGAATTACATCTTCAATTACATGTGCAAAACTGGACTATAATTACAATAAGAAAACGATTAAATGGTCCAAAACATAAAAATTAGTGGTTTAAAAGAACAATTACACTGAAGTAACTGTTAGACTTAATTGCAATTACTGGTTTAGCCAAAGTAATTGCAATTACCAATTACATGTAATTATAATTTTATTTCTGTAATTTCAAATTACAGTAATTAGTAAGTAATTGTAATTGTAATTAAAATTACATTTTGCCCAACTCTAAATATATCATACTAATAATTTATTACATAAAGAGAATTACAAAACCTACTCACTGCATTATGAGGAAGCAAATTATCGATACAATCTGTACTATCCGATTCTGCATTTTTGGTGACCGAATGTCTAACATGGCATCTACTTCTCACTTCTTCAGACACAGATACCAAAGCTAATTGCATAAGAACATATCAATTATTATTTTACGGTATGCAAACACAAACAAACATTTAATTAAAAATGAGGTAAAAAGAGCTTTACCAGCTAAATAAGCTACACTGTCTGGTGTTACTTCAAACTTGTCCCTTCTGGATGGTTTTGCAACAATACCTAACAACATGGTGAGTACTCTGGCTGTTCTAGTTACAGTAGTTGGCGTAGGATGTCTATATCCTTTTAAAAGATGTCCAACTAACGCGAAATGGAAATTGGACTTAAATGACAGTCCTACAGCCTGATCCAAAAGCTTGAAATGCGACTCCAAAGGTTCGCGAGTTGACATCATCACATGTTCCAGAGTCTAAATACAAGTAGTACATATTTTTGAGACAATAACCAAATGCACTGAACACTGCTATAATGTAAATAAATGTACAAGCCAAGTCCAAACCTTGTCATCGAAATTTCCTTGAGATTCTAAAGTATGCAGGTTCTGTTCGAGAAGTGCTAAGCCGCATGCATATAAAGATGCTTCATCCAACTGAAGAACCGACGTTGCTACCCAAAATAAAGATCGATGTATTGGAGATTCCTGAGAAGTATTAGATTATAAAATATTCGATACTCAATGGTACGTAGAGGATGGTTTATCAGAGATTACCACCTCGATTTCCGTCATTATTATTATTCGTACAGGATTATTGGTGCAGGAAACAACATACGATCCCATTTAAAAAATACTGATGACCTTCGTCCCACTTTACGTGATCATAACTACGTCAAAAAATTGCCGTATCGATATCGTTAAACAATGATTTGAAAGCCTGAAACCTAGTTTCAGATGCTCTGTTTCAAATTGTTGATATGTTGGTTTTTTACAAAGTTATAGCGAGATGAAGACAACATTGACGGTTAAAAAAAATATTGTGCAACTTTGGAACGTCGCACGGGGAGCAACAAATTTTTTTGATAAATCCCGTTAATATCATTTGGAAGAGCTATCTTTCCTGTGTAAATTGTGTGGTTGTTGAATATTGTGCGATTTTTTTTATTCGAGTTATTCAACATTGAAGTAAATATGGGCTTTTTAACTTTAACTGGCTCAGGATTTTGCAAGAAATCGATTTTGCAAAATCCTGAGAGGCCGCAGACAAATTTTGAGACCAGATTTGAAATCAGCGTGAAAAACTCTACGGAAAATAATATATAGCATGTTATAAAAAAATTTTTCCCGCTCCTGGTACTGCAGAAACCGCATTGTTTTGAAATTCTATATGTTTAACGAATTTTCTCAACGTTAAAAAACGTTCGCACCATAATCTTCCTATTTTTCCTATATTCTGCAAAGTTTTAGCTTTAATTAAAAAAAATTTCATCGCTCTACCTCATTTCTATTGAAAGTTCTTTGATTTTGAATCGAGTTTGATCAAAATTTTCCACTGTGCTCCGCCGCACAGTGAAATCTGTGTAAAAATGAAAGAACTTTCGATAAAAATGAGATAGAGCGATGAAATTTTTTTTTAAATGAAAGCTGTAACTTTGCAGAATATGGGATAATTATGGAGATTGTGGTACGAACGGTTTTGAACCTTGAAAGAATTCGTTAAACTTGCACAACTTCAAGAAAATTGTGGTTTTTCCAAAACCACGCGCGGAAGAATTGTTTTTTAAACATGCGACACATCATTTCCCGTAGATTTTCTCACGCTGATTTCAAATCTGGTCTCAAAATTTGTCTACGACCTCAGGATTTTGCAAGAAATCGATTTCTTGCCAAATTTTCCAATGTGGGCCGACGCGGCAGTAGAGTATTCAAAGATGTCAGGCAACCGCTGTACGTGTCGCGCTAATTTCTGCGAAGCACTAACTTCAAACACAGCTGCCATAGGTGAATAATTGTCGCAGCAAGTTCATGTGGTACTCGATCGAACCGGCTGAATCTCTGCTTCAATCTGACATTTGGATCATAGTATTACGATCATTTCTCGCCGAGATATAGCGAGTTAAAGGAAAAATGGAAATTGTGCATTTTTTAAGCATATTTTCAGAAACACCTGGTATATCGAAATGTTAATGAAATTGAAAAAACAGAAGGAATGTCTTGAAGAGAAAGAAACGCTGTTTCTATTGCTATTTTGCACAAGATTCTATTATAATTTTTTCGCTTTCTGGAGCCGGTTAATGTTAAAAAGCCCATATTCACTTCAATGTTGAATAACTCAAATAAAAAAATTGCACAATATTCAACAACCACACAATTTATACAGGAAAGATAGCCCTTCCAAATGATATTAACACGATTTATCAAAAAATTTTGTTGCTCCCCGTCTGATGTTCCAAAGTTGCACAAAGTTTTTATTAACCGTCTTCATCTCGCTTAACTTTGTAAAAAACCAACATATCAACAATTTGAAACAGAGCATCTGAAAAACTAGAGGTTTCAGGCTTTCAAACCATTGTTTAACGATGTCGATACGGCAATTCTTGACGGAGTTATGATCACGTAAAGTGGGACCAATTTTTCGGGATCACTTAATTCTTTTGAGGAGTGTATAAACATTCTTCGCTACGAATAATAATAATGACGAAAATCGACGTGATAATATCTGGTGAGTCACCCTGTATACAGGGTGTCCCAAAACTCCTTCAAGTCCGGGAAATGGGAGGTTCCCGAGGTCATTTGCAGCGACATTTTCCCTGCAAAAATGACCACCGCGGCTTTGTTTAGGAGTTATTAACGAAAAACACGGACCAATCAGAGCGCGACTTAACCGCGAGTTGGCACAGTCGGCTAATAGACAGTTAACGCGCTGGGCCGACTGTGCTAACTCGCGTCTAGGTCGCGCTCGGATTGGTGAGATTGGTCTGTGTTTTTCGTTAATAACTCCTAAATAAAGCCGCGGCTGCCATTTTTGGAAATGAAAATGTCGCTTCAAATGACCTCGGGAACCTCCCATTTCCCGGACTTGAAGGAGTTTTGGAACACCCTGTATAATAAAGGAAGATATAAGTTACAACTTACTGATCTCAGTAACGGCTGTAACCGAATGAGGCACATGATAATTGCTTCAAGCAAAGTGATATCGCTAAAACTTTCCAATGCCTTCACCAATATCTTTAGTAGTTGTTTCATATCTTGATCGGTGATACTTTTACTGATGCATCCGAAAACGATCAAAGCTCTCGGTTGAAGAGCTGGATTATAGCAGAAGGCGAAATTTCTCGCTAAAGAAGTCCAAGTTTTCAACCAATCACATTGTGGAATGTCTCGCATACAAGCCTCCATTATTTCAAGGAGAGCATCCGTGATAATTTCTAAGCTAGTTAACGAGAGCCTCTCCCTGTCGTGTGTGCTTGCGACGCTACGCTCGTTGCTAGCCCGTTTCTCGCTCGTCTGTTTATAACTAGATTTAAATGCTGTACCCGCAGCAGATTTCACTTTGCTAATACCAAAGAGTAAATAAAACTTTGGAAGAGAAAACTCGTCTAGACTCATTCGCAATATTCTGTACGTGTCCTCTGAAAACGAAGGAGAGCTACAAGTGCAAAGCGAGTGGATGCTGTTGATAACTAACCCGTGCGTAGATGCTCGCATACTCAAACTACCGGAACAGACCAGAAATGTTACTGTGTGGAACAAATAGGGCAGATGTTTCCCCACGTCCAGACAGTTATTGAAAGACAGCATCAGTAAATATCTTGCGAGAATAGCAATATCGTTCCATCCTGTATGCTGTTCTAGTAATTGCGTTGGAGAAGTACAGGTTTTATCCACAACTCGACAGAGTCTTCCTATTACTTTCTTCGCGACTAACTGAACGTTTCCAGATGCTAGAGCCACTGCTGTGTCTGCCATTATTTCAACCGTTGGGGACCCAAGTTCGTTGGCGCTACGCTGAATGAAATTATCCAGTACTGTATCTATTAAGTCCGGCAATCTTCCAATTGTGCTCCATATCTTGGCTTGTATACTTGGATACATTTCTACCTCCTCGATGGTCAACGTAATTAATTTCTCTAAAATATTTGTCACTTGCTTCTGACGTTTCCCTCCTCCATCGTTTGGTTTGTAAAATCGCACGAGATTGTTCAACCATGGAGTCATATATTCCAAACACAGATGTTTCAACTCGATGCTTGACAATCTGAATCCTTGTATGCATTCTTCCAGAAATTCCAGCGTGAGGTGTGGATCCTTTGCGGCCAACGTTTCACTGAGGTGTTTGATGAATATCGTATTATTCGATGGTATGCAGAGTCCAGATGTTTCCAATAACTGTCCTTCTATTTTCAAGTCGAACGTTGCTGTTAAAGCACACAGTTGATTGTACGCTGCTGTTCTCAGATTCGGATCCGAGCTACCGAGATTCAATAAAGCCATGTTCAGTAACGTGCCAGGTACGTGTTTGGGTCGAATCTTTGGGTGAACAGACACAGACTCTGGCTGTGACAGTTCCCATCGATTTCTTATATGAATTATAGCCTGAACGATGCTGTCGCGATCGTTATGAATGAAAGATAAAGGGCCAGTTTCATTCGAGATGGTTAACGTGAATTGATTGTCGTCTAGTAAACAAACCTTTTCTATTTCAGACGCGTAATAAACATCATTTAAAAGAACGGAATGCGAAAGCACTTTGCATCGCTCCGCCGAGGTAATTTGTATAGCAGTTGGTCCAACTTTCACGGATACCTTAGTTTCCTTGTGAGAAAGTTTCAAGGCGCTGTTGAAAACCTTCAGATCTTCGTCAAGAGAGAGCGTAGCACCGGGCAGTTTTTGTTGGTCAATGTCAATCGCATCGTTCAAACGATTCGGTCCGTCGAGAAAGATTACTTTTTTATTGTTTTTCAGGGGCGCCAAGATTCTGTCGTGGAACTTCGTGTATTCCCTTACCCAGCTATTGCAATTGTGAATATACGCAGCGTGAATTTTCTCGTAGGCCGTTTTAGGCAATATGTACAGCCATTTCTGTAGAAAGTCAGTTCTGAACCGATTGTCTGAACACGTGTGCGTGAAATCAACAACCAATTCGTACGGAGCATGCCAGAATGGTTTCAGCGTAAGAATTACATGATATATCAGCAACTCGTCGTGTGTGTCGCCAAGACATGTTCTATAAAAATATAAAGTTCGAGTTAATATGTAGGTATTATCCCTAGTATTAAAGAATACAAAGTTAAAGATAGAAGTACACACTTGTAACGTCTGGCAATGTAGTAAAATATAGGATATCCCTGTTTACTGGTTCCCGCTTGATAGAAGATATTTAAATTCTTGATACTCTTAAATTCTTCCTTTTCATGCATATTGTGTTTCACCATAATTTCTTCGAAATTAGTTGAAGACATATCAATACTTGACCACCGAGCGTAAGATGAAGAAAATACTAAACTGTTCAAATGAAATTAATGTGTTTTAGACATTGGTACTAGTCGTACGTGGCACATGAACCGTGTAGTAAGGAATTAAGGAGACGGATTCGTTCGTTTATGTTTTTCCATCGCATTCTTTTCAACTGTCGATATTAGCAGTGAGACGCAAGCAAAACAGCAATACATTCATCGTAAATTCTTCGACGTTATATCATCGTGTATTGAAATACACAAATGAAATTAAAATACACGGGTAATCCTGTACTTAATATTACATGGATTAAGATCCGGTTTGGTTTATTACGTGTCCGTGCGTATTTGCAATTCGGATATTAATCCATGTAATATTAAATACAGGGTTGCCTGTGTAATTTAATTTCACAAATATTCGAGTATTTTACTATACGGTGATACAGTATAGTCCAGTCAACGAAAAGTTGTAGAGGGAAATGGAAGGAACACAATTTTTAACTTTGGGTCTGTGTTTGGACTAGTTAGGAGGTAAACGTACTAAAAGTCCCCACTCCTAGGAGGTGAGCGGGGTGCAGGGGGGCACGTAGAAGGTCCCCTTTTCCGGTTTTCGCTTATATCTCGGAAACTATGTGTCCTAGCAATAAGACCATTCTATACAAAATTAAAGCTGACAAAATGTGCCACGAGATTGATTCGATTCAGTTTTTCGCTATCTCGCATAGTTTCCGAGATATCCGCGCTCAAACTTCACTAATTATGAAAAAGAAAATAGCCGGGCGAAATTCGTCCCCGGCAGGATTTTAATCGAGCTTGAACCATTCGATAGCCTACCCAAAAAGACCCCTCTCTGACAAGCTCCAGCCCCATATCTCTTCTGTAAGGGTAGTTATTGAGAAAAATCGAAATGCCAGTTTTTGGCCCATTTTCCCTATTTATTGACAATTAAGAATTCTGAAAAAAAACTGACACATTTCGGATACCAAGCCGCATATTAGGTATCATTTCTAGATTTTTCCGTTGCAAACTATGGTTGTAAAAAACGAAAAACACGGAGAAAATAGAAAAAATGCAGATTTCATGTAAAAGTAGGTCTCGTAATACTTCAGAATTAACTTAGCAATGAGATATTATCAAAAGTATTATGCTCAATTTTTTTAAGATTTTTGTGAGTGGTGCAACAATGTTGAAAAAAATAAAAACCACTTTTTTCGCCGTTTTTCCTACGATTTATTGCCAAAAATCTTGAAAATCTGCAATTTTTACCATCTTTAAACGTTTGTAGCTCATTGCAACGTCGGCCGATTTTGACGAAATTTTCAGAATATGTTTAATTGACACAGATCTACAAAACGTGTTTTTTAAATTTTCAATATAGGCCCACAAAAAAAGGTTAAAAATTCAACTTTTAGTATTTTTTCAACAGTTCCGATCAATTGCAATTTTTGAAAAAATTTGTTTTCACGTCCTTTAGTAAACTAATTGCTTTAGCTTCCCAAAAAAGTTCAAATCGTATAGTACAATATTAAAAAAGTTATCGTCTTCTTTAGAGTGGTCTTACAATTAAACTTTTGTCTTCTACTGTATGTATATTTGTATCATTCGTTCTGTTTATTCAAATTTTTCATATGTATTTACACAATTATGCTTGAAATTAAATGAAATACTATGATTTTTGTTCATCTGTGTATACCTATTAATAAAGTTTGTTTATTTGAAGAAATTCTGATTAATAAAGTAGCAATAAAAACTTTGATCTAAATAACAATGCTTTGTAATTCCCTTTATTCTGTATTACCATACAACCAACTAAATGCGTCGAAAACATAACAATGATAATAACAATTAATCTACATTAGCAAATACGAATTTGGTGTCAGTGGAAATTAATAAACTCAAACCTGTCGCTGAACACAGACTGTCGATGATTTGACCGTGTCGATGAAAACATAGTGTCGGTCAAATCATGTCGATGAAGACATTTGTCGACGATTTGACCATGTCGATGAAAGAGTAGCGTCGACGAAAGTTAATGTCGGTCAAATCATGTCGATAAAAACAGTGTCGATAAAAACATCCCAGGGTAACTCGGAATTTATTGCTGCTTCGCTTGCGTCTCACTTCTAACATCAACAATTGAGAAGAATTCGATCGAAAAACATAAACGCACGAGTCGCCGAACTCGACTTGTCGAACGGATCCGTCCACACGGATTCTTAACACGTTCCACGTGCCGCGTGTATCCGTGAAACAGAAATACACGGGCATTAAAAATTATACGGATTGAGATCAGGGCCGTACGGTAGATTTTCTCGGTAAGATGCAAGTCTCCGAAATGTGGCTCGTTAAATATTTTTTCTTTAAACCAACCTTCAATTGTGGTTTAAAAAATACGATAAATCATAAATCATATACATCAATATAGAAAAAGATTGCGTAAAGATTTTTAATTATTGAATGATTGAAATTGTATTTTGATTTCGCTGCTTACGCCTGTTGCGTCCGCCTCTCTGTATCATAACACGACACGGCCCTGATTGAGATCCGGATTCGTTTACTACATGTGTACTTACCCGTGTATTTAGATACACGGGAAATAGGGATCTCTGATTGGTACTCATAATGACAGTTCATCAGAGTTGGGCAGTATTTAAATACTTCTCGCCTCGGATCTACGACGCCATCTCTGTACTACGATATGGAGTAACGAATAAACCATTAACCAACCATTAAAATTATTTAAATACCGATTGGAATAAAAGATACATAACTTTTATTCGTTATTCGAATTTTATTTAAATAATTTTGTATTCGCCAAGAATGTATTCGATGAATAATAGTTACAAATTGTATTCGAAGCTTCGAATACATCCACTTTGAATACAATTTGTAACTATTATTCATCGAATACTTTCTCGGCGAATTATTTAAATAAAAGTCGAATAACAGATATTTTTGTATTCGAACCTTCGAATAACGAATACAAATTTTGTATTTTTTATTCGTTATTCCAAATTTGTATTTAAATACAATTTTTGCCCAACACTGCAGTTTATAATGAATTCAAAATATTTTGACGATTACGTACTGTGAATCTACCGGTTTGTGTTCAGGAGGACCAAGGTACGCCAACAAGGTGGCCATTTTGTCGAAAGGTCTTCTGCCAACCGCCTTGTGGTCACGGCTGCTGCTAAGGTAATCACCAATTCTTTCTTGATGATTCCAAAGCAACCTATGCAGCGCTAAAACATTAGCATCCGACACAAATGACATTGGATGACTGGCCTGATCTACTGTTTCACAATCCGATGCTATCCGTATGAAGAATCTTCTTCCAATTTCAAAGTGCGCCCGTAAAAAATCGTTGAAAGGTAACATATGTTGTTCTTTACTGAATTCCACATGGTTCGCAATGTTTTGAAGTATTTTAGACATTAGCATGAGGCCTCTTTTTACTTGAGAAGGTACAGGTTTGTTCACAATACCCATTTCTAGAGGTGATACGATAGCCGGATTGATAAAACGCAAAAATATTACTGTTCCTACTGCGCCAATATTGTTTTGTGGACATTGTGGGAATCTTTTGCTCAGTACTTGATATAGGCAATGACACATGGATCGCAATTGAGGTGGAAACCTGGAAGAATTGTTGACTAGTATTATGAATGGCATCCATAAAATAGAATCAATATTACAGGGTGGTCATTTTATCTGAATACATCGAAATATCTCGAGAACTATGCATCGGATCAAAACAAGTGGATAATGGTCACTTGTCGTCTGGTCGTCACGAAGGGGGACATCCAATGTTACCAAACTCGATTCCCCACCGCCACCCCCTGGAGGTGAGGGTGGGGGAAGATAAAACTTAAATGGGAACCCCCATTTTTCATTGCAGATTTGGATTCTCCAGAAAGAAATACACGAATTTGACCTAGGAGTTTTTGCATTTTGGTTCACAGATGGCGCTGCAATGGACAAAAATCAAAATGGGTAAAAAATCATTGAAAACCGGAAAATCTTCAATGGGAAAACCCCATTCTCAACGTTGTATTTCTCCGACAAATCGAAGAGAGGACTGCTCGATGCGCTACTATTGGCGTGTGGCGAACTACGTCTTATTACTAGGTATAAAAGGCAGTACAGTGTGATCAGAGTTCACTTTTTTTCAGAATTAGAACTGAAAGCATCTTGAATAATTTCTTAAAGGTTTCCGATTGAAGATTTTGAGATAATTCTCTCTCCCAACCTCAGGAGGTGGGGGTGAGGGCCAATTATGGTGTTATTGAATAGCATTTTTAAAAATATCAAATACGTCTACTTTTATTTTTCTGTTCTGATTTGTATTTCTCGAGATATCCCCAATTTTCAACGATTTTCTACCCATTTTCATGGTTGTTCATTACAGCGCCATCTGTGAACCAAAATGCAAAAACTCCTCCACCCCGGGAGGTGGCGGTGGAGGATCGAGTTTGGTATCATTGGATGTCTCCCTTCGCGACGAACAACTTTCATTACACACTTGTTTTGATCCGATGCATAGTTCTCGAGATATTTCAATGTCTTCAGATCAAATGACCAGCCTGTATATTAAATTGATGAAATATTAAATTAAATTATAAATTAGTGTTAAAATCACAAAACAATGTGTTCAGAAAAATGTTGTATTGTATCAAAGATGACACATAATGACGATAATTATTTGACTTTACAACAGCCTTGAAGAACCCTGCAAAAGTCGCAATGTCTGTCTACAGTTTTCCATTATTAAAAATTTTTATATTATTTTATGATTACTACTTATGATTCTTATATGTTTATTCCATATATGTACAGCGATCATGCGTTGACCCATTTATTTTTGATTTTCGAAAACTTGGCTCTGCATATCCTTGTAGGAGAAAATAGCATAGCAAACTGTACTAATATTTTAGTCAGTGAATAAAAACACTGAATGAAAGAAAGTTTAGTAATGTAGCAATACGATAGTGTACTCCAATGTTACACTTCACATACAAGTTCAAAATCCGATTGTGCAACCACCTTACAATGTATACCTACATCGGGTAATGCTACTGTCGACATGATGCCAAAATTGAAGTTTAATCATATAACACGTCAAGTAGGAAGAGCTGCGCGCATAAACAGAACCGACACAGTATTTTATTCAGTATTTATTAATGTCACTGACAAGAATCAGTGAGTCACAAAATTATTCGCTCATTCGCTAATGCTGCAAAGATATACGAAACAATAAGGCAACGCAGGGTATTTTTCAATTTCTTATTTGGATATGCATAGTTCAAAGTTTAATTCAACACAATCGTAAAAAAAATTGCGAAATATTCATTTATTATTAGAGAAATACGACTTATAGTCCAGTCAACGAAAAGTTGTAGAGGGAAATGGAAGGAATACGATTTTTAACTTTGGGTCTTTGTTTGGACTAGTTAGGAGGTAAACATATTAAAAGTCCCCACTCCTAGGAGGCGAGCGGGGTGCAGAGGGGCACGTAGCAGGTCCCCTTTTTCGGTTTCCGCTTATATCTCGGAAACTTTGTGTCCTAGCAATAAGAGCATTCTATATAAAATTAAAGCTGACAAAATGTGCCACAAGACTGATTCGATTCAGTTTTTCGCTATCTCGCATAGTTTCCGAGATATCCGCGCTCAAAGTTCACTTTGGTATTATTTGTTCGAGTTAGTGTTTTTGCTTCAATTTTAATTTCAACTTCAACTTCACTTTTTCAGTTTCCACTCCCATTTTTCAGTTTCAACATCAATTTCTCAATTTCAACTTCAATTTTAACATCAATTTTTCAAATTCCACTTCAATTTTTCAGTTTTAACATCAATTTTAACTTCACTTTTTCAGTTTCCACTCCCATTTTTCAGTTTCAACATCAATTTCTCAATTTCAACTTCAATTTCTCAAATTCAACTTTGTAGCATGTATAGAATATTCTAGAAGAAATTTAGAATCGACAAGCTTCTAAAAGCTTCTAGAAGCATAGTTCATAGACGACAGGCGTGAGGTAGCGACGTAAGGGGAGCGCGCGAAAAGATGAATCGCGCTTAACAACCGCTGTTGATTTCACGTTCGCGGTTAGTAGGGACTCGGCCTATCTGCTATTCCGAGAGAGAGGACGAGGTAAAGACCACGGCCGCTCTTGGTTAGCAGTAGCACCCCGGCAGGAGAGTACGGTGACAATACCTGGACGCCTGCCGAGAGGGAACGGAAGAGTGTTCCTGGCCGCTCGTCTCGTCAAGGAGAGTACGGCGATAATACCTGGACGCCTTGTTGTCGAGTGAGGGAGGACAGAGCACCTTCTAGTCGTTTGAGAGAGAGAGGATGAGAGAGAGAGAGTTTACAATGTTTACACGATTGTATTCTGTAATTCGAGCAAATGAATCCTGTACCCATGTTCCTAATCCAAATAAATTTGTGTGTCCAGCATATCCTGTTTATTCAATTTATCAGTTTATTATACAATTTTAACTTCAAATGCACGTACAAGGTCCCCCTTTTCGGTTTTCCTTTTATATCTCGGAAATTATGCGTCCTAGCGATAAGACTATTCTATACAAAATTAAAGGTGACTCAGTTTTTCGTTCATTTTTCATTCAGTTTTTCGCTATCTCGCACAGTTAGTTCACTAATTGTGCTGATGAGTTAGCTAGTCAAATAAGGCAAAAAGGGCCTAGCCGATTAAGATGGTCAAAACTGCCCTTAGAGCTTTTTCAATGGCTATTGAACCATTCGAAAGTATTTTCGTATGTATTTTGCTTAAAAATGTTACTTAAATATTTTTAAAACATTAAAATAATATTGTTAAACTCGTATGAGTAAACCATATACATAATAAGAAATTGAAAAAATGAAGTTTGACGTATGGAAAAAAAACTACTATCGACAGGATTCGAACCCCATAGTATCCGCTCCGTAGTGGACGCCTTAACGGCCGTGCCAACCGGCGATGTTGTAAACGTTGCAAACATTCTGGTATATATCGCACAGAATACAATTTTTTCTTTCTCTCAAATCACATTTTTTAAGTCAGCGCTCGGAATTTTTTCACCGCGGCGGCCGAGAATCGAAGACTACGCCTCCCGCGCGTTTCGCTCCCCGTACCGGCCCTAGTGCTCGGAGTTACTCAGGCGCGTACCATTTCATAGGCGCTATTCGTGGTGCATCATGATGACACTCGTGTCAATAGGTTTCCACATTACACATTGCCAATGCGTTTTTTTTGTTAGTGGTATCTCCTGTAGGCCTACTCCACTATGTCGCACGATAATTTCGGACAACAGCTGTGGAAAATTAATTAGAAAAATAAATTCATAAGATAAATTTAAAAATTTTAAATTTAGTAGGCCTACAGGGGATACCACTAACAAAAAGAAACGCATTGGCAATAGTACCTCAATGGTAATGCGGAAACCTAATGACACGAGTGCCGTTCTGATGCGCCACGAATAGCGCCTATGAAATGGTACGCGCCTGAGCAGCTCCCGGCCGCCGCGATGAAAAATTCCGAGCGCTGTTTTAGGTAACATAATTGCTTGTTTCAGTATAATAACGCTTAAAATTACTTAATATACGCCCACGGTAAAGCCAACAAGTGTTACTTTCCTCCTCACAGCAAAAACGTCGAAAAAATTCGGTTTTTATTGTTTTTGACAATGATGCAGCCGAACAAAATATCTGAAAAAATTGACAACATTGCCTGTTATAGTACTTTATCAGGGAACCAAACAGTAGAATAGCATGTTTTCATATTTTTGAGAAAAAAATATTTTTCCGATTTTTTTGAGGTTTTTCATTTTTTACGACCACAGTTTGAAACAAAAAAATCTGAAAAAATTGTCAAAAATGCGCCTTGGGATCCGGAATGTGTCACATTTTTTTCAAAATTTTAGAACACATTTGAGAGCGGAAAATGTGCCGGAAAGCGCAAAATCTATTTTACCTTGTAACTACCCTCACGGGCAAGCTAGAGGGCTGAAAGCTCAGAGGGGTTTCTCTTGGGCAGCTTTCGAATGGTTCAATAGCCATTGAAAAAGCTCTAAGGGCAGTTTTGACCATCTTAATCGGCTAGGCCCTTTCTTTTTCACAATTAGCGAAGTTTATTTCGGAAACTATGCGAGATAGCGAAAAACTGAATAGAATCAATCTTGTGGCACATTTTGTCAGCTTTAATTTTGTATAGAATGGTCTTATCGCTAGGACGCATAGTTTCCGAGAGATAAGCGGAAACCGAAAAAGGCGACCTTCTACGTGCCCCCCTGCATCCCGCTCGCCTCCTAGGAGTGGGGACTTTTAATATGTTTACCTCCTAACACTAGTCCAAACAAAGACCCAAAGTTAAAAATCGTATTCCTTCCATTTCCCTCTACAACTTTTCGTTGACTGGACTATAACTCATATTTCTCTAATAAAAAACGAAAATTTCGCAATTTTTTTTACGGTTCTGTTGAATTAAACTTTGAGCTATGCATATCCAAATAAGAAATTGAAAAATACCCTGCGTTACCTGATTATTTCGTACATCTTTGTCGCATTAGCGAGTGAGAGAATAATTTTCTGACTCACTGTATGTAGTAAAAAAGAATGCAGAACTATTTTGAATATAAATGTGATCTTCACAGGACTCTTCAACTCGTCGCAAGATTAAATAATTATCGTCACGATGTGTTCTCGTTATAATGTACTTGTGTGTCCTTGATACCATACAATATTCGTCTGAAACATTTCTTTGCATTTTTAATACTTAGGGAAATAACAGCGTATATACTTTTAAGATGCACGTACAGTTTATTCATGCAAGAAATAAAAAACTACATATGTATCTAGTTAATACATATCTTGAACATTAGTTCCAACAAAAAATTTAAAGAACATATCAGTAATCACTCATTTTTGAATGTATGTACAGGGTGGCTGAAAAGTTCCCGGAATTTTTGAAAGCATTTCAGCAGCATAAAAACACCGCACAAACGAATGAATCCACACACTTGACCGAATTATAAGTAATATTAATTCATTAACAATGAAATGAACCAAAAACATTTACAACAAATGTTCGAAATTGCCTCCTTTCGATTCGATACATTTACGGACCCACTTTCTAAAATTCCCGACGATGGTCGCGCACTCTTCCACCGTATTCTCGTCCCAGGCACGCGTCAACGCCGCTTTCAGCTGTTCCACCGTGGCATATCATCTTTCTGAAATTTTTTACTCCATGATGGACCATACTGAGTAATCCATCGGGTTAAGATCCGGCGAGTTCGGCGGCCAAACATCCTTTCCCCAAAAGCCGGGAAACAGCTCTTTGCAGACGACGATGGTGGATTTGGCGGAATACGCCGGCGCCCAGTCCTGCTGAAGCGTGAATATGCCCTGGCCGAAGTGTCGCGTTGCCGACTGCTTTAATTCCCTCCGGAGGATACGTTCCTGGTACTCGGCGGCGTTGATTTTTACGTTTCTCGGGATGAACTCCAGTGACGTTTTCCTGGTGGTGCAGACACCGGCCCAAGTCATGACCGAGGCTGGAAAATGGCTGCGGCCGATGGTTTTCGCAGCCGAAATCTTCTGCTGGCCCTTCTTGAGTAGCTGGCGGTGATTTTGGCGGTTGTGTAGAGGTTCGACCGTAAAAAATTTCTCATTCGTGAAAAGAACCTTCTTCAGGCGATCACCAGCGACCATCGTCGGGAATTATAGAAAGCGGGTCCGTAAATGTATCGAATCAACAGGAGGCAATATCGAACATTTGTTGTAAATGTTTTTGGTTCATTTCATTGTTAATGAATTAATAAAACTTATTATTAGGTCAAGTGTGTGGATTCATTCGTTTTTATGCTGCTGAAATGCTTTAAAAAATTTCGGAAACTTTTCAGCCACCCTGTATGTACGTTAAGCACTCCTTAATACTATAGAACAATTGTACGTAAAAGATAGTATTAAGCGACCCATTTTGTATATTTTAATTCCGTACGTTTTAAAAACTTACCGATCGGCTGAAGATACTATAGCATCGAATACTTTCTGCGTCAACGCTATTAAATTACGTCCATTTTGTTCTATGTCTTCATTGGTGTCCATTCTTGCGCTATCAACTTCGAAACCAGTTGTCGTGTCGCCTAACAGTGGTCTTATTAACGGTTCCAATAAATTTTGCAAATAACTTGCGCCATAAATTTTGAAACAGAATGCCATAATTTTGCTTCCAAGACTGTTTCCTCGAAATAAAGTTTGCATGCAATCGGAAACTTCAACCTCACGATAGAACATATTCCATAAAAGTGGTGACAACAAGTGTTTCGCATCAAACAATGTCACGAAGACTCGAGCGAGCTCATCCATTTGATTTGTTGTTACAACATTAGCTAAAGCCATCGCGATAGGTAATTCTCCTTTGTCGCTGATCATTGTAACAAGTTGAACTAACTGTTCAAATCTATCAGCTAACACTGTCTCTGCTAGCGTATCGAATTCTGTTCCTTGTTGAAGAATTTTCGTGAGAACTTCCATGAATGCTGCTCGTGTTTGTAAGTCAGGATTATAGCCCAAACCTATAATTATTGAGACATTTAGAAATAGAAAAAATGTTGAGAAACAAATCAATTTAAGTTATACATAGAGTATGACTTACTTAACGAATGCATCAAACCGCTATCGATATTTGCGCTGAGAAGATTACTCATTGCTTGTATGGTAGCATTGCGTAGTGTAGACAATTTACCACTGGATAAACGTGGCTGCTGAGATGCGAGTTCCTTTTCTTCCGCAGCGGCTTCGTTGCAATCGTTTAACAAATTCATGAAGAGAGTAAAATATTTTAAAAATAATTGAGATTTTGCTTCCATCAAATCACCACGGTCAGATTCCTCCGGTTGCAAAGGAAGACCTCGTAACAATGCTCCCACTGCTTCCATGCAAGCCTGATCCAAATCCCTAAAACGCCAAATACAAATATTCAAATGAATCATCTGAATTTTTTATTTATTACAGTTTTCCATTACGTACGAAAAGTAAACCGAGTATTGTGTGTATTTAAAAAGAAAACAACACTCATATTGCTTTTAATTGCATAGATGTAAATAATTAATAACATAAAGAACAATTTACCTAGTATAAACAGTTATATCCCCACTAGTTGATGGAGTAATTTGGTGTGTAGCACCCATTATCCAATCGGTTAAATATTCCACGAGTTTATTTCGAAACTTCATTTCCTGTCGAAACGCTAAATCATCTCGCCTTTCCATCATTGCTTCAACAAGCTGACATAATTTTGTCTTAATATGTATAGAATGCACAGTCATGTCCAAATGTCGAACATATCTGACGATTGCTAACATCATTCCCTCTATACTGGTCATTCCAAGGTATTCAGAAGGCTGTTCTGTCTTTGAATCCAATATATTCTTCATGATAAATATTATATGTTCGATGAACTGAGTATTAATATCTTCTACAACAATTTGCCCAGCCTGATTAAAGAATTTCTCGACCATACTTTTGATCTGATCGAAAAGTATTGGATATAACGCAGGACTCATCTCATGACCAACCAATTCTTTCACATGGTTCTGAATTTGATTTCCAAACTTTTCATTGTTGCAAACCAGCAAATGCAACAGGTGCGAAACAAATTGCGTGCAATGTTGGACTTCCTGACTCGGATTTGATACGTAATGGTCTTGCTTTAAAGAACATTTCTTTAAATCAGAATTTGGTAGCATGCCTGACAATGGTTTATTTGAAGAGCGTTCTTGCAAACACACTCCGCCTAAAGCGCAGAGAACTCCCGTCATATTTGCCCATTCGTTGATTTGATCCTCTAATTCATGTTCCGAATTTTGATGTGATGCTCTACGTTTTCCTGTACTTCGATGAGATTCCATTTGACCGTCCTCGATTTTAAACTTAGGATAATTCACCAATTGTTGAGAAGTTATTTTCCAATTTTTAAATGTCTCTTCCCAAGCCTGAATATAAAGAACAGCTGTGTTCACATCACCTTTTACTTATAAATACTATATAATTACTAGACTGTGAGAGTATATGTAAATTAATATTTTTGTACGTCAATATGAAGAATTTACAATTAGATAAAAATCTACTTCGTTATGAATAAGTTTAGTATATTTAAAATGCAATGAATCAATTAAACATTATTGAAGTTTATTTATACTACACTCCCCAAAAGAATTAAGGGATCACTTGTGCGAACCCGAAAAATTGATCCCACTTTACGTGACCATAACTCCATCAAAAATTGCTGTATCGATATCGTTCAACAATGGTTTGAAAGCCTGAAACCTCTAGTTTTCCAGATGCTCTGTTTCAAATTATTGATATGTTGGTTTTTTACAAGGTTAAGCGAGATGAAGACAACATTGACGGTTAACAAAAAATTTGTGCAACTTTGGAAGAAATTCTGCCGGTTCGATCGAGTACCACATGAACTCGCTGCGATACTTTTTTACCTATGACAGCCGTGTTTAAAGTTAGTGCTTCGCAGAAATTAGCGTCGCGCCGACCCACAGTGGAAAAGGACCAAACTCGATTCAAAATCAAAGAACTTTCGATAGAAATGAGGTAGAGCGATGAAATTTTTTTTTAATTAAAGCTGAAACTTGGCAGAATATGGGAAAAATAGGGAGATTATGGTACGAACGTTTTTTAACCTTGAGAAAATTCGTTAAACTTTCACAATTTCAAAAAAATGTGGTTTCTCAGTTACCACGCGCGGAAAAAATTTTTTTTAACATGCTATCATTTTCTGTAGATTTTTCACGCTGATTTCAAATCTGGTCTCTGAATTTGAAATCAGCGTGAAAAAATATACGGAAAATGATATAAATTGTATGAAGGTCACGGAAAAACCACATTTTTTTGAAATTATGAAAAAGTTCAACGAATTTTTTCAAGGTTAAAATCGTTCGTACCATAATCTCTCTAATGAAATTGAAAAAAACAAGAGGAGTGCCTTGAAGAGAAAAAAACGCTGTTTCTATTGCTTTTTTGCACAAGATTCTACGATAATTTTTTCGCTTTCTGGTGCAGTTAAAGTTAAAAAGCCCATATTTACTTCAATGTTGAATAACTCTAATAAAAAAAATCGCACAATATTCAACAACCACACAATTTATACAGGATGGATAGCCCTTCTAAATAATATTAACGCGATTTATGGAAAAAATTTGTTGCTCCCCGTGTGATGTTCCAATGTTGCACAAAATTTTTGTTAACCGTCAATGTTGTCTTCATCTCGCTATAACTTTGTAAGAAACCAACATATCAACCATTTGAAACACAGCATCTGAAACTAGACGTTTCAGGCTTTCAAACCATTGTTGAACGATATCGATGCAGCAATTTTTGACGGAGTTTTGATCACGTAAAGTGGGGCCAATTTTTCGGGTTTGCACAAGTGATCCCTTAATTCTTTCGAGGAGTGTATTTAATTTGTTGGTTATTAGTCGGATATTTAGTTTACACTATTAATTTCAAATTGTACAGTTTAGTAATTACTAATTACAGTATCTAAAACATAAAATATAAATTGTTACGTTGTACATACAGGTTGTACACCATTCACACAATGTTCTATCTTCCTCAATAAGGCCATAATCCTCTTTTGTAAAGCAGCGCGTCCTAAAATATATTCTATACATTATTATCCATTATTCATTAGATAGCTATATATCAATCATTACAACTGAATTAATTAAAAAAAAAAAATAGTAATGTAATCTCAATCATATCTGAAATGTATCTTTTGAATAGCACGTACCATGATTATGATCGTGATAACATATTTCACTTTCCCCGCTGGCTGTTATGGTAACAAGGTCTTTAATACTCTACTGCAGCCGTATAAGGATTATACTAATCAAAATACAAAGCGAATTCAAAAATTCATGAATGAATGTTTGAATTCGGGTAAAAATATTTGCTTTAGAAACTCGAATCGAAATTAATTTTGAAATAGTAAGTTAATTTCGCAAGAAAAACGAATATAATAATAATAGTAAGTGTATTTTTTACAATAATCTTATCCCAATGGAAAAACGAACATATTGTTGTATACCTAAAAGTAGGTTATTATCAATTTGTCTTTCGATTCGAATTCCTATATTTATCAAAATTTAATCTAGAAAATATGACATGTAAATTAAAAGTAAATCAAACCATTGATGTATACAATATTAAAACTTACCAGTGATTAACACAGTAGAAGCTTGTGCCAATTCAAGATATAAATGATAATTAGGAAGTAAACAAGTAACGGCTACTTCATCGCTGCCGCAACGTATTTCTGCTTCTTCGCACAACAACGCGAAACAAGACATTGATATTAAAACCGCTTCCATATTGATACTCCACAAGTACATAAAAAGTACAACCTGAAAATATAGATTCTAATGAATGTGCAGTGTAAGCGATACAAAATAAATTCAACTATACGTTCGAATTGAAACGAACCTCCAGTTCAATGTGTGCCTGCTTACAGATAGCAATCTGACTACCCACATTCGCATAATCCTTATGCTGTGCTAGAAAAGCATTTCTACAAATCAATATTTCCCTAAGCCATTTTAGTATACAGGTGTAATTAACAATTTGATGTTGAATTAATTTTTGACAAATCGAGAACAGAACTTGTGAACTAACATCCCAAAATGTATTGATCGGAGCTTCTGGGTTCCATGCTTTTATTTTATCTGGATGGTGCAATACTAATAATGCTTCCATTGCTTCGTATGCTATTTCTGGCATTGTCGGTTGATGAACCAAGGAAACTAAACCTTTGATTAATTCTAATGTAGAACTTTGTATTTCATGACCAGCTTTCCCTTGATTCTATAAAGAAAAGCAGAAGTTTGTATTATACATATGTAATACATATATAAATATAAAACTTAACACATTACCGACCGGTGATTATTACACAATTTTAAGAAATCTATGGTACATGGCTAAACACTTTTTAATGGAACCTTCAATGGCAACAGTAATTTTCATTGAGAACTAACAAGTCACCCACAATATCGTCATCTAATAGTTTCATTTAAGATTGCAACGTAAAAGAAAATTTCTTCACTTTCTTTTGGTACAGCACAATGATTGAAAATCCTATTAATAGGCCTCCGGTAGGTAAAGTGTTAACAATATCTGTTCTCATAAGTTCTTCACAAATCTCCTTTTAGTACAACAGTCAAACCTCAATAACTCGAACCTCTTTAACTCGAAAATTTTGTTCATTCCCTTCTGCTGCACTTTAAAAATCTCTATAAACCGATATAAAACTTCCTTTAACTCGAATTATTTTCCACAAGCTGGTAAAAAAGCTGGAAGCTAAACGAGCCAAAACAGGAGTAAATGTTTCACGAAGTTTTGTAGAAAGATGCAACGATATTGAAGGAAATGTATTCTCTGCATTGGTTACAGAAGATACCATTGATCAACAATCTGTTAATTTATTAACGCAGAGTAAAATCACAGATTTTTTTAATATGTAAGAGCCTAGTACATTATACATATAATAAATTACTCATCTCAAAAAATTGAACTTTTTTTTCTTTAAAACTATTACAATCAGTAAATTATTGACTCTTGTACAAACCCCCTGTAACTCGAAGACTTTAGTCCTTCCCCTGACAATGAGATTCGAGTTATGGAGGTCCAACTGTATATGAAATACTTACATTTAGCAATAACATGGGGTCAGCATGGATAAGTTTCACCATCCACAGCAGTAAATTTCTGTAACTGGATATTTCTTCTCCACGATCTCTATACTTGCTCTGCTCTTTACCTTTCAGCGTGAAGCTTTGAATCACTCGCAATGGTGTATGTGTTGTGTAACTCTGTGTCACTTTACTTAAAATATCGGTAAACATATTCCTAAGTTCTGTACTGCGTGAATACAGAAGATCTATTTGAGGCCACCACGGCAGTCTTGGTTGAGTTACAATTCTAAAACAAAAGATGCATTAAAATTTCTTGTTCAAGATCTCGGAGAAGTTAAATGTTTTTGTGAAAGTATTAACCCTTTGCACTCCGAATTATTTTTCAATTTTGTTGCCGACAAACTCCCTACTGTTTCAAGTGTTTCGTTTGAAATTTACTTCAAAGGACAGTTTCTTGGCTGCTATTTATTTTAAACAATTTTACTTACTAATTTGCTTACTAATTTTCTGTTTTTAACTAAAAAATAAAAAAAAACCCGTTACATTTACATTTTTCTTTCTCCGATGTCGAATCACACTCGACGAAGGAGTGCAAAGGGTTAAAGTAAAATCTCTAAGACATTCAAACAAATTACAAATTGATTCTGTTGTAATAACTTTGGTCTTACTTGTACAATGAGCTGACCAAGACAAATTGGTATGTTGATGGAAAACTCAGATTCAAGCAGACTTTAAGTACTTCGTTGTTGTGAGGTTTAATGCGAAAACAGCTAACAAAACAGTCTATCATTAGGTCGATGTCTTGGGCAACGTAGCTTTGACCACGAGAGAATAGCTTTCCTGGACTAAAAAGTAGTGTCATTAAATCATTGATTACATGTTGAACAAGTGTGAAGATGACGTTCTTTGAATCTAGATTGTTTATGTATGTTGACGCTTTACAAAGTTTAATACGGGTGACTGCTGCTGCAGCTTCTACTATTTGTCTGCTAGAGCTACCATGCATTCCTACACCTCTTTTAACCATTTCAATAAATTGCTTCTTTTTCATATGCTTCGCCGGACAAGGAGAACCAGAATCAGCATTAACTATTTCCTCTAAAACTTTCGGTGAAAGTATCAGAAGCATGATTTGTAGAGGCCAAACAGCTGCAGCTCTTCCTTTTTTATTGTCTGCGAATGTGTCAAGAATGTCGAACAATTCTTCGCATGCTTTCCCAAGATCTTCGATAGGCTTTTTTTGAATATCAGCAAATTCATGTGGATAAGTGTCCATCCAGTTCCAAATTGCTTTCTCCAATGAATTCATAAGAACTATGTGCGCAGACTTTTTCAGTTGCTTAAATTTTTTAATGGTCTCTGCAATAATAAAAAATATGATAACAGTAAATAAACTATGTAGCATTACCGATAAAACAAATACTAAAGAAAAATACTAAGAAAATAGCAAATAAGAAACTGTTAATTAATGTAAAATAAAATATACTAAAGCTTGTTAAATCTAGCTGTGCGGTTGACCAAAACTTAGGAATGCACAGACAAAAACAAAGACCGCACTCGACAAGAGAAGGATGCAACGTATGAATGGTAAAGTATACACCTCGTCAAAAGTGCGTACTGTCCACTATTTCTTACAGCAGTAAACATACAAAACAACTGTTTATATGTTTGTGTGAATACACTTGTGTCACTTTACTTTTTAACTGAACTGTTGCCACGTGCATCGTTTGACAGGTGACGATCAGTTTCTTTATCATTGCGTAGTTCTGCCTATTTACCATTGCGCAGCGGCTCATTTCCCCTTGCAGGGGACATTCAGCCGCACAGCTAGATTTGAATAGCTGTACTTAATTGTTTTTCTTTCTGAACACATTAGAATTCTAATGAAAAAGATTATGTCTAGTGAAATTAGAATAAACTTATTATTGAAATGTAATATTTTTATGATTTATTATATGCTACTACATGCTACGACCTAATAGTTGTATAATACCCATTCTAAGTGTCTATAAAAATGGCAAACTTACCATTTAAAAGTTTTGTTAGTCTATGAACATCCACGTTAATATGCTGAATTAGTTCGATATCGCTGTAATCAACATTTTCATCGCCACATTTTGCTAATTCTTGAAGTCTAGCTGATATTCTGTTAAACACAGCATTGAAAAAGTTTAAGCTCAACGCAAACAATACTTTGCTCGCCAAATTCTTTAAATGAGTATTTTGGGCACTATCGTTTGGAATATCTGCAAATAGTATTCGATTATTTTGATTTTCAATGTTGAAAGAATATGGAATTACAAAGATTATATTGAAAATTTCAATACCTATAAATTGGCATATTTCTCTAAGCAGAAACTTGACGTTCATAGCCTCATCGAATTTAACTGTGTCTTTTGGTTGATTCGCAAGACACTTTTCCAAAGTGTCCAAAACAATGATGATAGATTCATAGCAATGCCGATCTTGGTCCGTACTGTGGCATATGCGTTGACCTCCA
This sequence comes from Lasioglossum oenotherae, assembly GCA_028455765.1. Taxonomy (NCBI): domain Eukaryota; kingdom Metazoa; phylum Arthropoda; class Insecta; order Hymenoptera; family Halictidae; genus Lasioglossum; species Lasioglossum oenotherae. The sequence continues at coordinate 301,376 of CM052293.1, read as the reverse complement.
GGACATGGTATAGTTTCAGTAACATTTTGAAGTATCTTAGTGAGACAGGATATTACAAGAGAAAAACGATAGCGAGAAATTTTTATCAAGCATTTTTTGTTTCTTTCTTCGTTCATACGAGAATGGGTGGTTTGTGGGCCACTGCGACACGGCAACTATGTATAAAAAAAATTATTATCTAATTAGTTCTGAATACGCACAATGTTGCGTGCAATTAAACTTGGCCATACAATTATTAACCCTTTGCACTCAGACTTATTTTAACACCAAAATTAAGCATTTCTTCCAACCTATGTGATTTCTTCATTTTATTTTATTTTAAATGTTTAATAATCGACTGGATACTAACATATTTAATAATTAAACAATATTGTGAATAATGGTACACCACTCGAGTGCTAAGGGTTAAAACTGTTATTACCTTAATACAATTTTCTACATGATAAGATCCCTCAATATTAACCGCTTAATATTCGAAATTACTTGCAAAATAACTTGAACAAAATGGATGATACAATTCATACAACATTATCAGTATTTATTGCTAATATTTAAAATGAATAAATTGTAATAAACAAACAGACAATAAATTATTAAACATATGAAAAGAGAAGGATGGATAAGTAAGAAACAAACTTGTCAATGAAGTGTATCAAACGTAAATATAAAACATACAATTGTTGCTTGAAAACATATTTTTATTGCTAAACTTTCGAGTTTTTACATTTTACATAGTTTTATACACGCATATGTATGCATATAACCAATATATGTATTTACGGTTTTTCGAATATGGAAATATCAGATAAAAATTTTGTTACGGAAATATAATCTTCTGTTTGTTATTGTTATTTACTAACGTAATGATTATTCCGAGAATTAATATTATTTACAATAAAACATTATCAAGATTCATATACACTGCATTTGTGTGCATGTATATTAACCGATCGAAGAGACCGTTCCAGTGGCATATACCATTGTCATAAAACTCGAATATTTCATGCATATTCGTATAATTGGATTTGACTTGTCGGTACATATTTAAATTTAAATGCCTCGAAGTGTATGTATCACAGAATCGAACTCTTCTACTATAAGCCGGGTGTAATTTTCATTCACAAATCCGTTCATGTTATACAATAGAAGTGATGTTATGTGGTGTATAAAAATGTTGCAAAACAAGCACGAAAACCATAAAAAGTATTTCAATAATGTAACTTTTGAATTTTTTGTTTAACAAATTTGTATTATCCTCGCGGTAAAACAAGATACGTACATGTGTACAATGAATATTAGTCAGGATGGATCGATGTTTTATGAAATGATATGTACCATTAATGTGAAATGTAAATAATACACATGTATTTATGTTTCCATTTAATCCGTTTCATCAGATTAATCGCATCTTTTCAGGGGTTTTAAATATATTTAATTTTACGTCAGTTTTTAAAATCTCATAACTGTATTTTACGAGCATATATAAGCCATTAATTAAAAAATATGATTTGTAATGAATTTTTTTAATTTCACTGGAATTTTCGAACACCTTGTATACACCTTAACTGAATAGCTGACAGGGTAGAGAGGAAAGGGAGAAGGGGCGAAGGTCAAATCGTGGAGTCTAAGGCGTGTAGAGGGAGGAGACCGCGAGAAAGCATCTTCCCATGAATGAACGAATCAATCAACGAACAAACGAAGGACGGTCTGAACGATACAGGCAGTCATGAGGACAATGATACCAACTATTAATGACTACACCAGTAAATGAGAAGATAATAATAAATTGTCTAAATACGTTAAATGACATTTTCATACGAAATTTCTCAAAGAAAACGAAAATCACTGTGGTATGCCGTCACGTTTATAAACAACGAACGTACTTACGCCACTGATAAAGTTAAAAAACAAATCCATAAAACTGATAGAAACATACAGACGCGTATTTCTTTTCATTGATAAAGTTGAAGGAGGACAACGGAAATAATGGATTGAACGTAACATGTAGATTTCATTCTGAATTCTATTCGGTCAACTGTTCCTATAGTTCTGTGTTGTAGATATGAGGTGGTGTGAAATTTTCCTTGACGTAAATATAATATCCTCTCGTTCTTTAATTTGTTCACTGTTCACCAATATTCACTTATTAATAGAAACTGTGTTTTACACTTTGGTCTATGGCTCTAGTGCACAAATGATGTCAATCGCACGGAATTGTGTTTTCTTATAAAACTTTATGTAAGCAACCAAAGTGTCCGCTGCCGGCCTCTCCTATTGTGTACGGAGCACAGTAGAATTATTTCGATACAATGTGAACCGAAAGGCGAACGGAAACGAAACGATGTAAATAATAACAAAAGGAAGCATGACAGAAACGATAAGAGACGAGGTAGGACGAGACAAAAGAAAGATCTAAATAAGAAGTGTCTGTAGGTAAAGGTAAAGGTAAAGGTAAAGAAAGAGAAATAGAAAGGAATAGAGAGGAAGGGGAGAGAAAGAGCAAGAGAAAGCACCGGAAGAGGGTAGGTAAGAAAAAGAGAGGAGACAGCTACGAGAAGAGGGAAGGCGGATAGAACGAGAAAAGAAAGCTAAACAGATTTGTAGACCGAGTCACAGCTGGGATGTACCTGTTCCTCGAAACGTGTGATCAGCAAATTCGCCCATTCTTCCGGCTTTTGCGTGCCCATCGCCGTCCGAGGTTCAGTGACGAGCCATCATCACGTACGACGATTCACCAATTCGCTACGAACATTCGACATCGGTATGTCGCCATTTACGAACGTCGACTGCCAGCCGAGACCGAGAGAGCGCCGCGCCGCAACGGCTCGTTCGTTCTTTCTCTCTCGTTGGGGAGGGGCGCCGTCACAGAGCCCTCAAGAATACAGCGGGGTCTGGGACGAAGATCCGAGTAGATGGATCCGATACCGACCGAAGCTATCCGATATTCCAATTCTGTGCACCAACCCTGTTAAACATTATCTTTCGGGATGTATGAAAAATTTGCTTCCATTTGCTTCTCATCGATCGTCGCCAACAGCACAATTCGAAACTTCGAAAAATTATTTGAAACATAGCTTGGCTGAGAAAAATAATGATTGCGTACAAGTTTTGCAATTCAACGTAGAATATAATGTTACACTTTTAACCCTTTGCACTCCGCAATGTACGCAATGTACTTCGCACTCCAAAATCAGAGAAAGAAAATTGTAAATGAAACGGGTTTTTATATTATTTGTTAGTAGAAACAAATATAAGTTTGACAAATATAAATAACTTGCCTTACCCTTACAATATCGAGTGAGACTCGTAATGAAGATTCTGAACGGAGTCTAATAAATTCTATTTTGGTTTTGTTAATGTACAGCTATTGGACAATTTACAGGCATACGACAGATATAAATTTTCCCTTTTTTAGGAAATTACGAACCACAAAACAGTTCTAATCACGGAAACCGTAAAATAAATCGTAGTGTGCGAGGGGTTAATATAATTATAATTATATTAATGATTAAAATAAGTAGCAGTCAGAAGGAACTGTTCTTTGAAGTAAATTTTAGAAAAAACACTTAAAATAGTAGGGAGTTGTTGGCAATAAAATTGAAATATAATTCGGAGTGTAAAGGGTTAATGTTCCGTTTTCGATAGAAAACATCTAAAATATCCCCACAGTCATAATATCTGTGCACCCTACTCCCACATTGCAAGTGTGAACTAATACGAGCGAGCTGGACAACTATTATGACTAGACTGCGGATCTTTATGCAATTATGGCTTCCGAAAATTTTCAAAAAATACTAGGATAGGATATGACAGAGTTTAGTACGATTTTAATTTATTACAGATCAAAAAAGGCTACCACTACGGAAAATAAAATTCTATTAGGTGAAGTAAAAAGTTCTGAGCGTTTTTCGCTTTATTTATAATGTGAAAAACGCTCAGAACTTTTTACTTCACCCAAATACTTCATTCGATTTTCTTAAAATTCGTCTACAAAAATTGGAAATTGCATAAACATCCGCAGTCTAATTATAAACTATCCAGGTATGTCAAACGTTCTCTTTCAAAAAAATTGGCTGTAATACAGTAATTCTTCCATCGAAGTTCTGGGTCGCCTGTACTATCGAAGTCCAGTGCCTACTCACTCCACTGCTCGGCTCGGATATATCGGTGTAAACACCACACATTGACTCGAGTGAATCGAGTTCTCAAACTTCTTAATTTTAATGATCGGTTTATGGGACTTTTACTAGCTTATTCCTGACGTTTCTCTGATTAAAATGATATCAAACACGATATAATTTCAACGTGATTTAGTGGTTTAATCGACGGTAAAAGTTTCGAAGGCAACGAAGACCAGCGACAACGCGGGCCTTTGAACTGTGCCGGCGACGTCGACTGTCCGCGTCCCTTTCTTTCCCATACGCTCTTCTTCGTTTCGTTCGAAATTTTCATCGTCGATTAAACCACTAAATATTGGCCAAATTATATCGTGTTTGGTATAATTTTAATCAGAGAAATGCCACGAATATGTTGGTGAAAGTTCCATAATGATATCATAGAAAATAAAGAAGCTGAGGTCCTGGTGTTTCATTGTGATGACGCACGGGCCTTTAAACTGTGCTGGCGACGGCGACACGCTTCGGCCACGCGATCCTATTTCATTCTGTCCTTCTCTATGTTCGGCTCGTCGTTTAAAATCTCGGCGCGGTAGACGCAGTCATAAAAATGTAGCCACCCTATACATACTATCGAAGTCCGTTCAAAACACGGGTGTTGGGACTTCGATGGAAGAATTACTGTAGTGATTATGTATTTCCATAAAGTACTAAAGTACCTAAAATTTACTTATAATTTTATATGTTAAACGCGAAATTATTTTTTAAAATGTTATTAATATGATTATATAAATTGTTTTTTTGGTTTTAGTAAGAAGGATAGTTTTCAGATGGAAAGTTAATAATTTAATTTATTATTTAACAGGGTATAGTGCATTTATATTGTACATGTACATAACAATTCACAGTACATTTAAAAACAGAAAATGTTTTTTATATGTATATTAAATCACAGTGACTCGTAGCAGTAGATCTATTCATACTATCCAGTATATCTATATATGTATAAGTGTGTAAATAATATACATATATGTTTTACGCACATGATTCTTACACAACAATATCATACACAATTAAATCATAACATTCTTTGATGGTATTTTTCAATATTAAATTCATCTTATCAGCTATAGATATAATAAGTTTTTTGTCACTTCTGACATATATAGAATGCAATATAAACAATTTATCATGCATATAGATTTTATTTTATTGTACATTTTAGAACATGTCAACGAAAACGAAGAAATTTTGGTTTTTATATATTTCTATAAATCAGTATTCATGGTATTAGTATCTAACATTTTGTTTAGATCATTAGGTGGGGTGTCGTTAATAATAATTATTTTTGTAAATAAAATTTTATCGATAAAAGTTCAAGACAATTTTAAAACTAATCAGTATTATGATTCTCTATATTTCGTGAACTTTGTTAAAATTACTTTGCAAATTTTAAAAACAGAGATTTGCGATAGTCAATATGTAATAAAAATTGTTAAGTTGAAAATTACTTTTAGTGAAATAAATAAATCTTCTTTTAGACTAAATTGTTGAGGGTTCCAATGTCTCCCATAACAATGTCTGCGCCTACGGCACTGACAACCACTGGACTGCGGTGAGGTGAGGATACGGTCACCGAGATCGTAGGTGGGATACTGCACGGTTTTTTCGCGCATGCGCGACGATTTTTAGCATCAGTAAAGTAAAAGTTTGGCTAAAATGGGGTACCTTGGTCACCCCGCATAATTTTACAATTTTATTTTATACAATTTTGAAATATGAATGTATAACATGTGTATGTTATTGTATGTTAAATTTGAATATGTATGTACAGTAAGGAGCATTACTGATCACACACACTTTATCAGAATAATTTTTTTATGAATGGACCAACTGACTTTAATTTCTCTGTAAGGTTAGAAATTAGTAAATGATGTCTAATAAATATGTTGAAAAAATGCATTTGGTCGGAATTGTGAAACACAATAGTAAAAATTGATTTTTACAACCTTTTAAGCTGGGCTAATAACGAAAATTTAAAAGATGTATTTTGTAAATTCGTATGAATTATATACGTTCTGAAAATTTCACGGAAATTGGTTAATTGGTTTATGTGGGGTATTTTAGTATATATGTTTATATATATACACGTACACATGTTATATATTCATTTTTCAAAATCAAGTCATAATTTTTGCGCAATTGGCGGGGCGGCCAAGGTACCCGATCTTCGTATTTGACTGAGGCCGCCTGAGGCTAGAATCGTCGCGCATGCGCGAAAAAAGCGCCTTACGTACAATCACTGATTCCAGCAGTATACCCAGACGGGTCACCTTTTTTCGCGCATGCGCGGCGATTTTAGCCTCAGTAAAGTACGATTCTTGAGAAAATGTGGCACCTTGAGCGCCCCGCAGAATTTTAAGAAATTGATATGATTTGTTTATGAAAAACGAATGTATGACAAGTGTACTTCTGTATATTTTGTAACACGTAGGACACGTCTCGGAGTCTTTTTGTCCGGAATAGATTGTTTCGGTACATTCCCACCGATATAGCTGCCTCAGGGCTCTGTACATTATCGCCTCATCATAGATACATTACTATTTCGGACGCGCATGCGCGAAAAAAAGGTGACCCGTCTGGGAACACTGGATCCCAGTTGGGTCATTCCATTTTGGACCTACTGTTTCGGATTTTTTTTAAATTTTACACTTATTAACATACACATTCAGAATATGAAGAATAAATGTTGATCATGAAATACAAAGAAATTTATAAACGATGACATCGGTGATTTAAATTATCTGGAAAAAGTGCTAAATGAGTACAAGGTAAACAATTTCAAATATTATTTAAATGTGGAAAATGTAAACAATTAATTATAAAATTATTACAAAAAGTATATGTTACGATAATTAATAGTAGGTAGGAATAATGTTTTAATACATTTTAGTGTAAATTTCATCCTGATATATCTTATGGTTCGAAAGTTATAGTAAAACGTCACTATACCCAGGTAGCACAGTACGTCTTAAAGATGTCGTTTTCTTGTCATTTTTACGTCTTTACGTCTTACGTCTTGAAAAGACGCCTTTTTCACATCCAAAAAGGCGTACCTTTTCAGACGTAGTTTTGACGGTTGGAGGAAGGTGCCTTTTATGCATCTCATTTCTGACGTAAAAACGACGTATCCAAAAAGTACGCCTTTTTGGACGTGTAAAAGGCACCTCTTTTGACATGCCGTTTTCACGTCAGAAATGAGATCCAAAAAGGCACCTGCCTTCAAACGTGAAAACGTTGTCCCAGCAGAGATGCCTTTATGAACGTGTAAACGTTGCCTCTTTTGACACGCTGTTTTCACGGCAGAAACGATTGAAGTACTTACGAAAATATGTATATCTCTTAATCGTTAATATACTAATACTATGCTTCATTTAAAAAAAAGTAGTTTGATTTTTACCTAAAAAATATTTTAACAGAAGTTTATCTCTTCTAATAATTATATAATATATTAAAATACGTGTTAATAACGTGTTAAAATATTTTTTATATAATAATTACATAATTATGTAATATATTATATACATATAATTAATATATAATAATTATATAATTATTAGGAGAGATAAACTTCTGTTAAATATTTTTTATATAATAATATATATTACTTGATATGGTTTCAGCCTATAAGAATAAAAAGTAATGGATCTAACAGCAAAGGTTCGCATGGATCAGCGAGGAAGCCATCATGAAGTTAAACGGTAAAGTCCAGAGTTCGAATCCCGCCCAACTGCATAAAAATTTCTAAATTGTAATAAGGTTTTTTCAAAGACAGTGTGTGGAATATTATTCTCTCAAGCAGTCCATGAAAGTAGTAATATATATACAATGTAGATTCTAATTTTTTTTATAATTTTATCTTAAACTTGAAGATTTTGTGCGTCTGAGAAAGATGCATAAAAGATGCCTGAAAGACCTCCGAAAAGATGCATAAAAGATGCCTGAAAGACCTCCGAAAAGATGCATAAAAGATGCCAAAAAAGTCTTAAAGATACGTCTTTTAGGCGATTTTTTAGACCTCTTTACAAGACATCTTTATTTCTTTTAGATTTTCTTTTATTTCTAGAATTCCTTTAAGATGTCAGAAAGACATGTGAGAGATATCTTTAAGTCTCCCAGTTTAGTAACAAAGATGTGTTAAAGACGTACAAAGATGTGACAGCGACGTGACAACGACGTGTTGAAGACGTAAAAGACATCTGCCAGACGTACTTACGTCTTGCGACAGGCATCTTACAGATATCTTTAAGATGTGTTTGTGCTACTGGGTACTTGATTCAAATAATTTTCGCTTCAAATAATTTTAATTTACGTTTTAGTACGTCTTTTTAAAAACATGTCCGTAAAAGGAACACTTGGGGCAATATAAACATTTTCTCTAATTTTTAAAAAGTTTCCTGCTACGAAGACTGCATTTGTTTCAAACAATTGCAAAATATATGCTGAAAAAAAACAGTTTTTTTCAAATGACATGTTTAGTAGATAGTCTTATTATTTTCACTATAAGCTCCTAAAAACTGCTAAAAACTCATGTTCATTGGTTTGTTAGTTCTAGTCTTATAATTTAATGAACGAAGGATGACACTTGCTTTTACACGTTTGTAAATAAACAATTTTTAAGATATCGAAAAAACCTTTGAGTTTCGTTCATAGATCACTAAAGACTACAACATATTCAAATTTATATTCAAAAAGTGTTCGATTTTGCATGGAATGATCCAATAGTATAGTATGTCGATTGATACTCGACTTAATGGAATAACAGAGGAAGAAATGTGAATATAAAAAATTTGTTTTTACAAAAATGATTTAATACAGAATGGAAGTATAATACATATAGTACTAATATTCTTTTGCGTATAAAATAATAAAAGAGATTTAAAAGTCAAGATAATGGGCGATTTACCACTGTCACTGGCCTTCAGTCAACTAAACTCTAATTGCTCATGCCATTGTAACAGTATTACTTCTAAAAGTAGATCTTTATGCATATAAATGCATATAAGGCTTATACAAATTTTCAAAAAATGCTGGAGTATTAAATTCGACAGAATTTAGTACGATTTTTATTTACTATTGATCTATAAAAGCTATTGCCAATGAAAATAGGATTTTATTTGGTCCCACAATCTTAAAATTTGTGTACACAACTTGAAAATTGCATCAACATCTGCAGCCTACTTCTAAGATTATAGTGTTTGATATTGCATATTTTGTCTGTAAATATATTCAAAAAATGGTACGTATCTTTAACCCATCCATTGAAAATGTTGGCGAATTACAAAGAAGAAACAGAATTCACACAGCATTTGTGGAACTACATTTAACAAAACGAAGAGCATGTTTTGAAGGATTATCCCAAACAAACTGATAAATAATTTTAAATTGTACATTTGTTAGCAATTGAAAGTAATTGAAAATAATTAGATCATAGTTATTGGCTTCTACCGATTGCTGGTAAATACATTATTGGAGGAGAATTTTTCTAACAATTGAGTAGTCTGCGTTGTTACGAGTAGACCTCCAATTCTTGATTATTTTATAATCTTCTATAAAATAAAATGTACTAAAATACTACAAGCGTAAAATTTAGTAAAAGAAGTAACAAGCTTGATATCTATCTCACTATTTCATTGACAAAAATCTTTTCTTACAATATTATTAATATTTTCAATTCCTTCCTCTGATATTCCAGCGAGTTGAGTTAAAATGAACCTACTATATGTATAATAAATATTTATCAATATAATAGACATAAGTGATGTTAAAAACTTCTTTAGTATACTCCGCGTTAATGCATATTTGTTGCTAATGATGCAAATATAATTTTTTAAACGCATTAAAAAATATTTAATGAACACAAGAAGATAAAAAGAAACAGGCAAATCATTTGCATGCATCATAAAAATTAGAGATCAATTTTAATAGGATTTACTTTTTCATGTACATATATTCTTGTTACTCAACTGACTATTATTTGCCTGAATCATTTTTATCAAGACCCAGTGCATGTAAAATATATGATTTAAAGTCCATAGACCTCGCAAATCAATAACTTAGATATATTTTACTAAAGAAGACCAGCATATCATACTGTTGCTGGGGAAATTGTAAAACTATATTTAAAATATATAATCTACATAACATACGTGGCTAAAAATTGCTTATGTTGTTTTTATGTAAGACTTAAATCACGTGAAACGAGAAAGATTCAACTCAAAACTGATTAGCTACAATTAAAATATAGTTATGGGCTAGCTTTATGCAAGACATAAAACATCTTCCTTCTTTTGTTTCACTATGTTTGTATAAACATGATTTACCAGTCTTTAGTTCGGTCTAAAGTTCTTTGCACTTAAGTATTTTGGTTATTGTTTGACAACAGTTTTCTGTGTACAAGGATGTTATTTGTAATATAATCAGCTACTATTGTTATGTGTACAGTTTCATGGGTGATTGATTCTTAAGTGCTAGATCTTCTTCCAAGATGTTAATCACAGAGTTTAAAATATCCTCATCTCGTTGACGATGTTTCTCGATGCAGTGAAGACTTTTAGGGTCTATATCTGAAATTCCGATGTCACAGAGAAAACTGAGTCCATTGGAAAGTTTCAAGACACCTTTATTCGGAGTAGACGACGCATCTCTGCAGAAACAGAATAAATAAGTACGTAAATAATGAATAATGACCCACTATTAATTAATTATTAGTAACCGTTCATATTATGTAATTATTAACTTATTATTGCTCGAGTAAATATACAGGGTGGGGAATTTATCCTCGCCACCTGGAATATCTCGGAAACTAAATTCCAGAGAAAAAATATTTCAAATAAAAAGGTTAAGTCAAGGAGGGACTGATGCAGTAGTTATATCCATTTTAAATTTTCATCATGTTTTCAAGGTCATTCCAAGGTCAACTTCATTTTTTTAAAGTGGAATGAGGTATTTTTGTTAGCGTTTACTTATATACTAGTGTAACGTCTTAGTACTACAGTAATAATGGTGTTTTAGAGTTATTTAAATTGAAATATCTTCTGAACTACTAACTTTTCGACATACATGGGTTAGTAAATTTTTATAACGAATGTCCAGCTGCATTAATTGATGTATCAAAAAACACCTCATTCCATTAAAAAAAATGAAGTTGACCTTGGAATCACCTTGAAAACATGCTGAAAATTTAAAATGGATATGACTACTGCATCAGTCCCTCCTTGACTTAACCTTTTTATTTGAAATATTTTTTTCTCTGGAATTTAGTTTCCGAGATATTCTAGGTGGCGAGGATAAATGCTCCACACTGTATACAATTTTTGACTTTATGACACAATACTTCATTTATAGTAGCTGTAAGAAAGTTATGGCACAATAAAGAGAATGATTACTGTGAAGTACATTATAAATAGACTTGAATTAAGGGGTTGTACCGGGCACTCAGTCCGTCGGGACCATAGTACCCGGAGTACATTAAAAATATTATAGTATATTACAAATGAGCAACTGTAATTATACATGGTGTTTCGTCTAAAACAGCACACGTAAATATCTCTTCAGGTTATTGTGATGCAAAAAATATTTGTTACGTAATGTGCATGGTGTCAATGGACCAAATATCTGGCACGAATATTTTTTCCGGAGGTCATTTTTTCGGAGTTATCAAGATCATCGATGTTTTTTGATACATAACTACATTTTTATTTTATTACACTATGTAATTGATCGAAAAATACATTCAAATATGTATAATAACTTGACCTTGAGCTTGATCTGAAGGTAAAACTTTAATTTTCGAAGATCAGGGTCATTTCAAGGTCATGTTACTATACATATCTGAATGTATTTTTCGATCAGTTACACGATGCAATAAAATAAAAATGTAGTTATGTATCAAAAAAACATCGGGGACCTTGATAACTCTGAAAAAATGGCCTTTGGAAAAAAATATTCTTGCCAGATATTTGGTCCATTGACACCATGCACATTACGTAACAAATATTTTTTGCATCACAATAACCTGAAGAGATATTTAGGTGTTTTGTTTTAGACGAAACACCTTGTATAGTGTAATATTCAATACCTCCGTTTATTAATGTAATATAGGTATGATTTAATGGACCATAACATTTAAAAAAATGTAATTATAATAACAACAAATTATTTTAAGCAAGTCTTTTGTTCATTTTTGTTATTTTTAAAGAAATAACCTGCAAATATAATTTAAAGTAAAATTGACTATAATGTTTTAGTTATTTACCCAGTCAGCCAGGCCTGCCTCGAGCAGAAATCGATCCGAGCCTGGCGAGCAGGTAACGGGCATTATACTAGCCGAACGTCGCACGAAGCTGTTCGAAGCATAGGATGCTCGATTTTGGACGGGTCGATCTACACACGCATATGCCGGGCAGAAAGACCACGCATCTGCCCTGCCCGGCCCCGGCAGAAGCTGCTCGGGCACAATGCTGGCCGTTCGGTCCTGGATTCTGCCCGGTCTTTCTGCCGGCAGAATGTGCTACTTATGCGTGCGGACCCAGTCAGTCAGACCTGCTCCCAGCCTACCGGGCAGATGGAAGGAAGCTCGGTCCAGGATTCTGCCCCTCCCGCGCAAGATGACAGCACGACGGCGCAGAATCTCTCCCCACCACCTCGTCAATTAGAAAGAGGGAGCACTCCTGTTGTCGGCAGAAGCTGCCGGACAGATGCTAGGGAGGAGGATACCGGGCAGCTGCGGACGCAGGTCGGCAGAAACCGAGCATTTGGCTATTAGGGTAGATGCCCGTCAAAAATCGAGCACGTTTGCTTACTGGATATAGATAAAATAAAAAGTTTTTGAATGAATCTTTACTGATCTCTTTACTTTACTCTACTGAACGTTCCTTTACTCTCTACTTTACTGAAAACTAAATGAATCTTTATAATTTGCAAGTTAAATTATAAAGACACGATATTCACAATTATATGTACCCAGTAAGCAAAATGCTCGATTTTGAACAGGCATCTACGCGCGCATAAGTAGCGCTTTCTGCTGGCAGAAAGACAGGGCATCTGCCCGTCGGAAGCTGCTCAGGCTGAATGAAGGCCGCTCGGTCCTTTATTCTGCTCGCTAGGCTGAGCTCCATTTCTGTTCGAGGCAGGCCTAGCTGCCTGGGGCGTATAAGTCGTAGAATTAGTAATTTATTATTTATATCATACAGGATGTTTTACCATACATGTATAACAACCTAGTCAGCCAGGCATGCCTCGAGCAGACATCAAGCACAGCCTGCAATCGTACGATGCCAGCAGATGGCGAGCATTACGCTGCTCGAAGCTGAGGATGCTCGGAATCTGCTCGATTTTGGACAGCGCACCCTGCCAGCATAAAGGGATTATAGAAGAGTATACTTATTCGGACGCTGAAGTATGTTTTATGCCGACAGGGTGTGCCGGCACAAGCTGCGGGCAGATGTTTGGGCAGGCCTGCCCTCAAATCTGCCCTCGCTTCAGAGGTTAACGCAGTCGCACTACTGTAGCGAGTGCCGTTATACAGGGCAGACTTGAGGGCAGGTCTGCCCAAACATCTGCCCGCCCTTTCTGCTAGTAGAATGCGATACTTCTGCGGACGCAGATGCCTGTCCAAAATCAAGCACCTTGCTTACTGGGAAGCTGATTTTTACAAACCAATTCATGATATCAGGGCAATGTTTTGTAAATTTCATCTTGTGATTGAGCTTTTTATAATTCGTATAAAATATGTATTGACAAAATATTATTTAAAATTTTGAAGCTAATAAAAGTTGCAACGGTTTGAATTGTGTATAGCACAAAATATTCAAAAATGTTTTGACCAAAATTACTCAGTTTAATAAGGCTTATGGAAGCCTTGACAGCCTGCCACGAGCAGACCTCGCCTAGAGCGGAGAACGGGCAGAATACGGTCGAAGTTACGCTTCGAGCTGCTCAAGGCAAGATTAGCTCGATTTCTGAGGAGCGTCTGTGCGCGCAGTAGTGACTTGTTCTGCCGTCCGTTGGCGCAGGGGTTTTGGCCATGGGCGAAGGCAGAATGCTGGCGGCTGAACCTTGAATCTGCCTTTGTTTAAGAGGGCAGCACGATCGCACTGATGTGGCGGATGCTGTTTCCCTCGTTTTTTCTCCGACGGTAGGATAGTCACGTGACAAAACTAGCAAATAACTAGAATCTTTTTTGACGCGTGCGGTGCTATCCTGTAAAGCTGCATTTGCCACATCAGTGCGACCGTGCTGCCCTCTTAAACAAAGGCAGATTCAGGGTCCAGTCGCCAGCATTCTGTCTTCGTTCTGCCCATGGCCAAAAGCTCTGCGCCCACGGACGGCAGAACAAGTCACTAATGCGCACGCAGACGCTCGTCAGAAATGACATTTTTGGTTGTCAGGGTAGGAACTTATGTATTTTATGTATCCACCCAGTAAGCAATTTGTTCGATTTTGTTCGGGCATCTGTGTACGCAAAAGTATCGCTTTATGCTGGCAGGGTGTGCTGTCCAAAACCGAGCAGATTCCGACATCCTCAGCTTCGAGCAGCGTTCTGACAGCGTAATGCTCGCCATCTGCTGACATCGAACGATTGCAGGCTGTGCTCGATGTCTGCTCGAGGCAGGTCTGGCTGACTGGGTATAGTTTACATACGTAATGATTCTAAAAGTTTTACTAATTTGTTGTGAATAAACTAAAATTGTCCTTCTTTATGAATAACAGCATTAATATTGATACTTTCGACTGAGATTATACTCTTACAACGAGTCATTTTCTTTTCTTTTCTTTTTTAATGGATCTTAGGAATGTCTTAGACGTTTTGTATCAACTATTATGAGCCAGTAAGCAAAATGCCCGATTTTGGACGGGCCTCTACGCGCGTAAGTACTTTCTGTTGGCAGAAAGATCGGGCATCTGCCCGGCAGAAACTACTAGGGCAAATGTTGGCCGGTCGGTCCTGGATTCTGCGCGGCAGGAGGTCTCGATTTCTGCTCGAGGCAGACCTGACTGACTGGGAATATAACAATATACTCTATTATTCACTTACACATTTAATTCTCGAAATGCCATTAGTATTGAACAATCCCTGGCACATGTAAATAAGAGATAATTCTGTAAGTATAGTATATCTCTAGAGTTTATACAAGAATCCATTTCTTCTTGGCTACAATGTATCTTATCAGATTTAGTACAGGATACAGTACTAGCTTCTAAGTACATAGGAACTAAATTTGATTTGGCTATACAGGAAACATTTTCAATGTGGCTGTTATCTGCAATTCCTTCAACGTATGAATTATAAGTTTTAATTTCATCACGATTGTACTTGCTCTTCGCACTTTTTGAAATCTGGATGCATTTGATACATCTTCTCAAGTGAGTTTCTTGCGAAGCCCTTGCTGTTTCTGTACCAGCTGTCTGAAAAATAAAATCAACACGTAATAAACGTTACAATCACTTAATGTCATATGTTTGTACAGCTCAGTGTTGGGCAAAAATTGTATTTAAATACAAATTTCGAATAACAAATAAAAGATACAAAATTTATATTCGTTATTCGAAGGTTCGAATACAAAAGTATCTTTTATTCGATTTTTATTTAAATAATCTTGTATTCATCGAATTCATTCTCGGCGAATACAAAATTATTTAAATAAAAGTCGAATAACGAATAAAAGTTATGTATCTTTTATTCCAATCGGTATTTAAATAATTTTAATAGTTGGTTAATGGTTTATTCGTTATTCCATATCGTAGTACAGAGATGGCGTTGTAGAGCCAAGGCGAGAAGTATTTTGTATTTGTACATGCATAGCTAGTCTCGCAATTTACACTCTTTAAATCGGAATAACTTTTTTATAAATTGATCAAGCGACTTCACTTTTTCTGCCAAGCTAGATGCATTAGTTTACTAGATGATATGTTACATAATTTTTAAAAATTCGCGTTACATATCATCTAGTAAACTAATTCAACTAGCTTGGCAGAAAAAGTGAAGCCATCTGGTCGATTTACAAAAAAGTTATTGTGATGTAAAGTGTGTGCCATCAATTACGAGACTATACTTTACTTACCGGAGATTTACAATAAGGTTTCATTGGATCCCAGAGCGTCTGTGTTTCTATTAAATTGTTATATACCATGTCGTCTTTTAACCATGTCCGAAATTTTGAATATATATTGTACACGTAGTCTGCAGTAACGAACGGCACTTTTTGCATGTGCAAGATCCTCTCCAATACAGAACTATTTGGTAATGTTCCGACCTCCAAATTGCATTCCTGTAGAATTATTGTAAAAGATTTATACTTGCTTTAGTTTAACAATTTCTTTTACTATAACAGGTATCTTAATCGTTTAATACAACTGCAATTGCGAGTACGTATTCACGTTTGCCAAAAATTCATCTAAACATTTTCTCTATGCATTTTGGAATTGAATTTTCCGAGTCCGAATAAATCAATTTTAACCCTCGTACGTTCCCCGGGGTGAAATTTTAACCGTTCACATTTTTTATATGCCGTAAAACAACTGATCTCTTTTTGCCTGTGTTGTAAGATGTATTTCTTCGAAATGTGACGAGCAGAATAAAATTTAATTGACGAGTAAAGTTACTCCAAACCGTCAATTAAACCACTAAACACAGTTGAAAGTATATCGTGTTTAGTGTAATTTTAATTAGAAAATGCCACAAATACGTTGGTGAAAGTCCCATGAAAAAATAATGAAAAATAAAGAAGTTTCGTAATTGGATTAGTAGTGATTCACATCGATGTACTCGACCGGGTATCGGATTACGCAGCATGTTTACACTGCTCGGCGACTGAGGCTCACTGAGGCAGCTCGAACTTCTCGGTCCCTCGCGAGGTCCCAGTGTAAGGGGTAGGCGATAGGTTCTGACATAAAACGGTCTCCTCCGCCGGACTTAGAATGGGACTTTACCGTATCGGGCAAAAACGGGGTAAACCTTGTTGTAGAAGGAAAAACCAAATTTTATTTTCAATAATGTCAAATTCCAAATATTGTAATTTCTTTTGTCCGATCAGTAGAAAGACCGAAAACATACAGGGTGAATCCGAAGAAACATAACACCTAAATATCTCCGTTACTTTTCGTTGTACAAAAAAACTTCTTAGGACAAAGTTACACTGTTTGAAGGGTCACATGTAACGGTGTAAGGAAAAAAATTTCCGACGTCATTTTTTTTACAAGATTTCAAGGTCATCGATATTTTTTAAATGGATTGAGGTATTTTTTAATACACAAATCGATGCAGCTGGACATTTGTCATAAAAAAGTACTAACCTATGTATGTCGAAAAGTTAGTAGTTCACGAGATATTTCGATTTAAATAACTCTAAAACACCATTACTGTTGTACTAAGACGTTAGCGTTTACTTGCTAGTGTAAATTGAAGAGTTGAAATTGAAATTGAAAAATTGACGTTGAAAATGAAATTGAAGATTTGAAATTAACGAATTGCAATTGAAAAATTGAAGTTGAAATTGAAAAATTGACATTGAAATTGAAGAGTTGACATTAACGAAATGAAATTGAAAAATTGAAGTTGAAATGGAAGAATAGAAATTGAAGTTGAAGTGGAAGAGTTGAAATTGAAAAATTGACATTGAAATTGAAATTGATGTTAGCGTTTACTTACTTGCGTAACGTCTTAGTACGACAGTAATGGTGTTTTAGAGTTATTTAAATTGAAATATCTCCTGTTACGTACGGAGGCTTTGCCTACGTGACTTTTACTCCCTCCTTGCAACCACGTGTTCGTGCAGGAGGTCCAGCTCGCATGCCCAAATAAACAGTTTTCCTCTTATGAAAAAGTAGATACATCTGGGAAACTTATACAATCCTCCAGATTTTCAATTATCCCTACCACAATTTTTAGAGCAATTTGACTAGTATATAAAGGGCTTGAGCTTGGCCTCCACGGGCTTAGTTGAAGACTGATCACGTAACAGTTACGCGTATAGTGAGATCGGGTCAGATTCCCTTTCAATCAGTTTAACTCAAGAGAAGTTTAGAAACGCGTTTTCAAAGACAGTTTATTTCACTTACCCCCGCATTTCTCAGTGCGTGAAAACCGAGAGTTCGGGAATTAGCTTCCGCGATACATTAAAGACACACAACAAGTGTATTTCCAATTATCTGAAAAATATATTGTGCTCTTTACGTTATTAATTGAGAGTCTCCAATATTTTATCTACACCTTTTAAATTCCAGTAGTTAGCATTCCACTCATATCGCTAAACCTTTACCGCTCGAGGTTTATCATCAACTCGATATAAAGTTACGAGAGCTGTATTCCCTTAGACCCTACCTCTTTCCGAAATCCTAGTGACACCCGGTGATGAAACAGGCATCGGCTAGTCCACGACAACCCTTTCCCCTATCTAGTGGCGACCCGGTGGTGAAAGAGACATCGGCTAGTCCACGACTACCCCTTTCTCCTCACCTAGTGGCGACGCGGTGATGAAACAGGCATCGGCTAGTCCACGAAAACCTATCCTGTGACACCCGGTGATGAAATAGGCACCGGCTAGTTCACAACCTTCTATCTAGTGGCGACCCGGTGGTGAAACAGACATCGGCTAGTACACGACACCCTCTGTCTTTCCTCACCTAGTGGCGACCCGATGATGAAACAGGCATCGGCTAGTCCACGAAAACCTATCCTGTGACACCCGGTGATGAAACAGGCACCGGCTAGTTCGCAACAATCCTGTTCATACGAACAAAACCTCGGCCACGTCTATCCGCCAGCCCTCGGCTCGTAACACTCCTGAACTACTAACTTTTCGTCATGCATAGGTTAGTACTTTTTCATAACGAATGTCCAGCTGCATCGATTGATGTATTAAAAAATACCTCAATCCATTTAAAAAAATATCGATCATCTTGGAATCTTGTAAAAAAACTAGAGGGTTATTGTTGCTCGCTCGCTTCGCTCGCTCGCGAGTAGGGTTGGTTTTGCTCGCTCGCTTCGCTCGCTCGCGGGTAGGACTGCTCTTGCGAGAGGGTTAGTGGTACGCATGGCTAGTAGGGCCTGCAGCTATTAATGTTTTTTATTTGGTGTGTGACTCTCCAAGAGCCACACAAAGAACTTCCCGATTCGTTAGTTGCAGTATATTAATATCATTATTTTTAGTACGTTTTAAGAAGATTATACGTTGTCAGGGAAATTCAATAGTTTTCTACTTATCAAAATGTTTGCTATATGGCGTCGCATTAAACGAACATCGTAGGCTCGTTGCTCACTTGGTTCCATGTTATAGCATACTAATGTTGCAAAATAAATTGTCTTAATTAGTTTTTTGCAAACGATAAACTCCTCATTATCCGGGTTTGCAGTATCGATCTTGGTTTTCTTCGATACTGTTAATTTAAATTGTCCCAAAATATATAAACCGCTCAATTTTGAAACTCTGCTCAGTGCTACATACAACATTTGTAAAGTTCGTTTTTTCTAATGTTTTAAAATTCAAACATACTTCTCTCGTATGTTTGTCCCTGACTTTTATGAATCGTAATCGCTTCAGCAGGAACCACTGAAAATTGACTACGTGTGATTTGATATTTTTCCTCACTCGATATATTTACATGATTCGAGATTTTTATTATTGGTGTTAAATTTTGATGAATATTTGCATTTTTCATATAATCACGATAACGAGTTCTTACTTTCACTCCTACTCTGGCTTGGAAAATCTAACCACAATATAGACGCTATTTTAGAACTTTCTTGAAAAGTAATTTAATATTCCGCATGTGTGCTCCATTAACCAATCCGTTTTCAATATCAATGTTTGTTCCGGCCACCCGTCACAGAGCCGATCTGCCGAATTGGTGTCTCGACACGCGTCGGTTACCGTCGTCTCAGCGCCCCCCACCTCACGTGAGGAACAGGTTTTTTTTTCGGCACGAGACGACGGTAACGGTCTGGTATCAACACAACACTGTTTGTCACCGCGAAGGCAATCCACGGTCGTCTTGCGTAACCGCTAGCTTTTGCACTCCGCGTAATCCCTGCTCGGGCACATCAAGCGTCATACAGCTGTATCATTCGATTAACAAAATTCTTGTAGTGTATGGGTGACAGTTCGTGGAAATACATATGGTCTTAACAATAAGTGTTCCGGTCTTTCGCCCGCTACCGATCCCAGTCTCTCGTTCAACTCTCAAACAATGTTATTAATAATTATCATATAGTTTATATTAATTTTCAATTTAATCTCAGTTAATAATTCGTTTTGAACTGATTGTTTTTTTAAAGATTGTAATATAAATTTTTTTTGTACTTTCATCGATATTCTTTGAAAATGTATTCTCGGGAGTAGAGATGATTAACTCACTCTTGTAGTGGGATAATTTTCGATTATTGTAAGCGGAAAAATCATAAGGTACAAAAAAAAATTTTTTGTGTAATTACGTTTCTTTCTTCGGTGGAAACTTCCCGTTCTCTCGTATAAATTGCATTGTTGAATGAACTTTTTTCGAAAAAAACTAAAAAACTACTGGACCAAAGTGGACCAAACTCTAATCAGCTCTAAGTTACAGCGGGGCACATCGATTGCATCATTCATCATCCTGATCGCGTTGTTACTTTTTCTGAAAACGTTAACGAAAAATTTGATTACATAGAAACGGACATACGCACACACACACACACACACACACACACACACACACACACACACACACACGGACATTTTGATAAAAATAGTCTAAAATGACTCCAATGACCATGAAACGTGAAGATCTGCTAAAAAATCGATTTTCAATTTTCGGGGTCATTACAATAACTTCCCTATAAAATCGGGAAGTTAATAACCTTGAACATTTTTTCCCTTACACCGTTACATGTGGCCCTTTAAACAGTGTAACTTTGTCCTAAGAAGTTTTTTTGTATAACGGAAAGTAACGGAGATATTTAGGTGTTCTGTTTCTTCGGACTCACCCTGTATAACTCATGCAATGTTTATTATTTTTATTTCAAGAAAATTACACACACGTACTTCAGATGCCAATAAATATATGTGCAAAATCTCAATATAGAAGGTTCAACAGTTTCTCTGAGAAAAATCCGAAAAATTCGTGCATAAACGACCTCAAAAAGAAGAATACCCCTCCGAGCATGAATGTATTGTACAGGGTGTAAAGAAATTATATGTCGGGGCTACCATAGGATGATTCTACATCCTCCATTTGGTTAAAATTCAATCAAGGGAGATGTCTTCAACCAAGGGAGAGGTAAAAAGTGCAAAAGGAGCTAAGGGTCGCATCTCAACCGCGACGAGTAAAATATACCCTCGATTTGGTTGATATTGAACTAAGGAAGGTGTCGCAAAATTGACCTTGACCTTGAATTTTAAGGTTGAAAGATCAACAATTTTTTTTAATTGCACCGTATTTTACTCGTCGTGGTTTATATGTGCGACCCTTGGCTCCTTTTGCACTTTTTACCTTCGCAGCGAATAAAATACGATGCAATTTTTAAAAATTGTTGACCTTTTGACCTTAAAATTCAAGATCGATGTCAATTTTGCGGCACCTTTCTTGGTTCAATTTCAACCAAATCGAGGGTTAGTTCAGTCAACGAAAAATTGTAGAGGGAAATGGAAGGAACACAATTTTTAACTTTGGGACTTTGTTTGGACTAGTTAGGAAGTAAACATACTAAAAGCTCTCTCTCCTAGAAGGTGAGTGGGGTGCAGGGAGGCACGTAGAAGGTCCCCTTTTTCGGTTTTCCGCTTATATCTCGGAAACTATGTGTCCTAGCGATAAGACCATTCTATACAAAATTAAAGCTGACAAAACGTGCCATAAGATTGATTGCATTCAATTTTTCGCTATTACGCATAGTTTCCGAGATATCCGCGCACAAAGTTCACTAATTGTGAAAAAGAAAAGCCTTATTTGACTAGCTAACTTTTCAGCACAATCACTGAACTTTGAGCTCGGATATCTCGGAAACAATGGGAGATAGCGAAATACTGAATCCAATCAATTTTGTGGCACATTTTGCCAGCTTTAATTTTGTATAGAATGATCTTATCGCTAGGACTCAATGTGTCCGAGATATCCGCGCTCAAGGTTCACTAATTGTGTTGAAGAGTTAGCTATTTAACTTTGATCGCGAATATCTAGGAAACTATGCGAGATAGTGAAAAACTGAATGAAATTAATCTTATGGCACATTTTGTCAGCTTTAATTTTGTATGGAATTGTCTTATCGCTAGGACACATAGTTTCCGAGATCCCAGCGGAAAACCGAAAAAGGGGATTTTCTACGTGCCTCCCTGCACTTCGCTCACCTCCTAGGAGTAGGGACTTTTAGTAAGTTTACTTCCTAACTAGTCCAAACAAAGTCCCAAAGTTAAAAATTGTGTTCATTCCATTTCCCCCTACACCCCCCTTATGAGCATTCATTGACTGGACTAGGTGTAGAATCATGCTATGGTAGCCGCGACATATGTATAATTTTTGTACACCCTGTACAAATAACTGTTGCGTCTATTACCTCGCCAGTAAAGTATAGAAGTTTCTTCGCCTTCGCAGCCACGTGTGTGTTAATATAAGTGACTGGCTCAAAGTCCTGTGTAGTGGATGTGCATAATTCGTATGCAGGAGATGGTTTCAGTCCTTCTTGGTCAAACGGATGTAGAAGAGCAGCGCAGATCAAATCGCAGAATTCGTCAATGTATTCTTCTTTCGTTCTACTGGACACGGAAGTGCGAAACCATTCCGCCAGAAGATTTTCGAGATCATTTGGAGATGATTCTTGATTGTAC
This sequence comes from Lasioglossum oenotherae, assembly GCA_028455765.1. Classification (NCBI taxonomy): domain Eukaryota; kingdom Metazoa; phylum Arthropoda; class Insecta; order Hymenoptera; family Halictidae; genus Lasioglossum; species Lasioglossum oenotherae. Next base: position 278,407 of record CM052293.1, on the reverse strand, counting down.
ACAACTATACCGTCCTTAAATATTTTTAGATTGTTTTGTGGAGACGCCAGGAGTCCTTTTAAAGCCGATTTCATCCGTTCTTGTACTCCGGAGAAAAAATCAAATGGACAATAGGTACTGCGAGCTTCTATCGTTTTCTTCTTCAGCTGAAAACATAAAAATTTGTCAATTACAATTTCTAATGCTTACTTCACATTATAGTATATAAGCATATGATATAAGGAGAACATTGGTATCTCTATTCTCCTGGACAAAAAGATAACACACGTGTGCTATCAGTAGATTCCCAGTAGGTAATCTGCTCTTGATTATAACATTAATACCTTATGATACTGCATCAAACAATACGGACATTTTTGAAACTTGCGGTTGTCGTCTCTTAAGTATCCTTGTTTCGGTTTAATTTCGACACAGAACGTTTTGTTGCTTTTGAATAGATCCATATCGCTTTTTGATTGAAGAAAAGTGTAATCTGGGTATTTTGTGGCGTAAATCTCGGTGATTTTCTTGTTTCGTCGTTTCTCTGTGAACAAGGATAAAATTGAAGATAAGAGAAAGTGTTTTGCAACTGATATTTACAATTGATAACATTTACAAATTAATTGTTCAGTAATAAAATATTTCTGATATATGTGTTTAATATATTCTTATGAAAGCTTGTCTTGATGCTAGTGTCCTACAATATTAAATTCTTTGTAATACAGTATAAACAGTAAGTACCCAGTCAGCCAGGCCTGCCTCGAGCAGGCATCGAGCACAGCCTGCAATCGTACGATGCCAGCAGACGGCGAGCATTATGCTGTCAGAACGCGCTCGAGGATGAGACTCGAGGAACAATACAATTATTGAAAGTCCTATTAATAGGCTTCCGGTAGGTAAAGTGGTAATTTATAGTCTTACAATGAGAATTTGTGCAAACATACACAATATAGAAATGTTTTAAATAATCTATACATTTTGGTTAACTACACAAGGGATATTATCCGACGTCCGCCACACAATGCGACCGTGCTGCCCTCTTAAACGAAGGACCAAGCTGTCTTCATTCTGCCCTCAGCTTATTCCGGTATACCGTGTCAGGATAAAGCATACTCCCAGTAAGCCAAATGCTCGATTTTGGACGGGCATCTACGCGCGCATAATTAGCGCATTCTGCTGACAGAAAGATCGGGTATCTGCTCGGCAGAAGCTGTTCGGGCACAATGCTGCCCGCTTGGTCCTGGATTCTGCCTGGCAAAAGTTATTACCACCACCCGGGAGAAATTATTATTATTGTTAAGAAAGTAATCTCTGTATGCATGTATGAGAGGGATGTCGAAGCAAACCGAGGGTTGCCTAGCTAAGCCGAGGTTGGTTTGTGATCGAGCCGTAAAGAACGTAGGTACGCGTGTAAAGTATCCCCGCGAATCTATAAAGAGCGTATTACACTAAAATACCATAATTGCTGTTTATATATATTAATAGTCATTTTTACACAATAAACATTCTTGGTTTCTATTATCTAAAAGGTGTTGTTTTTTCTGTCCAGTTTGGTGTCGTTCGGTTTTACCTCGCAACAATTATTATTATTTGTAGCGAAGAATGTTTATATAAGATTGAGTGGTTCGAGAGATGCATACTTTGGTGTTGTGAGTTTTTTGTAGGTGGATTCATAGAAGAGATACGAAGGTCATCAGTATTTTTTTAAATGGGATCGTATTGCTTTTTCCTGCACCAATCGATGAAGCTTTGTATTCTCTACAGAAACGTATTACCTACTAATATCAAAACACCATTAGTTAAGGAGATATTTAATTTTTAGTGTTATTACGAAATTACAACTCTCTTGATAATGTGACGAATTCAAATACCTTATGATCATTATTTACATGATTTGTCATTGCATATTCGAAAAACAATGTGGCTCCAACAGGATGGTTGTCCTGCACGTTATGAAAAAATATGGGGGTTCTTAAGCATCCCACAGAATTTTAAAAAATTTATATGATTTGATTCTGAAAAATGAATGTATAATAAGTATATTTGTGTATATTTTGAACTCGTAGGACACGTCCGGGAGTCTTTTTGTCCGGTAAGATTATTTCGATACATTCCCGCCAATATGTATAACTACCTCAACTGCGCCTGCGCGAGAAAATTTGGGCACAATCGAAGCACTGTCGTTGGATAGGACGACGTGGTCTCATTCATTCTCCAGCAAGATCACCGGTTTTAACACCCCCGCCTTTTTCTTATGGAGTTACTTAAAAAATAAAGTATATGTACGCTGAGGCTCCGACTACAATTGTTGATATGAAAGATCGTATCAGCACTGAATGCAATAACATATCACCAGCTTAATTACGCAATGTAAAACAATCATTACTTTTTCGATTCAGAAAATGTGATGTAAACGGTCGCCACATTGAGCCTTTTCGGTGAATAGAATTATTGCAACATTATTAAGAGAATCATGATTTCATAACAACACTAAAATTAAAATATCTCCTTAACTAATAATGGTATTTCGATATTAATAGGTTATACTGTTTTGTAGAGAATATGAAGCTTTATCGATTGGTGCAGGAAAAACATACGATCCCATTTAAAGAAATAATAATGACCCTTCTAATGATCTTTTCTACGCGTTCACCTACAAAATATCTCACAACACCAACGTATGCATCTCTCGCGCGAAACCATTCAACCTTATATAAACATTCTTGGCTACGAATAATAATAATGACGAAAATCAAGATGGTGATATCTGGTGAACCACCCTGTATGTATTATGTATGTAGTATTATTTTCGGGCAACAAACCGACCGATTAAAGTCATATTACATATGTACTTGTAGAACGACTTGATATATGTATATTTTCAAGTGTTACATACATATGTCATACATGTCTGACTGCACCAGTCACCACCAGTGACCCTCACCGTAGTCGACGAGTTAATAGGCAGCTGTCATTGCATTACAGCGTGTCGTGCATTTGTTCGACCTTAAACAAGATGAGTCACGTGACTTATCACTGATATGAACATTTAATTCTTCGTTGTTTCCGTTTAAGACTTTGGCCAACCCTTTGCACTTAACCAGCATACGTTCATGTTTGTTCAAATTCGCCCAACGAGCTTCACTTTTTAGTTTTGTATACATACATATACAGCTACTCGCAAAATTGTTCGATTAATAAAAAGCAAACCTTTTTTCTGTAATTTATTTATAAAAACAAAGAGATGCAGTACGTTTCAATGTTACAAAATTGAGAGTACACGTAACATACAGTATTATTCATAATAACAATTAATAATTCTAATTTGAATGGTTTGAGGTATATTCTTTTACATGTATAACGGTTTTTAATAACCTTTCTGGCATAGATTCCACTAAATTTTTTGTTATAGAATTTGCCATATTCTTCCACGCATTTGTTAAATTATCGTTACAGGCTCAGATAAAAAAGTTGACAAAACATAATTTTTAAAATTTTGTATGATTCCTATCAATTGCAATCTTACTAAATTATTCTTTACTCATTCTCTAGCAAACCAGTCGGTCTAATATCTTAAAAAATTCAAGTCCTTTAGACTAACTTTAAAAAAATTATGCGATTTTTAACAGTGTCCACTTAATATTGTCCCTGACTATACATGCAGCGAATCAGGAAAGTATTTGAACCCACATATTAAAACAGTATAACCTTTTTATAATTGTACCAAACGACCTGATGTTTTGTAAGCAATTAGAAGCATTGGTTTATTAAAAGATCTGCAAGGAAGATTTTCCAAAAATTACAATTTACAAGTTTGCATGCAAAAATAAAAAAGGCATTTTTCAAACTTTTTTATTTGGGGCCTTAATGAAAATTTAACTCTTAAATGCATTGTGTTGCCGTTTGGCAACAATGCATTTTCTGGCTCTACATTCACTGCCGGAACGTTTGGATGCTTTTCACGCATTGTAGCTACAAGGCAACAAACCGCTCACATGTATTTGTATACGGTGCGCGCCATTTATGCGTCGTAGATTTTCTAACCTCAAATATGGCAACATATGATAATTTTGTAATAAAAGATATTTTCGTAAAGATGTGATTTTTTCCCTTATTTTTCCGTTAATATACGCTCTTTTTTTTAGTAATGTTTGATAAATAGAAACTGTAAACAAAATATCGTGCATTTAAGGGTTAAAATATATGTTTTGTAGATCTATGTTAGTTATACACATGCTGAAAATTGTATCGAAATCGATTAACATACCCAAGAGCTACGAGTGGTTAAATGTGGTGAAAATCATAGTTTTTCGCGACTCTTGGTCAGTTTCTGCTTAAAATCCACAGATCATCTTTTGATGCGTGTCGTTTTTTCTGCGTCAACCGATTTCGATGAAATTTTCAGCATATGTATAACTAACATACATCTACAGAACGTATATTTTAAATTTTCATTACGGGCTTTAATAAAAAAAGTTATAAATGGTACCTCTTTTACTTTCTCAAGTAATTAAAAAATTGCAATTTTTTCAAAATATTGTTTGCATGCCATTTGGTAAATCAATTCTCTTAATTGCTGAAAAAAAGTCAGGTCGTTTGGTCCGACTATAAAAAGTTATACTGTTTTAAAGTGCGTTTAAATACTTTCGTGGTTCACTGTACGCCGAGTACAACTGCACGGTCCTTAGTGTTTACTGCTTCACAGCTTCAATCATTTCCAACATGCTGAGAATAATTTTTGTTAAATTGCTAGTAATTATCACCACAGTGAACTGTGAAAAGGATTAGATAATACATTTACTAGTTCGTCCAAACGTGCCAAAGCTATCCAACTCGGAAGAAACTATTGATTTTTGTTATCCGATACTGCTATGCTGTACCCCTTCCAAATATCAGGAAGTAATGCTTGCTCAAAGGCCCAATCATTGTAATGTGCAGTATTCACAGGTACGTAATTGTAAAATTTTGTTCGATATTAGTCAATAATCATATTTCCTCTTAGTTTTACCTTTTACCATTCCAAAGACATCCTAACCATCTACAATCTATCTTTTACCTTTATCTATTACCTTTCTGCTTTATTCGAAGTAAAACTTTCCACACAGGCGCTATTAAGAATTAATCTATTAAGGAATTAATCAGATTTTCAGATGAACATTTCTCGTGAATTCACGAGACACCATCTATGAAAATGTGTTCACACACGATCTAATTCCAAGAATTCATAGGATCCAATCTTTTTTATATTGTAGCAACATTAATTGTCCGAAATTTAATAAAATTTATATTGTCCGACACATTAACGCGCAACGTTCGTTTTCGTTTACTGGGTCCGTGTTTGCATACCCTTCGTTTTCAGTTTGAAAATAATCATTCCTACGGCGATTCTGTTGCGAAAATACCCCTGACTGCCGGACGTGATCATTTTCTAAAAATAAGTAACTGGAGAGTTGCCCTGGAGGACATAAGGAGAGAAAGTGTATGGAAAAGAAACACGCGAGTGCAACAAGTGCAACGCGCGGATATTTCCATAGAATTGCTTCAAATTCTCCTGTATACAGTATTTACTATGCAGCCAAAAAATTCGAGATAGGTCGTTCCTATCGATAAATCGTAAAATTGAGTATAGTGAGCAATAAAAGTACATATACAGGGTGGTTCCCCAAATACTACCACCTCGATTTTCGTCATTTCTATTATTCGTAGCGAAGAATGTTTGTATAGGGTGGCAATTATAAAGCGTTACAGACGAATATCTCCAAAAATATTGATTATACATTCTGTCAAAAAAGTACCGAGAATAGGTCAATGAAACACAAAATATGTATTATTCATCCAAATTTATTGTATCGCCTTCAAAGTAGGCCCCTTTCGAAATAATACACTTATACCAACGAATAACCCAATCATCAAAACATTTTTTAAACGCATTTTTTGGAATCATCTTCAGTACTCGCCGCGAATTCTTTTTTATGTCATCTATCGACTGAAAACGGGTGCCTCGAAGTTGTAATTTGAGTTTTGGAAAAAGAAAAAGTCGGCCGGAGCCATTCAGGGGAATACGGTGGCTGCTCAACAAGATTTGTTGAGTTTTTGGCCAGAAATTCGTTCACAATGATATTTAGCCTTGTGAGATGGTGCATTATCGAGGCAAATCTTCCACCACATCTCGACCGCTTTTAAATGCACTGTACTACTCATACGCACGTGTTTTTATAAAGTCGATTCACTGTAAGCCTTATGTAACATTTTCAGCACTTCGGCACACGAAATTCAATTTGCAATGCAAAATTTAAGACAGATTCTTTGTTCGATATTTTTATCCATTGTAAAAATCGCAAAACACACTTGAGATGAACTGACAAAATGGCGCACTGTAAACAAACTAAATGACAAGTGACGCTCAAACTCCGCGTGATTATAGAGGACAGTTGTGCCAAATTAGTGACAAAAAGAATTTCAACAATCCCCTTAAGCGGGCTTTTTAAATGATCGATTCCCGATACTTTCTTGACAGAATATATACGCAAAAATGTTTTAGATGAATGTTGTTCATGTAGTGGTACTTTTATTTTTCCCGGTAGACACTCCAAGGTGAGGTGAAGGTCAACTTTCTTTTTTGTTAATGGAATGATATGCTTTTTTATCCACCATCAAATAGTGCGTTTTAAGATGAGCGCGACCGTCACTATAAACCAATATTACCTGTCAGAAACACTGCAGATTGCTCAACTTTAAGCAAGCATAATTCCTAAACTTCGATCTGCATCCGCCCCGGGTACAAATCTACTGGGTTATATGTATACCAAATACATCATAATTTATACACTCCTCGTCAAAAAGGTGTGTGTGTGTGCTATCTTTAATTTCTCAATGACCCATGTAAAATTTTTCGTCTGTAACGTATAATATCAAAACATTATGAGCTGAGAATATGCGGCTTGCTGGAAACAAGACAAGTAAATATCTAGTTCATCAATGGGAGAATGAGTAGTGTCCAATACATAAATTTAATCAAAGAACAATTAAATAATCATGCAGAACGCATTTCTGGACCTGATTACATCTTTCAACAAGAGTGTTTGATAATGCATCTGTCACACATCAAGATTGATCCAATCATATTTTAATGAAAATAATATATCTATTTTGTCGTGGCCTGCACGCTCCCCGGACCTTAATATTATTGAAAATTGCTGGGCAAAACTTGTTCGCGGTGTATACGCGAATGGAAAGCAGTATCAACACGTACAATAATTTAAAAATGCAATTGTACGCGAATGAGATACGTTAAGTCAAAATTATATCCAAAAACTAAATAAATCGATAGCAAATCGTACAATAGAAGTAATAGAAAATAAAGGGGGTTTTACCCATTATTAAATAAGTATATATGTTTGATAAGTAATTATTGTTAGTTAAAATTTATGTTCATTATTATTTTCTTATTGTACATGTGCTATCATTTCTTTCTTAAAATAAAACAATTTTTTTTGTTACACACTAAACCTTATAATATTTTTAATTATTTTCAACGAACCGCATATAATGTTTGATATTAATAATGTTTTGATATTATACGTCACAAACGTAAAAATTTACATGGGTCATTGAGAAATTAAAGATAGCACACCTGGGCAATCTTTTTGACGAGGAGTGTAGGAGAAAGGCACAAATTTTGAGTCCGGTAAAGTAAAGAGCAGCCGTTTCTAAGATCGGTCGACCAAAAATGTTTGATATCCATTGCTGCATTGACGAATGAGCAAAATAAGCACGTACTTAGGGCATCGGGAGAAAGAGAGTGTACCGCTTGAAATTTTCTGAATTTAAAAATCTTTTACCTAGTAATAATATTGTTAAATGTTTATATGCATGTGCATGCAAGAAGAAAGAAACGTGTCGAGTGAAGATTAACTTTCGTTGTTGTGTGACTTTCTAATAACTTTTAAATGCTACTAAGGGTCTTAATCCAGCATTGTTGACATCGAATGATTAAAAGCCCTATTTCAAGCAGAAGTTGTTAAAAACTGTTTCAGTGCAATGTTCAGAGCAATGCTCTTGTTCAGTCAATATTGGCATTCGGCCATTGAAAAGAGAAAGAAAGAAGAAAAGAAAGAAAAGCTGGGCAACGTTCTCTCCTTTTTCTCTCCATTTAACCTTCTCTTGACATGAATTCATCTTTACCTTTTATGTAGAGAGGTTGGATGGCATTCAATCGGTTGATTCCGAATTTTTAAAATTCCTTGAAAGCGGAGTTAAGAGGTGCTTACGTCGATAATTAAAAATAAATGGAAGTATTATTAATATTCTACGTTTTTTAGAGTTAGCATCGAAGAACAAGTTTTTTGAATGGTCTAACATTACGTATGGCTTGCTTCGATGGAGAAAACACTTTTCCATTACTACTCTTTAGTCATATAAAGACTGCGGACTTTCATGCAAAATAAAAGTTTTCTAACTGAATTGCAATAAACTGGGGTGAAATGGAAAGGTATTTCCTTTCTTAATATATTCAATAAACTGAAAATAATACAACAAAACTTTAAAATTCTTCTAATGGCTTTGCTGTTTTAGATTACACCCAGGGACCATAACTGTTATAACCAAAAATGTTGCGAGGTATGGACGAAATAACACAGACTGGATCTGTGTAACACTTGTACGTGTAACGTAAATAACAACTATGTTTATTATACATATAAAAATAAATGTGACACGACAGTTTCATATAAAGTTTCTTACGAGCGAACACTGACACGCGTGCACGTTCTTACAGCGAGATCATAGAGAGCAGTTCGTATATGTATTCGGGAGCGCTCGGATAGCCTCGGCATCCCTCATACATGTAGCGCGGAGATTACTTTCTTACAAAAAAGAAAAAATGTCATAGAATATCAAGTATTTCATAAAGTATTGGTTACAAATAAGGATCATAACTAACCGAAAATTTTTTCTCTTTGCTCATAACAGTTATTCGATGAGACAAATTTATTTCGATCGTTCATAACAGTTATCAATGGGACAAGTTAATTTCGATCGCTCATAACAGTTATTGATGAAGGTTTGTAACAGTTATTAATAAATAGTACAATTTTCAAATGGTAGACAATCAATTATGAAGTATGAACTTTTTATTCGTAAAATTAATTACAACAATCAAAATTTAATGTGACAAACAAACAGATTTTGTGTTGTTCTTATGGTCTGTTGATTTGTCTTGTTGTACGAAACCTTCTCAATGAATTTCCCAAGCTTGCTCCATCCGAAAAAGAGTAGACAACTCATTGTCAGTAATTAAATAAGCAACTAAAATGAATTTTCTCATCAATAATTATTATGAACATGTGAAAAGAAATTCGCAGGGGTTGAAAACAGTTATGATATCGATTCCGGTTTTTGAAACAGTTATGAGAACCGAAAAACATTTATAACAGTTATGAGAATATCGTTTCTGGCTTATATCGGTTACGGTTACGGTTCCTGAGAACCGATATTATAACGGTTCTTTAACTGTTATTTTTCGATTCTGGATTTCGGTTTCGGTTCTAGTTCTTCAGACTTCAGAACCTATAATATCCCGTATCGGTCTCACATCGGTTTTGCAGTTCTACAACTGATATTTTTTGGTTCTGTATTCTGTATCGGCTATAGTTCGGTTCTATGTATGATATATGTATAATAAGTAATACGTATTGATGGCTTACCGCATAAATGTTGTACGTACTCATTTAGCCCTAGTTCAGGCACGGCGGAAACCGCGCGATTTTTGTTTTTTAGACCCCGTTCCGCAAGTAATGTATCGATGTCATACTATAATAATACATAAATATGGTGTGGCCAATTTTTGTAAAATTTTAATTTTTGTATGCAATAAATAATTCTTCACTGTTTTTATGCTGTATAGATATCACAGACATATCTACGTTACAAATGTAAATAAACCAATATTTTTTATAGATTATATGTCCCTGAATCTATTAGTAGTTTAGTTTAGTAGTGCATCTTTTTCGGGAACGCTAAGGGCTCGTTCAGACACGGCGGAATCCTCGCGTTTTCGACCACGCGATTTGAACCGCGCCGACCTTATTTACATTAGCGTCTATGTATTCGTTCATACGCATTAGCGCGGTCGAGCAATCCAAAACAAAAATCGCGCGGTTTCCGTCGTGTCTGACAAGGAGAACCCCCGCTCTGTCCCTCACAGATTTTGTTCAGACTTTACAGAGTTATAGATCTCGTTCCCCTGATTACGAAAATACCCCATTATAGGGGCAGACACTCAATAGTTTTCGAGATATTTGCAATTAAAGTTTCATAACCGTAAAATATATATAGTTTAGTTCAGATTTTTACCAAGCAATGATGTGGCGTAACAGCAGCGAGCTGAACTGTTACGCTGCAGGCCCGGGTTCGAATCCCCTTCGTGGTAAATTATTTTTTATTGTTTTTTTTTAATGGAAAATGCATTTTCAATGTTAGATAAATTTTAAATAAAATATTTTTATTCGCTAAAGGACTAATTGAAAATGATACTTATTACTTTATAGAAGAAACACTAGATCTATTACTACATATACAAAAGATAATAATTATAAAACAATAATAATATTAAAATAATAATACATAACAAACAACAAATATAAATATAAATACAAATACGAAATAGAATAAATGCAATTAATAGTAATCAGAGCGGTTAATGTGGCTTGCCATCACACTTCCTGTAGTTTGTATAATGTAAACAATATACGTTACGTAGAATAAATATAGAAAAGACAGTAATGTTACTCGACGAAGATTTCGATGTAGAGATTTATCGGCTTCGATCTGGCAACAGGCAATGGAGCTCGCGCTCTTCAGAACTTTCTGTAAACTATTTACGTTATCGTGAGATTTGATACTAGCTCTGCCTCGAAATGCATCTTTCGTTCATCAGTCAGTTTCTTTCTATAGTCGTAGCATTTTGTGTCTTGTATTTTTCATATTTATTCCATTTTGTATTTTGTATGTGTACTTATATTTATATTTGTTGTTTTTTTATGTATTATTCTAATATTATTATTGTTTTATAATTATTATCTTTTGTATATGTAGTAATAGATCTAGTGTTTCTTCTATAAAATAATAAGTATCATTTTCAATTAGTCCTTTAGCCAATAAAAATATTTTATTTAAAATTTATTTAACATTGAAAATGCATTTTCCATGAAAAAAAACTATAAAAAATAACTTACCACGAAGGGATTCGAACCTGGGCCTGCGGCGTAACAGTTCAGCTCGCTGCTGTTACGCCACACCATTGCTTCGTAAAAATCTGAACTAAACTATATATATTTTACGGTTATGAAACTTTAATTGCAAGTATCTCGAAAACTATTGAGTGTCTGCCCCTATAATGGGGTATTTTTTTTGTAATCAGGGGAACGAGATCTATGACTCTGTAAAGTGTGAACAAAATCCGTGAGGGACAGAGCGGGGGTTCTCCTTGTGAGCTAGGGCTAAAAAACAAAAATCGCGCGGTCGAAGACGCGCGGTTTTCACCATGTCTGAACTAGGGCTGAATGAAGACGTACAACATTTATGTGATAAGCCACTAATACGTATTACTTATTATACATATTATTATATATACCATACATAGAACCGAACTATTGCCGATACAAAACCAGAAAATATCAGTTGCAGAACTGCAAAACCGATATGAGACCGATACGGGACATATTATAGGTTTGGACGGTTCGGAAGTCTGAAGAACCGGAACCGAAAGCGAAATCCAGAATCGAAAAATAACAGTTAAAGAACCGTTATAATATCGGTTCTCAGGAACCGTAACCGTAACCGATATAAGCCAGAACCGACATTCTCATAACTGTTATAAAATTTTTTCGGTTCTTCATAATTGTTTCAGTCAGAACCGATATATAACTGTTTCAAACAGTTATTTTCAGAACCGTTTCAACCCCTGGAAATTCGATCATCGATAACTCTTATGACCGATCGAAATAAATTTCTCTCTACGATAACTGTTATGAGCGATCGAAATAAATTTCTTTGGTTGTTAACTGATATGAGTGATCGAAATGAACTTTTCTCATTGATAAATTCTTTGAGCAATGGAAATAGTTTTTCTTCATCGATAACAGGTATCGAGGAGAATCCAATTTTTTGAATAGTAATAGCTGTTATTTGTAACCAAAAAGTATAAAATCGATATTTTTTAATCATTTTGTTCTTCGAATTGTCTTCTTTATATTTAAGTACATTATCTTAAATTTCAATAATAACACTGTCCATCATCAAAGTTTTCAATATACTGTTGGGTCCTCCTTATAGAGTTTTTTGCGCTGATTCTGAATCTGTCCTTAATTTTTCTCCTAGACGCACAGTTTTTGAGAAACATGGGTTTGAAAAAAACATATTTTCCAACTTTGAACAAATATTGTGATGTTATTATAAATTTTATGATGTGATGTTATTATGAATTCATCTTTACAGAAAAAAGATTCCGTAGACTTTCCCGAATACAGTGATATCCAATATTGATACATTATGATTGTTTAAACATGTTTATACGATCATTAAAGACAGAGAGACACGACTTTGCACTAATTTTTGACGACATTTTTGAATTTATCTCAAAAAATAAGGGTCCAGCGGAAAATCGAACTGTACTACGCGATAGAGCGGACTTTTATCTTGAGAAACCACCCTCATAAGTTTGGAACGTCGACGTTTCTACCGAACCAGAAAGCAAAATATCTTCGCTCGACATGAGCTGCCGCCAGTGGCGCTTACCGCTGGAATAGTTATACATAGTGATATTTTGCTTTCTGGTTCGGTGAAAACATTGACGTTTCAAATTTCAAAGGGGGTTTCTCAAGATAAAAGTCTGCTCTATCGCGTGGTATAATTCGATTGTCCGCTGGACCCTTATTTTTTGAGATAAATTGAAAAATATCCTCAAAAATTGGTGCGAAAGTGGTGTCTCTCCGTCTTTAATGATCGTTTAAACATGTTTAAACAATCATAATGTATTAATATTGGATATCACTGCATTCGGGAAAGTCTAAGAAATCTTTTTCTGTAAAGATCAATTCAAAGTTGAAAAATGTTTTTTTCAAAGCCATGTTTCTCAAAAACTGTGCGTATAGAAGAAAAATTAAGGACAGATTCGGAATTAGCGCAAAGAACTCTATACGAAGGACCAAACAGTATATTGAAATCATAAAAAAAGTTGAAATTTGTTGGACATGTGTGTGGAATTTGTTGAGTGTAATCAACTTCTTATTAATGATTTTTATCGTAGAAAATTTTAGAATAACTGTTATTTTTGGTCCCTGATTACACCTCCTCATTTTCGTTATAAATGCATAAAGTCACAGTCTGGTCATATGCATGTGTCGGTTTCATTGAATTACCATTGTTCTGTGAAATAGATGCGATTAAGTAATTCTGTGTTATAATTGAACGTTTTACAGACGTTGCCAGATGCAACAATGTCCCAGTGCGGATCCGTTGAAGTAGGTCTTTCACCTTCGTCGAGGCTCACGAGCTTGATGACCAGATATGACAAGCATAGCCATAAAAGTGGGATGATCGTAGCTATCTGTGAGTTTTTGATCGCGTAGAGATCGAACGACGACGATATCTGAGATAGTGCCATACTCACAGTGCCTGATCTTATCACGAGGGCAAATATATGTAAGACTATAAGCTCTTATTGCTGGGACTCTTCAAAACTAAACTACACCAGCAGCAGATGACACTGTGCAGGTCTATATGAGCAGTTTACCAACAATATTCCTCCGTTTTCGTTGACTGTCTCGTCGAAGATCTAAACACGAGAAGACTTTGACACTAGAACAGTGATCGGCAAAGTCGTTAGACGAAAGAGGCAAATACCAGCAGCACAATGGTTCAGATTTATTTTGAGAGCCTTTCTTTACAAGAACCCTGTTTTTAGAAGTCGGTTCAAACTAAGAGATGTCCCAACAAGAGCGGAGAACTTAAAGGCGACATTTCTGCTCTTGTGCTTTGTAGAGTCAAACCATTATCACTAGACTGCGGATGTTTATGCATTTATGGCTTATGAACTAACAATTATTAGATATGCGTTACATTAATGGAAAAGTTATTTGAAAAACATGAAGTGTAGATTGATGGTAATTGAATGCAGAAAACGTAATTCAATCTAATAAATAATATTGAGATACAACATAAAATACAGAGTTGAGGATCTGTAAAAATATGAACCAAAAGTGAGTATACACAACTAGTTAAGAATGATTTATCTTCATTTATTAACGAAATTACATACATTTAATACTTTGTTGGTCCATCTTTAGCTTTAATTACGGCAGCTAATCGTCTTGGCATGGATTCAACCAACTTACGTGTTGTTGAAACATAAATATCATTCCATAGTTTTAGTAGTTCGATTTTAAGATTTTTCTTGTTCGTAATTTTTATTTTGCCTAAGTTCAAATCTAATATTTCCTACAAATTCTCTATTACATTAAGATCTGGGGATTGCGGTGGAGAATTCAGTTGATTTGGAGCATTTTGTTGCAACCAATCCTTAACAATCTTTACTGTATGTTTAAGATCTCGATGATCTTGCTGAATGATCCACGAATCTGGCAACTGAACTCTTCTAACACTTGCAGCTAAATTTGTCCTTAAAATATTTAGATATTGAAATCTATCCACATCGTATTGTTAATAAAAGCTAATTCCCCGACTCCAGAGGCTGCCATGCTACCCCAAACCATAATATTTCCCCCGCCGCGCCGTGCTTGACGGTATGTACTAACAAGATTTTTCGGTTCTAATTCCGTATTTTTTTCCTCCAAATTTTTGATTGCCTTTTTCATCGAAAAATTTTGTGCAACTTTGGAACATCACACGGGGAGCAACAAATTTTTTTGATAAATCGCGTTAATATTATTTGGAAGGGCTATCTTTCCTGTATAGATTGTGTGGTTGCTGAATATTGTGCGACATCGTACTGTTAATAAAAGTTAATTCCCCGACTTCAGAGGCTGCCATGCTACCCCAAATCATAATATTTCCACCGCCGTGCTTGACGATACTAACAAGATTTTTCGGTTCTATTTCCGTATTTTTTTCGGAAAATTTATGATTGCCTTTTTCAACCAAAAATTTCGAATTTACTTTCATCAGTGAATAATACGGTGTTCCAAAATTCGAGTGGTTTGTTTATGAATTTTTCTGCGAATTGCAATCGCAAAAAGCGATTCTTTGCACTTATTGCTGGTTTCTTGTGTGGTACACAGCCATGCATGCCTTGAGAATTTTATGATTTATAAATTGTACTCGTACCCTTAGATTTTTGTTGTATCTCAGATATTTCTTGAGTTAACGGATCTGCATTCATAGTGAGATCTTTTTTCACTATTCGTGTAATTAATCGGTTTTCTATTTCATTTAACTTTCTCGGACGACCGAAACGAGCAAAGTTTTTAACACTTTTTGTATCTTTATAGTTGTCTATTGTCATTTTTACAGTTCCATGATAAAGATTTACTATTTTCCCTATTTCTTGAAATGATTTTCCTTCGTTTCTTAATTTAACAATAAGTTTCCTCATGCCTTCTGAAGTTTCTGTACGTTTCACACTCATAATTCTATTTATGCACTAAGAATTTCAAATTAATCCACATTGATGTAAATTTTGCACGAATTGACGTTCATTCAGAAATTACTGCTTCTGGAAAACCACTTTACTGGACTATCTTTTATAATAGACTAAGGTGGAGTGGGGTAAGTGCGTCTATTGGGCAAGTGCGTTAATTGGATATTTTTATTATACACTCCTCAAAAGAATTAAGGCATCACATGTGCGAACTCGAAAAATTGCTCCCACTTTACGTGATCATAACTCCGTCAAAAATTGCTGTATCGATATCGTTAAACAATGGTTTGAAAGCCTGTTAACCTCTAGTTTCATTTGCTCTGTTTCAAATTCTTGCTATGTTGGTTTTTTACAAAGTTATAGCGAGACGAAGACAACATTGACGGTTAACAAAAATTTTGTGGAACTTCGGAACATCACACTGGGAGCAACAAATTTTAAGGGTAAATCGCGTTAATATCATTTGGAAAGGCTATCTGTCCTGTGTAAATTGTGTGGTTGTTCAACATTGAAGTAAATATGGGATTTTTAACTTTACCTAGCTCCAGAAAGCGAAAAAAATGATCGTAGAATCTTGTGAAAAAAGCAATAGAAATGGCGTTTCTTTCTCTTCAAGGCACTCTTTGTTGTAATTAACTTGGTATAGAACATTTATTTGTATATATATATTATAATTGACAAAGTAATATAATTTTCTTAGTAACGTGTGAATACATTTCTTGAACACTGTATACTCTTTAACGACTGCGGAGCGACTGCCGAATTGTTCTGGATGCCGGTAATCCCCACTCTAACTACGGCCGCTCATACTACTATACATTACGTGTTGTCTATACATGTAATTCCCTACACTCTTTTTGTTTTTACAATTTCATTAACATTTCGATATACCAGGTGTTTCTGAAAATATGCTTAAAAAATGCGCAATTTCCATTTTTCCTTTAACTCGCTGTATCTTGGCGAGAAATGATCGTAATACTGCTGATTCGATTGAGTATCCCATGAACTCGCTGCGACAATTTTTCACCTATGGCAGCTGTGCTTGAAGTTAGTGCTTCGCAGAAATTAGCGCGCCACGTACAGCGGCTGCCTGACATCTCTGAATACGCTACCGTCGCGCCGGCCCACAGTGGAAAATTTAGCAAGAGATCGATTTCTTGCAAAATCCTAAGGTCGTAGACAAATTTTGAGAGCAGATTTGAAATCAGCGTGAGAAAATCTACGGGAAATGATGTGTCGCATGTTTAAAAAACATTTCTTCCGCGTGTGTTTTTGGAAAAACCACAGTTTTCTTGAAGTTGTGCAAGTTTAACGAATTCATTCAAGGTTAAAAACCGTTCGTACCACAATCTCCATAATTATCCCATATTTTGCAAAGTTTCAGCTTTCATTTAAAAAAAATTCCATCGCTCTATCTCATTCCTATCGAAAGATCTTTGATTTTATCACAAATTTCACTGTGCGCCGGCCCACAATGGAAAAGGACCAAACTTGATTCAAAATCAAAGAACTTTCGATACAAATGAGGTAGAGCGATGAAATTTTTTAAAAATTAAAGCTGAAACTCTGCAGAATGTGGGAAAAATAGGGACATTATGGTACGAATGTTTTTTAACGTTGAGAAAATTCGTTAAACATGTAGAATTTCAAGAAAATGTGGTTTCGCTAGTACGACGCGCGGAAAAAATTTTTTTCTAACATGCTATATATAATTTCCCGTAGATTTTTTCACGCTGATTTCAAATCTGGTCTTAAAACTTGTTTACGACCTCAGGATTTTGCAAGAAATCGATTTTGCCCGTGTGATGTTCCAAAGTTGCACAACATTTTTGTTAACCGCCATGTTGTCTTCATCTCGCTGTAACTTCGTAAAAAACCTACATATCAACAATTTGAAACAGAGCGTCTGAAACTAGAGGTTTCAGGGTTTCAAACCATTGTTTAACGATATCGATGCAGCAATTTTTGACGGAGTTTTGATCACGTAAAGTGGGAGCAATTTTTCGGGTTCGCAGAAGTGATCCCTTAATTCTTTTGAGGAGTGTAATGTGAACGAAATTTCTCTAGCTTGTATTTATTAATGTAGTATAAGTCAGTATGAACTATTCGACAAAGATGACGCCCAAGGATAAAGGTGTTTTCCTCGCTTAAATCAACCAATGCCAAACAGTCACGTGCGAGGTAGAACTTTGAGGTTACCCTGAACGTGCAATAGTTTACAAGTTATTAATATATTCTGTGTTGTTATTTTAGGTAAGTACAACAAATATTGATGTAGGTTTACATTAAATAAACCGTTTTTATTGTATTTTTTAAAATTTATTGAGGAAAACACTAAGATGTACTTGCCCTGTAAATATTACTGCACTGGGCAAGTGCGTACTATCACGGTGGGGTAGGTGCGTACTGTATGGGTAACTATAGTATACCTAACCAATATACTTAATGCAATAAAAAGCATTTTGTAGTAGGCTTGATAATAATTCTTTTCTTACCCCATAGCACCTGAAACAAGGTTCGAAAGCATTTTTAAACTTTGTTTTAATATTACTGTATCCCCTTTCATATTTCAGCATAAAAGTACTTGTTTGCTTAAAAATGGATAACTATAAAATTAAACAATATAATTTAATGCAGTAAGAAGCATTTTATAACATTTATTCGAAAGCATTTTTATCTCTCAGAGACGCTTTTGCCCCATTTTCGACACTTTGTACAATATCCTATCAAAATGATAATTTTCAAGCAAAATTAGAGAATCCTGCATAATACTAATTCATCAGTAATAACTGTGGCAAGAGTTTGATACCAAGTACGTTAAGTTTTTACATACCAAACTGAAAATACATCAGTTTAAAGTCCAACTTTGCAAAAACTAGGGCACTTACCCCCCATTCCACCTTAACTACTTTTGCTGCGTATATTCACTTTTGACGCGTTCGTAAAAAACCTTTGGTAAATATCTAGGGAATTTATATTAAAGATTCCAATAAATAAATTAGGCTGAAGTTTATTAACAAAATTTTAATAGAATTAAATTCTTTGATCACAATATTTTAAATCCTACTTCTTCAATGGCAGACTATTGATTAAACAAATTGTATTTTGTCAAAGACAAGAAAATAACGTTTTTTAAACATTTAAATATAACGCCAACTTCACAATGGTGAGTGTCGCTACAGTCGCCACAAACCTACTTCAGATTGGCATTTATTTACAAAACATTGGAAACGTAATTCACTAAGATGTGTGTTTATACATGATTGTGACACTAGAAATACCATGTACTACAACATCACAACTTTGGTTTCTGCGAAATATCCTGTAAATATGTATAATGTAGAATCTCATATGTATGGGGTGTGTATACTCATTTTTGACTCTCACTGTATAAATGGAACTTCCGCGAAGCACAGCACTTTTTGAGTTTCGCGAATCAGGCAACAGGTGCGAAGAGTCAAGGCCATAAACGAGTGGGGAGATGTGGCTTTGTGGTAGTAAAATGCATCGTGGGAATTAGATTATGCTGGGATTGTACTGTAATGGGATGCATGACATTGACTCGCTCACAAACCCCACCGCGAGACTTTAGCTCTGTTAGGACGTGATTTCGCTAGTTTGAGATTTTTGGCACATGGCTCGCCAGAAGTGGCATGTACGAACAGTGGTTCGGACAAGCCTGTCCTGGCAATTTCTGCTTGTAATTGAAATGCAATGCGGTCTGCAACGCGGGAAGAAGATTGCTGAAACATGACGCACTTACAGGTGCATGACGTAGTACATGTACCCCGCGGATGATGAGACATGAAATTGATATTATCACGACGCCAGCGATTAATATCTCGTCAGTGATGACGTTGTTACGCCTGTTGCTCGCCTGTGAACAACTCAATCATTTCAAGGAACCGAAAATCATCTGGGAGAATCAATTATTCTTAAAGCCAAGTTAAAACTAATCGTGACAGGAAATCGATACACGTACATATGTTGGAATTACGAGGTGAATTGAAAGACGTCAGTTTCTTGGAAACCGATAAAATATAAATATTAAATAAGACCTATGTCGCCGTCACGTTTAAATAAAGCGTACATACTAAGGCGAGTGAAATGTGAGAATTAAAGTCCACTAACAATAAGGTTTAGCAATAAGCCGCAAAATAGTGTACAGTAGGCTGGCTCTTATTTTAGACTCTTGAATTTTTTTACAGCACCCCCAGGTTTGTTCCAATTAATAAACCAAAAATCTGTGCGAAGTTTGAGCTCGATCGGATAGCGGGAAAACGTGACCCAACGTTCTTAAACATTAAAATAATGACACGGTTCAACAAATTTTAACTTCTTTTGGGATTTTGATTCTCACTATGCAATCCTTATAGAGTTTTTTCCGCTGATTCCGAATCTGTCCTTAATTTTTCTCCCACATGCACAGTTTTTGAGAAATTTGAGTTTGAAAAAATGACATATTTTTCAACTTTGAACAAATATTGTGATGTTATTATAAAAGATATTGAATTGATCTTTACATCAAAAGATTCCTTAGACTTTCCCGAATACAGTGATATCCAATATTAATACATTATGATTGTTTAAACATGTTTAAACGATCCTTAAAGACGGAAAGACACCACTTTTGCACCAATTTTTGACGATATTTTTGAATTTATCTCAAAAAATAAGGATCCAGCGGAAAATCGAACTATACTACACGATAGAGCAGACTTTTATCTTGAGAAACCACCATTTCAAGTTTGCATGGTCAACGTTTTTCTCCTATATTTTTTAAAAATATCCTCAAAAATTGGTGCAAAATTGGGGTCTCTCCGTCTTCAATCATTGTTTAAACATGTTTAAACAATCATAATGTATTAATATTGGATATCCCTGTATTCGGGAAAGTCTAAGGAATTTTTTGCTGTAAAGATGAATTCGATATCTTTTATAGTAACATCACAATATTTGTTCAAAGTTGAAAAATATGTCATTTTTCCAAACTCAAATTTCTCAAAAACTGTGCATCGGGGATAAAAATTAAGGACAGATTCGGAATCAGCGCAAAAAACTCTATAACAATTGCATAGTGAGAATCGAAATCCTTTTTGGCTGTTGGACAGTGACACTTAATTAATAAAATGCTCATACAATCGTTCTTTTCGGAAATCTTCTAAATTATTAACCGCATCGAAAAATATGTGGGACAGAATCTAGAGATCTCAACATGCTGCGTCTTTTATGTTGTATTAATTTTTTTTTCGAAAAACAAATAGTTTTCGAGAAAATTGGGAAAAATGTCGGACCAAAATAAAAAATTTTGTTCCTGAAATTTCAAAATTGAAGTATGTTCTCATTATCTTTTATCAATTAATATTAACGGAAATGTAAATTATTTTTGTTACTTGCATATTATTTTGCTGGAAATTGTATATATTTCTGGGATTTTGAAGGTTAAAACATGTTCGTACCATAATGTATATATTTTCCCATATTCTGTAATATTTCAGCTTATGTTTATTTCAGCTCTAGCTCATTTTTTTAATTCTGAATTAGATAATTTTTTTCACTTTTAATAAAAGAAATACATATGTGCAAATTGAAACAAGAAATACACATTTTTCGCTAATGTTTATTTATATACAATTTTCAAATTTTCTATATTTTTCTAAATTTGCTCGAAAAGTAGTTGTTTTACGAAAAAAGTAATACGACATAAAAGACGCAGCCTGTTGAGATTTCTAGGTTTTCCGATGCGGTTAACAATTTAGAAGATATTAAAATGAAAACAATTTTATGAGCATGTAATTAATTTTTTTTTTTAAATAAATATTATAAATATTTCCAAATTCCAAATATTGAAAGAAAGTCTATATCAGACCAAAGCTGCTATTATAAAACCATAAACATTTTACGTTCATTCTCAGGAAATTTATAGAAAATATAAACAGAAACTTGTCATTACATTTCACTCATTATTATTATTGACCCATCGAAATTGTTACGTATAAAATATTATTTTGTATTTATCCATGTACATCTCTGTATAGAAATGATTAAACAATTACTTCGCGTACGTTGAATAAGTAAAGTTTTAATCTATTCATTTTCTAGTTTTTCTCACAATGCTAATAATTGCACAATAATTTCATTTTATTTCGAAAAGACCTGTTATATTGCTTGCATGAGTACTTGGCTTGAACAAAGAAGTGGCAGAAGGATTACACAGGATGCATGCTCGGTTGATTCGAAGGGTTACCGGAAAAATGTTAAACACCCTCCCTTCTAGCTTTCTTTCGTGTGTGGAAAGCGCCGACTGTATTACTCATTTCAAAAATCAATTATTATTATGTTTTTGTTCTCCTTATTGATTTATGGAAAGCGTTCAAAAATAAAATAATTTCATTTTGTGCTTCTTCTTATATTGATAGATGGAGTATACTGTTATACTAAGGAAGATTAAAACTAATAATAGATGAAAAGACATCGCAATTAAATTTTAATCTTCCTCGGTGTGACAATTTTCCATCTATCAATAAGAAGAAATACAAAATAAAGTTAATATTATGTTTTGTTCTCTTTACTGATTGATGGAAAGCGCTCAAAAATAAATTAATTTTATTTTGTGCTTCTTATATTGATAGATGGAGTATATTGTTATACTAAGGAAGATTAAAATTAATAATAGATCAAAAACATCGCAATTAAATTTTAATCTTCCTTGGTGTGACAATTTTCCATCTATCAATAAGAAGAAATACAAAATAAAATTAATATTATTTTTTGTTCTCTTTATGGATTAATTTTCTTTATAAATTATCTTTATAAATTAATTTTATTTTGTGTTTCTTCTTATTGATAGATTTAGTATTTCTACACTAAGGAAGATTGAAATTAATAATAGGTTTAACATCATCGTAAATAAAATGATTAAATATATTCAAGAGTTTATTGAAAGCAATTATGAACGAACGAAATTAACACAAGAAATAATAATTTCGAAACGAGTATTTTCAAATTCTTCGTTGCCTAATTATTAATATATTTAGTAATTATTATTATCTTCCAATCTTTTTACTTTCATAACCGTCTTTTAAGGTTTTCTTATTTTTCGCGCATTATTTATATAACTGACTGACCATGATCGATACCCCTGAACTTTATTCCATTTTCGGATTTTAACCTTTTTGTGTTTGCTACGATTTATAGCACGGAACAAAAAATCAATATTATGAAGAACATTGTCCGTGGCAGCTGACAGCCTAGTAGCTCATGTTTAGACACGATTTCCTCCGATAAGTTGGTCGTTAGACGGTCTAGAGACGAAAGTTTCGGATTTCGTTTTCCTGTCTACCAGAGCTTCCTGAGAAAATAATGGCGGACTCGTATGCCGATAGTTCGAGAGCTTCTCTACAGAACTCTCCTTGCGTGAATGTCAAGTAAAAGTCAACAACGCTGTGTGCTACCCTCTCCCCCAAGCTTTGTGTAAAGGATGTCAGTCAAATATTCGGTCGAATTTCCGTAGCATATTTCATGATCTAATGGAAGACCAAGAATAAGTTTTATACAGTCACTCCCATTAATATTCGGACGCTTTTAACGTTAACTGTGTCACGACCGGTCAAATGACTGCTTTCACATTCTTTATTTTATAATTATTGAAATTATAGAGATGTGCTTCCATCAGAAATTATTTAATAAATTTCTTTATTCCAGCATGCGTTATTATAAAAATTGTGAACAATCTAAATAAATTCAGTCTTGTAATGTTTATAAAACAATATATTAAATGATTGCATAAGTTCATGCCCGATTTGAAAATAAAATTCAATAAATGTTTCCTTATGTCGATCGTAGATTGTTGCTAACAAGATTTTTTAATGACTTCGGCGCACCGGTTCGATCAATTGTTATATATGTATAACCACTATTTGCAAATTTTCGCAATATCTTTATTTCAAAGTTTCGATCTTATTTTAGATCATTCTCAAGAAAATTTTTAAGAATTGCGTCTGTAAATTAATACAGTAATTAATACTATATTTCAAATTGTGTGAATTTAAAACAAGAAGAACAACCGTTACTTACTTGCTTAGTGCAATAAAAAATAATTTTTCATAATATATATAACCTTTAACATAACACGTGTTGATGCTAAGACAGTATGTATGGTAATGAGGTAACGTGAAGACATATAGAAACGAAACTGTCGTATTATCGATTGCTCAGTTGGTGATCGATATTTGGCGGTAAATTCAAAACAAACATTGTCATTATAACCTTCCTTTCACTGCTCTTATACCATATTGAATATGGTATTTTTAAATTAACATTCAAGTTTACTTTATTTTACACACAGCTGTGTGTATGTGGAGGTTGATGCAAAGTAAGAAGCTGTATAAGGAATTGTTTAGAAAAATTCATCATGTAGCATTACTGGTTCAGTAATGTTGCGTAATATTCATGTATCTTAGGTGTTTCGTACCTTAGATTTACGCTACGATGTTTAATCATACGAATTGTTTCTAATAGTATCCTCTGATGTAAATTTGCTTCATGGTCAAAATTTGCTCAAAGTCAAATGGATGATCATATTCGATTGAATGTTTCGTCATTGCAGTGTGTTGCGCTGGATTAAGGAAAATATTGTGTTTGTGTTCTCTAATACGCGTTTCTAAAATAAGATCGAAACGTTGAAATAAAGATATTGTGAACATTTTGCAAATAGTGATTATATGTAACAATTGATCGAACCGGTGCGCCGAAATCATTAAAAAATCTTGTTATAAAATGCAATGGTTCAATTTTAAAGAATGCAACCTTATTAATCAATTATACATATAGTCACCATTCTTTTCTAATCGTAGAAAATTTAACCATTTTTTAATTTTAATTTAACCAATCTTCAACCAAATCATTAAAATTGAACCATTGAATTTTATTTTCAAATCGGGCACGAACTTATGCAATCATTTGATATAAACGACACATTTTGTACCCAGTCCGGTTAGTGTTAAATTAAAGTGCACTAAAAAAGGAGAAAATAATTTTTTTAGACATCAGCGACAATAAATAATTTTTTTAGACATCAGCGACATTAAATAAAAGCGTGGAGCGCTAAACTATATGTATTGACGCAATCTTCGTAGGCGCTCCACGCTTTTATTTAATGTCGCTGATGTCTAAAAAAATTATTTATTGTCACTGATGTCTAAAAAAATTATTTTCTCCTTTTTAGTGCACTTTAATATAAGCGTGGTTTTAAAAAAGTTTTTTTATATACTTTTTTATTTTCTACTTTTTAGTCTTTACATATCTTGTAATCGATTTTAATTACTACTTCAACCAGTAAATTCAACCATCTTTTGTAAAAGGAAAAATATTGTGTGACGGCAGCTGCAAATCGAAGTTTCTATTCTGTAGGATCAATCGTTCAGGAGCTATTGCAGTGTTTTTGACAGGTAAGGGCGCCACCATATTGGTTTGTAGTGACGACAGCGAGCCGCATACCGAGCAGAATCGCCCCGGTTCTTGTCGCCCTCCACCCCGACCTGATCCTAATCAACTCGGTAAGTAAACTGAGCTCCTCCGATGCGAAGTGGGCCAGTGGAGTGGGGATGAGTCGGAGTGGGAACACGTAGTGGAGTAGGTAAGCGCTTGCGCGCGGAGTGGGGATCGCTGGCCGCGATGACGTACTACCGAGCGTCGCACGGGGGGTGTAATGGTTAAATTTTTAATAGTTTATATCTTCTAAACGCATAGCTCTTTTTTTAAATTTGTTTTTTAATATTTCATTGTCACCCAGTTCTGAGCTATGTTTAAAGTTTCAAGTCCCTAGCTTATCGGGAAGTGGTTTAAGATTCGATTACAAGATTTGATGCATACAACAACGACACGACAAGCTAATATAAGCGTGGTAAAAAACGATAACTTTTTAAATATTGGACTATACGATTTGAACTTTTTTGAGAAGTTAGAGCAATTATGTAGTTCACTGCATGTTGTGAAAAGAAATGTTTTTCGAAAATTGCAATTCATGGCTCCAGGCTTCCTCTGTAATGCGATCTTTAGCACTAAACCTACCACTGCCTGTCAAATGACTGGTTTCATATTTTTTATTTTACAACTATTAAAATTATACAGCTACTTCCATGGGAAATCTTTAATTTCTTTGTTCCAACATACTATAAAATTAAGATTGGAAATGGTAAATAATCCTAATGAAGCGACAACAAGATCAAGAACAACTCTCGATACAGTATTTGCAAGACATTTAGACAAAATTGAATTAAGAATATTTTCGGAAGTTTCCATAATGCGTAAGACAAGAAGGGTCGAACTGTGCGACAAGGACAGACATACATAACATACCACTTCTCCAAAATTTGTTAATAAGTAACAATTTAAGCATTAAACCTGCATAAAACTGAAATGGGAATGTAGCCAAGGCTTCATTTTACATTCTACAATCTTAAAAGTTCTCCAATGAAGTCTTTAAAGTTAGTAAATTAATTATCAAAATGTTACTTGTCAAACTATTGGAGGTTATTCGCGAAATTTCGTCATTTCCGTAATGCTCGACCGCGTCACTTCCATAACGATAGAAAATTGTAGTCCCCTCAGCAAATAAGATTCACTTCAATAAAATTTGTACACGATCCAAGCAAATACAGTTTTGTCATTTTTGTAACGTAAACTATTTGAATCGATTTTACTGCTTGGTAGGTTCAGTGTTAAAGAGTTAATAATGAGAGTCTAGGACATTGTTTAATAATAATGCACAAAATTTAATTCATTGGTTTCATTCGGAATTTATGTTTAATTCAATGTAAAACAATAATTCCATGCTCTGAAATCTAAAATTTTTAAATTAATAGTGTATGCTGTGAACTTGACAGCATTTTACATATGTTATACATGTTATATATGTATTACATAATTTTGTATATCAAATATGCTCCAAAAAAGGCTACGTACCTAGAATGCTATTACTAGACTGCAAATATTTATGCAAAATGGAGATTGTTTGCATAAATTGCAAGATCCGCAGCAACTAAATAACGATTTATTTTCCATTTGAATAGTTTGATTAAATTGTAAGATATTAATAAATTCTTTCAATCTTTCCACAGTTTGAATTTTCACTTCTTCATTTTTGTTATAAATGCATCAAATCTGCATTCTAGTTACAGTGACTCCCATTAATATGGGGACACTCTTAAAACGACGAGAATTTTTTAAATATTTGACTATACGATTTGAACTTTTTAGCTGCTCTTTACTTTACCGGACTCAAAATTTGTGCCTGTCTCCTATAAATTATGATGTATTTGGTATGTAATCCAGTAGATTTGTACCCGGGGCGGTTGCAGATCGAATTTCGATCCTGTAGGATCAATTGTTCAGGAGTTATGCTTGCTTAAAGTTATGCATTTTTCAGTGTTTTTGACAGGTATGGGTGCCGCCATATTGGTTTGTAGTGGCGCGCGCCAGGTGGCAGTTGATTGGTTATTAGGTCGGGAGAAGGGCCGGAAAGATAAGCAGCTCGCGGTCGTCACTACAAACCAATATGGCGGCGCCCTTACCTGTCAAAAACACTGCAGACTGCTCAACTTTAAGCAAGCATAACTCCTGAACCATTGATCCTAGAGGATCGAAACTTCGATCTGCAGCCGCCTTGGGTACAAATCTACAGGATTACATAAGTACTTTGGACACACTGTGAGACGGTTCGGGAAGTCTTTTGGTCATCATAACGCACCATCTTAGAACACTGTGGTGCATTTAATCACAAAATTTGAATTTCACAAAGTTCTCTTTTTTTACGTAACCACTGATTGTAAGTTGAAAATGTGCCTCATCGCTGAAGATGATTTTCTTCGTAAAATCACCTTCAATTTGTTGATGCTCCAATATCCAATTGACGAATGTACGGCGCCTGCGCATGGTCTGCTGGCTGCGGTTCTTGTGTCAATTGGATCTTGTAAGTATGCAAATGAAGATCTTTCGTTAAAATTCGCTGCTTAGAGCATTTTGAAATGTTCAATTGCTGAGCACACGATGGCGGATCGAGGTGGAAGGACTTTCGTCAACACTCGCACTCACTGCGGCTATGTTTTCATTCGACCGACCGACCGGTACGAGGACGACCACTGCTTTCTCGCGGTTAGAATTGAACCACTATCCTCAAATTTTGTGATTAAATGCACCACAGTGTTGCGAGATGGTGCGGTATGATGACCAAAAGACGCGTGGACTTCTCGAACCGTCTCTGAAAAATTGTCACCATTTTTGTAGTGAATTTTCACAATTTCTATGCGTTGCTCGATCGTGTGATTCTCCATGACCAAATCTCAATACTTCCTGATGCCAATTGCCAAAGATTAGTATTCTAAAATGTCAGGTCATTTCGATACACCCTATACAGGGTGTCCCACGCAACTAGAATAGGCTCTACCTCCTAAACGGTCGGGAATAGAGGAAAATGTTATAAGAAAAAGTTGAATGGCATCAGACGGTGCATGCTACGAAACTAATTTTATGCACTTTTGTGCATCGGTGCATCAGAAAAATGCAACTGCACTTTTTTGTAATGGAAATCGGCATTTTTGACTGCACCAATCGATGCAGTTTGTTGTGCTCTACATAAAAGTACTAACATACTTAGAGGCATAGAGGACATTTCAAGGTCACCTTGAACTTTTTTCATGGAAACACCTACTTTCTGTATCATATATCGATAAACTATCGAATTCTAAGTAAAAATGTATTGACTTCCATACATATATCTTAAATCTGATAGTTTACGAGATATTATCGAAACAATTTTCTTTCTTCTTTGGATATTATCTCGTTAACTATTAGGTTTAGGACATATTTTACATTCAGAATTTAATACTCTATCGATCTATGGTATAAAAAATACCTCATTCCACTAAAAAAATGAAGGTAACCTTCATATCTCTAAAAAAAATTACATAAAAACAAAAATTTTTCGTCATCGTATGAACCCTATTTTACCATTCAACTTTGTTCTTCTGACATTTGATGTATCTTTAAAAACTACAAAGATATTCAAGGTGGTCAAGTTAGCTGGGACACCCTGTATACAGTGTTACGGATGACGAACAGGTGTTCAATATCATCTCTGGCAGGAACCGTCCTACATAAACGAACAGAGCTACCCTAGATAAATCTACATAACTGTTTAGGTTAGTTTAGGGCCCAAACGTACGCACGACCAACTGGTCGTTGACAAAATACGAATGTTCACTTGAAGGGTACTGACAAGTACCACCCGTCATTGCAGGGCTATATAAGCCCTTACATTTCTACTCTCGTGGGTTAGTACTGTCGTAATCACGAATAGTGTCGCGTCGTGCTGCATCTCGGAAGTCAACTACCAGTGAGATCGGACGTTCGTTCCTTTCGAATCAAAGTTTAACCGTACGGATTCCGCGAGTTCGGTGTAAAATCTGTTAGGCACCAACAAGGTTGCTCCGACTCCCCCGCATTGCCAGTGCGTCAACACCGTGCACCTCAGCTTAGGTAATTTCACCTTTCAATTTCTTTATATTCTAAATTCAGTCCATTCGCGACACAAACACACTTGTAACACGAAATTCTACAGTAAGAATATATTTGTCTTCTTTGATAATTAGTTCAAATTCATTAAACCCATAATTATCGTCCAATATCCTAACCAAGTAATTGAACGTCCCCATATGATACAATCTTACCGCTCGGATTGTATCAATTAAATGATACTAGTTACGAGGCTTGCTAATTATCCTAGCAATTCCCTGATCCAGCATCAGGTTCTTTCGCGACATTCCAATTGTCCGAGCAGAGATTTATCCAACCTCGCGGCTCCCCAGTTTCGCATTGGGTTCGTCCGCGTCCTAACAGCTCCCTGATTTCGCATCAGGTTCGTCTGTGCTATTATACAACCTTCTAGCAGCTTCCCGGTTTCGCATCGGGTTCGTCTGCGTTTGACTCCATTCCTAGAGGCTCCCTGACTTCGCGTCAGGTTCGTCCTCGCTGTCTATAATCCTAGCGGCTCCCCAATTTCGCATTGGGTTCGTCCGCGTTTCTTAACTAACAAATTTATATCATATTCCTAGGGTAACAACCCTTCGCCGGCCACTCGAAATAGAACACCTAAATATCTCCGTTACTTTTCGTTGTACAAAAAAACTTCTTAGGACAAAGTTACACTGTTCGAAGGGCCACATGTAACGGTGTAAGGGAAACAATTTTCAAGATTATTTTTTAACAAGATTTCAAGGTCATTGATATTTTTTTAAATAGAATGAGTTATTTTTTAATACATCAATCGATGCAGCTAGACATTCGTTATAAAAAGGTACTCACCTATGTATGTCGAAGAGTTAGTAGTTCACGAGATATTTCGATTTAAATAACTCTAAAACACCATTACTGTTGTATTAAGACGTCAGCGTTTACTTGCTAGTGTAAATTGAAGAGTTGAAATTGAAATTGAAAAATTGACACTGAAAATGAAATTGAAGATTTGAAATTAACGAACTGAAATTGAAAAATTGAAGTTGAAATGGAAAAATTGACGTTGAAATTGAAAAATTGAAGTTGAAAATGAAGTTGAAGAGTTGATATTGAAATTGAAAAATTTACATTGAAATTGAAATTGATGTTAGCGTTTACTTACTTGTGTAACGTTTTAGTACGACAATAATGGTGTTTTAGAATTATTTAAATCGAAATATCTCGTGAACTATTAACATTCCGACATACATAGGTTAGTACATTTTTATAACGAATGTCCAGCTGCATCGATTGATGTATTAAAAAATAACTCATTCCATTAAAAAAAATATCGATGACCTCGAAAACTTGTAAAAAAGTGATCTTGAAAATTGTTTTCCTTACACCGTTACAGGTGGGCCTTCAAACAGAGTAACTTTGTCCGAAGAAGTTTTCTTGTACAACGAAAAGGAACGGAGATATTTAGGTGTTCTCTTTCTTCGGACTCACCCTGTATTAATCCGAGTCACTGTACAGTACACTCTACATGACATATAGAACGTAGAACCATTTGTTTCCGCCGACTATTTGATAGAGTTATTGCTCGGCAGAGTTGCGTGGGAAATCTTGTACTATATGTATGTATACATACTGTGCAACGGGAATAACATATAATACTCTGTTCCGAAAGTGTGGCTTAAATAAAAGGTATAAATGCATTATACGCAAACAATCACCGAGTGGGTTATATTATCCTCCGACTACGTGTACCGTTCACAGAATTGCGACAGCATGAATTTCTGCAATTTCAAGCATAGGAGTACCAAGAAACAATATAAATTACAACGCTAGTCCTCCGATCCCAGTTAAAAGGTCACGAGTCATGAGAAACGAGAGTGAGTAGAAAACTCTTTGCTCTCCTTTAAATATAAATCTTGTGTAATGCTACGCCTCCGACTGTTATGTTTCAAACTGAACACGGAAATCATCCACCAAACTGTAATTAGTCAAGTGAAGGCATGTTAGATGATTTTACCGTTTACAGCAACAGTAAAAAGTAATGCTTGGGAAGCATTTGAAATTCCGGAAACTCATTCAATTTAATGGAATGCATTATTAACATTTGATACACGGTTCAATGTATAGTTTCATATTACACTGTCCAACAGCCAAAAAGTATTTCGATTCCCACTATGCGATTCTTATAGAGTTTTCCGCGCTGATTCCGAATCTGTTTTTGATTTTTTCCTATACGTCCAGTTTTTGAGAAAATGGAGTTAAAAAAAAGACATATTTTTGAACTTTAAACAAATATTGTGATGTTATTATAAAAGATATTGAATTGTTCTTTAGAGCAAAAGATTCTGTAGACTTTCCCGAATACAGTGATATCCAATATTAATACATTATGATTGCTTAAACATGTTTAAACAATGATTAAAGACGGAGAGACACCACTTATGCACCAATTTTTGCGGATATTTTCGAATTTATCTAAAAAATTTAGGGTCCTGCGGAAAATCGAACTATGCCACGCGATAGAGTAGACTTTTATCTTGAAAAACCCCCGTTTTAAGTTTGCGACATCGACGTTTTTTTCGAACCGGAAAGCAAAATATCTTCACCCGACATGAGTTTCTGCCAGTGGCGCTCGGGACGGGATACGGCGCGGCGCAGCGACGGGATACGGAGCGGCGAACGACCGTTCTGGTGGTGAGCGCCACTGGTGACAACTCATGTCGGGCGAAGATATTTTGCTTTTTCGTTTGAAAAAAACGTCGACGTTACAAACTTGAAAGGGTGGTTTCTCAAGATAAAAGTCTGCTCTATCGCGTGGTGTAGTTCGATTTTCCGCTGGACCCTTATTTTTTGAGACAAATTCGAACATATCCGCAAAAATTGGTGCAAAAGTGGTGTCTCTCCGTCTTTAATCATTGTTTAAACATGTTCAAACAATCATAATGTA
Source organism: Lasioglossum oenotherae (assembly GCA_028455765.1). Lineage (NCBI taxonomy): Eukaryota > Metazoa > Arthropoda > Insecta > Hymenoptera > Halictidae > Lasioglossum > Lasioglossum oenotherae. The sequence continues at coordinate 246,317 of CM052293.1, read as the reverse complement.
TTAATATTGGATATCACTGTATTCGGGAAAGTCTACAGAATCTTTTTCTCTAAAGAACAATTCAATATCTTTTATAATAACATCACACTATTTGTTTAAAGTTCAAAAATATGTCTTTTTTTTAACTCCATTTTCTCAAAAACTGGACGTATAGGGAAAAAATGAAAAACAGATTCGGAATCAGCGCGGGAAACTCTATAAGAATCGCATAGTGGGAATCGAAATACTTTTAAAAAGTTGAAATTTGTTGGACAGTGTTATCCGCACAGACACGGAACGCGTTCGTCGGGTATCAATCAGATGAATATTCCAACGAGAATAAATTAGACTTTACAAAAATCAGAAAATTAGGAAGGAACTCACTTCGTTATACATACAGTTACTCGAAGTAATATTCGGACGCTCTGAAAAAGACGATAACTTTTTTAATATTGTACTATACGATTTTGACACAGATTTACAAAACGTATTTTTTAAATTTTCAATATAGGCCCACATAAAACTGTTGTGAAATGCAACTTTTAGTATTTTGTTCTACAATTCCGATCAATTGCAATTTTTGAAAGTTTCTTTTTACATCCTGTAGTAAACTAATTGCTCTAGCTTTCCCAAGAAAGTTCAAATCGTATACTATAGGCGTGGGCAATTTTGCCTCAATTGAGGCAAAACTGTCCCCACCGTAGCGCTCACTGTTCCCCACCACCATCCGTCGTTACTATGTAGGAAGGACGCGTTTCGCTTGTCGCAAGCAGTGCGCAGGCCTCGTATGTCGGAGCCACGAGGAGCGCCACCGAAAGGAAGCTTGGTGGGGGAAACAGACGTTTGAGGGGCTCCACCCGTGCCCACGCCTGGTATACTACAATATTAAAAATGTCCGAATATTAATTCGAGTAACTGTAAGTACATATGTAGAACTTCTTAAGGCAAAAAATACAGTTCATTAATCAGTAGAGTGCGGAACTTTATGCACTTATGGCTGTGGCTTATAAAAATTTTCAAAAAATGCTGCAGTATTAAATTTAACAGAATTTACTACGATATTTATTTATTTTGGATCTACAAATGCTATTACTATACTGCGGATTTTATGCATTTACCATAAAAAATGGGCACGTACCATTTAAACATTTAAAGCAGTGGACACATTAAAAAGAGTTAAGGACATACATGTATAAGTTTCAGCTTAATAAAATAACTAAAAGGAGAAAACAATATTTATTTTGCTCTTGTGACTTGCAATGAACACAAACATTTTTTATTTTCCATAAAGATCAGCAGTCTAGCTATTAACAATGAAAATAGAATTTTATTTGGCACCGCTTTCTTAAAATTTGTCCATAAAAATTGAAAATTACATATAGATCCGCAGTCTAACTATTACTAATGAAAATAGAATTTTATTTGGCACAACTTTCTTAAAATTTGTCTATAAAAATTGAAAATTGCATATAGGTCCGCAGTCTAACTATTACTAATGAAAACAGAATTTTATTTGGCACCACTTTCTTAAAATTTGTCCATAAATATTGAAAATTGCATATACATAGGTCCGCAGTCTAACTATTACTAATGAAAATAGAATTTTATTGGCACCACTTTCTTAAAATTTGTCTATAAAAATTGAAAATTGCATAAACATTCGCAATCTAGTGTCTCTCTTGCAGTTTACGAATTCCAAAATATACATAAGTATACCAAATACGTACAGGGTGTCACATAAATGTTGTACTTCTTTAAAAGCAGAGTAGTGTTGAATTACAATGGAATTGCTTCTCGAATTATAATTACAAAGCAATTCAATTAGATTGTATTCGATTATTTCGTAATTCGAAATTCAGTGGCTTGGTTCAATTAAATTACAATGTGACTTGTAAGTCTAGTCTCTTATTCAATTAAATTACAATGTAATTTGTAATTCTGGTCTCTTGTCCAATTAAATTACAATGTAATTTGTAATTCTGGTCCCTTATTAAATTAAATTACAATGTAATTTGTAATTCTGGTCCCTTATTAAATTAAATTACAATGTAATTTGTAATTCTGGCCTTTTATTCGATTAAATTAAAATGTAATTCGATTTTACAATTTAAAGAATTTTGGAATACAACATTTTTGGGACGCCCTGTATAAAAATGTTCTGCATAAATTGGAGTAAATATGAGCTAAATAGAAAGATCCTTTTTTCTTTGGTAATTTTTATAAGCTGAGAATAATATATTGATATGTTTAAATTCTAAGTTCTATTTAGAAATTAGTTCTAAATTTTTAATTCTAAAGAATATTAGAGTACAACATTTTTGGGACATCTTGTATAAAAATGTTTTACATAAATTGGAAGAAATACGAGCTAAATAGAAAAATTCTTTTTTTTGGAAATTTCATAAGCTGAGAATAATATATCGATGTTCTGAAATTCTAAATTCTATTTAGAAATTAGTTCTAAATTTTTAATTCTAAAAAATTTTAGATCAACAGTTTTGGGACACTCAGTATAAAATTGTTCTACATGAATTGGATGAAATACGAACTAAATAAAAAGATCCTTTTTTCTTTGGTAATTTTCATAAGCTGAGAATAATATATTCATATTTTAAAATTAGTTCCAAATTTTTAATTCTAAACAATTTTAGATCAACATTTTTGGGACACCCTGTATAAAATTGTTTTGCATAAATTGGAAGAAATGCGAGCTAAATAGAAAGATCCTTTTTTCTTTGGAAATTTTCATAAGCTGGGAATAATACATCGATATTTTTTAATTTTTGTAATCTTACTTATCACAGTTTTTGAAATTTCGCTTACTCGCTGTTGTCACAAATGCATACATATTGTGCTGTCTATTGTACTCGTTGTAATACAAGGACGTACCATTAAAACTATGTAACTGCAAGATATATTCAGAAATTGTTTAGACGATTATTTATCGCGACGACGTTCGCTGTTTAATATTGTAACAATTCACGTTAAGCCTTCACAGCCGATGATTAATAGTTTCAGCAACTGAACCGGCGAACTATTGATAAACGAAGTCTAGATGAAGTCTATGCCCCTCATTAAGGGGAGCCAATTTGGGCTTCCTGTATAGCGTGTTTTCTTCGTAACCTGAGCGGTTTCCATTCTTTGCGAACGGTTTCTCATATCGTTCTAATTTCTTCCTGTCAGCCAGACGTGTATCTTGTAGAAGCAGGTTTCTCGTAAATACATCATGCAGGTTTCGAAATCCCAGGTTCCATCAGTCGAAAGATTCTGTCTGTGGGATCTGTCTTCCTGTACTGTTACGAAGACGGAAACCAACTTGTTGAGTTGTTCGCGTAAGAAACTCTGGAACTTGTTGTCGATTTCTCGTATCGATCTTTTTCAACTATAAACTGATTGTTAGCAGTCAAGCTATTTATCTTATTTAGTTTATTCCTGTTCGTCAATAATTCTCACAGGTGACAAACCGTTTTGAATAATTAACAATATGAAAATTCATTTGAATGTATCAGGCGTATTACACAACAATAAGATATAAAATTCGGGTGAAACGGGTTGGCAATACCCATAATCAAACTGATACGAGTATAGTAACTTCTCGAGTTACGATCAACTTGAGTAACAACCACCTCGACTTACGACGATAAAATTTCATAAAACAATTTTAAGAATGTATACATTTTTTATAGTTATCGTCAAATACATATACAGGGTGTCCCGAATTTAAATGGCAAAACTTCAGAAGCGTGTAGGGGACCGAAAAACTAACAAGGAGAACCCCCGCTCTGTCCCTCACGGATTTTGTTCAGACTTTACAGAGTTATAGATCTCGTGCCCCTGATTACGAAAATACCCCACTATAGGGGCAGACACTCAATAGTTTTCGAGATATTTGCAATTAAAGTTTCATAACCGTAAAATATATATAGTTTAGTTCAGATTTTTACCAAGCAATGCTGTGGCGTAACAGCAGCAAGCTGAACTGTTAGGCCGCTATTACACGAGGCACATTTAATGAATCGGCAACTGGTGGTAACACCAGTATGTGAACGTCAATTGTTTATGTTTTAAATCATATACAAACAAACAAACAAATGCTTTTTATATACTACATGCAAACTAATGCCCCGTTGGTGTCCGCGCCACCAAATGTTGCCCGGCCGGTGGCTGTTGCCTGCCACCAGATCGGCAACAATTTTTGGTGTCCGCCACCAAGTGTCCTCGTGTAATAGGCTTCATATGATTCAATGCCCCAGGACGTGATGAGACACTGGTGGCGCAACCAAGTTGAAACATTTTGAACAATATCTACATTAAATAGATGATAACGTAAACAAAATGTAAATAAATAAGTACAAAAATGAAAACTTGTTTTGTTTCTTTTTCCGCGATTTTCTCCAAAACGAAGCAAAAACGAACAGATCTCTAAAAGACTTTTTGTCTTAGTTTTTCGGTCCCCTACACGCTCCTGAAGTTTCGCCATTTAAATTCGGGACACCCTGTATATCATATATGTATAAAAATATATATATTTAGAAAATTGATGTACATATGTCTATTATAATTGTATTATTTATTCTTGTATGAAATTCGACTTACGACCGAAATTGCGGAACCGAACCCCGTCATAAGTCGAGAAGTGACTGTATGCTTAAACACGTTGATATTTTGTTCATATAATGCAATTGAAAAGAATCAAGTTTAATCCTTATGCCAGTGGTTCTCAACCGTTGTTCCGCGGAACGTTGCACCAGTGTGGTATCCCAGATAGCACACGATGTCTTAAAGACGTCCATTTCAGGTCTGAAAGTCTTACGTCCTAAAAAGACGTCTTTAACACCATAAACAGTGTGGTTTTTATATGTAGCCATAATCTAGTAGTAAATATTAGCATTGGTATTATTTGTTCGAGTTAGTGTGTTTGCTTCAATTTCAATTTCAATTTCCATTTTGATTTCGATTTCAATTTCAATTTTTATTGTAATTTTAATTTTTATTATTGTTATTGTGATTTTAATTGCAATTGTTATTTTTATTTCACTTTTTATGTCAATTCCACATGCGTTTTTCTGATAAAGCTATTTATTGGTTTAACTTAAAACTCGTTTTTGTCGAAATCTATTTTTACTCTTCCCTTCTTTTAACTTACTTTAATTAACATTTATGGACCTTTAAGACTTTTTAGGGACGTCGTGAACGCTATCAGAAAACAGGTACCAAAACATAGCATCCTATTTAAAAAAAACAAATAAGGTGACCTTCACATCTCTGAAGCGACTCGGAACAAAAGATTAACGCCAGACTGCGGCCCCTGTTGTCCGATGCAACTTTTATTTGGAAAACTTTTCTACTGTACTATCATACTGTCGGAGTTATTGTTTATTATTTATTTTATTAAAAATTATTGAAAATTAAAGTTTAAATTCATCTTGAACAATGATCAGCTTTACCGTAAATGAATACCATGTCAATTTTCTACACTGATACACTGATAGATAAATTAAAACTGATCGGGATTTCAAACTGTTAGGTATCATCATTATTGCGATAGTAAACATGTCTATTTACATACGCGCTCTTCAAAGCCTACGATTTCGATAGACATCAGTTTTAGGTAAAACTTTAATTTTCTAAGATCAAGGTCATTTCAAGGACATGATATTATACATATCTAAATGTATTTTTTGATCAGGTACACATTGCAATAAAAAAATGTAGTTATGTGTCAAAAAACACCGAACAAAAATACTTTTTGCATCACAATAACCTGAAGAGATATTTAGGTGACCTTACTTAAAAGGACCATCCTGTATATTGTTTTATTATAAAATAAAACATAATAAGTCATAAGACCGTGTTCCGCAAAAATTTCGTAAAATTGTAAGTGGTCTGTCATTCTGAGAATGTTAAGAACCACTGCCTTATAGTAATACATAACAAGATGTCCGAATACCGAAATTTGAAAAATTGAAGAGTTTCGCAAAAATTTCGTGAAATTGTAAGTGGTCCGTGATTCTGAGAATATTAAGAACCACTGCCTTATGCTGATACAGAACAAGATGTCCGAATACTCAGTTGCAATTTGTGTTTCAATTTTTGTTCATATTACAATTAAAAAATCGCAAAACCGATTTGGAAACCTACGTTTTGAATGATGTAACATACGGTTTTAAGTTTACATCAAATGTTTTAAGTATGAAGACATCAATATCGTTATTAAATATTGCTAACCGATTTGTTATTAGTAGTCTGCGGATGTCTATGCAATTTTCAATTTTTATAGGCAAATTTTAAGAAAACAGAATCATGTAAAATGTAATTTTCAGTGGTAGTATTCTTTGTAGATCTGAAGTAAATTAGCATCGTAATAAATTCTGTGGAATTTTATTTTTTAGCATTTTTTGATGATAGGGATATATCTTACAGTTAGAAATTAATTAGGAAACGAATGTGTTTATGTATAGGCTATTCCAATGCAGAAGAATATGATTCTGTAAAGTGTAAAGTTTTTGTGGCAACCGGCCCCGACTCCGATGTTCATCAGTCTGGATCGCGCTGTTTTTCACTAACAACTTTCGCGTACTCCACTCAGCCACAGCTGCAAAACAACCGCTGCACTCTTATTCGCCTGCCCCCACTCTTAATTAACCTCTTAGAGGCTAATGGTCATCTCATAAGTAATTCCACCAGCTTTCTGTGTAAAATATTTATACTAACCAACGATATTTTTATCAACGACTTATTGAGTACTGTTGTCCATGATCATTCTCCATCTCATATACAGTTAGGAGCAAAACTGATCACACCTACTTTAAATTAGAATAACTTTTTTTATGAATGGACCAAACGATTTCAATTTCTCTGTAAGGCTAGAAGAATTAATTTAGTAAATGACGTCTGAAAAATATGTTGAAAAAATACATTTGTTCGGAATTGTGAAAAACAACAGTAAAAACTGATTTTTACAACCTTTTTAGCTGGGCCAATAACGAAAATATAAAAGGTGTATTTTGTAAACCCATATAAATTATATACATTCTGAAAGTTTCATTTCGATTCATAAAGGTTTTTAAAGTGCAGCGGAAGCGAATGTACAAAATTTTCGAGTTAAAGAGGTTCGAGTTATCGAGGTTTGACTGTACTAAACGGAGATTTGTGAAGGCCTTATAGACAAAGGATATTGTTAAGTTTTACATATTAATGAATTAACGGGCTCTTGATCAATGGTATTTTCAACGAATTCTTTCTACGAACTTCGTAAAATATTTACTGCTGTTCTGGCCTGTTTAGCTTCCACACTTGTGGAGAATAATTTGAGTTAAAGGAAGTTTCATTTCGATTCATAGAGACTTTTAAAGTGCAGCGGAAGGAAATGAACAAAAGTTTCGTCTTATAGAGGTTGAAGTTACCGAGGTTTGACTGTAACTGATTTCCTGACCCTTTTCAGTCCCTAGTGTAAAGCGGCCCCTAGACGTTCAATAATATTGTCAATGTTGATTGACAATAATATTGAAGCTTCTGTCAATACGCTTCAATATAATCTCGTCAATTTAGCTATCAATACGGCGACTGCGCATTGTGACGCATTTGTTACGACGCGACGCGGCGATTTTCAAATTAGAGGTTTACTTTTTAAAATGGTATCCAATACAGACGTGGCGTTTCTTTTAACGTTGGCAGTGTGTGAAATAAAAAAATAAAAAAAAAGAAGTAGACGCTGGTCTAAAGAAAGAGTGGTATAAACTGAGAACACTTTATGCTCATGAGCATTTACTAAATTTTCTCCGAGGGACAGAACCAAACGATTATAAAAATTTCCTCCGCATGGATGAAGCGTCCTTTAATTATCTATTGGAGCTAATTAGGCTCAACAATGAAAAAAGATACCATGATGCGTAATCTGTTCTGGGCAATCACGGTATACCGTAATAAGCATAGTAGTAAATTCTCGTTCCGCGTCGGAATCGTTTATAACCAGTGCGCTAGCCATTTTGCCGGTACGTGTTGCGATATGGTGCAAGATTTCTCGCGAATGCGCGACGTTTTTTTTTTTGCTTTATATATATATATTTAGTAAAGTAGACAAAATGGGGTACCTTGAGGACCCCGCAGAATTTTAAAAAATTGGTATGATTTGATTTTGAAAATTGAATGTATAACATTAGTCCAGTCGCCAGGTACTTTTACCTGGAAAGTATTCCGAACTTAATGAAATGTTGGCACGTCATTTGGGGGTACTATGGGGCAGAGTTGGGCAGGAATTAATTACATGAGTAATTCATTACATCTTCAATTAGAATTACATGTAATTCTAATTGTATTTCTGCGATTCCAATTCCAATTACATGTAATTATAATTGTAATTGTTAGTAGCAATTACAAGTAAATGTAGCTGGTGGCTGCAATTCCTTTCCAAACAGACGACGCTCGCGCGTCGCGCGTGAACATTCACACGCCGCTAGGATACACTCACACACCGCTAGACCACGTATACGTACGCGAGGATTGCAAGGGTCCGAGATCCCACTTCTGATTTCTCGATAATGCAAAGTCGGAGTTTTTTAGTAGTCAAAATCGCTAGATGAAAGGGTAATTCTGCATAAAGGGTCCCACCTCACCGATTTTGATAAAATTTAAATATGTTGTAAAACTCAACATTCTGAACAACTTTTTCCTATACATGTAACCGCCGCTCAGCCTTAGTTTTTGAGAGATTTGCGAAAAACTGCAGCTACTACTACATTGAATTTTGCCTATACGTGCACGCCCGTGATGTGCGTATGCGTTAGCATGATGCGACCACTCGTCAACTGTTTCTACAGATATATCACTACGATCGACGAAAGATCTACATACCGTGTGAACTTTTTAAATCATATGATGATGAAGAATGAGTACATATTATATTACGATGACACCACATACACCCACAGAGTGTTTCTGAGCGGACAAACCGAAAAATCCATTTTCTGTTTATTTTTTTTATAAACACGTTGTGGGTTCTATATACGACAATATACATATGTATAAGGTGAGCTTTCAATTTGGAAAGACTACTCCTGGATATACGTATGCGTGGTCGGGCCGGCCTAACGGCCGGCCCTCTCCGCCCCCCATTGCCTAACCCTAACTAAGACTGATCGCATGATTTTTTCATTACTAGTTCAAATTCTGTATGACGGCTATATAGAATGAAAAGATTAGGCGATCAGAACTAGTTAGGGTTAGGTGGTGGGGGGCGGAGAGGGCCGGCTTGACGGCCACGCATACGAAAATCCAGGAGTAGTCTTTCAAAATTGAAAGCTCACCTTATATATGTATCACCGTATACATATAGAACCCACAACGTGTTTACAAAAAAAAAATAAACAGAAACTAGACTTTTCGGGTTATCCGCTCAGAAACACTCTGTGGGTGTGTGTGGTGTCGTCGTAATATAATATGTACTCATTCTTCATCATCATATGATTTAAAAAGTTCACGCGGTATATGGATCGTCCGCCGATCGTAGTGATATATCTGTAGAAACAGTTGACGCATCATGCTAACGCATACGCACAGCACGGGCGTGCACGTATAGGCAAAATTCAATGTAGTAGTAGCTGCTGTTTTTCGCAAATCTCTCAAAAACTAAGGCTGAGCGGCGGTTACATGTATAGGAAAAAGTTGTTCAGAATCTTCACCCTGACAACATATTAAAAAAATCATCAAAATCGGTGAGGTGGGACCTTTTATGCACAATTACCCAATTACCGATGAAAGATCAATCTAGGCCATTGTTTGCCTCAAAAGTCCTTCTTTTACGTTTCCGAGAAATGGTTTTTCAATATTTGGCTGCATGTTGCCCGTCGCATGTTGCCCGTTAGATGACGCTGCAGTCACGCCGACGTAGTAGCCTCTCCGATGGGCAACATGCAGCCAAATATTGCAAAACCATTGCTCGGAGACGTAAAAGAAGGACTTTTGAGGCAAACAATGGCATAGATTGATCTTTCATCTGGCGATTTTGACTACTAAAAAACCCCGTCCTTGCATTATCGAGAAATCAGAAGTTGAATCCCGGATCCTTGCAATCCTCGCGTACATATACGTGGTCTAGCGGTGTGTGAGAGTACCCTAGCGGTGTGTGAATGTTCACGCGCGACGCCCGAGCTTCGTCTGTTTGGAAAGGAATTGCAGCTGCCAGCTACAATTACTTGTAATTGCTACTAACAATTGCAATTACAATTACATGTAATTGTAATTGTATTTCTGCAATTCCAAATTACAGTAATTGGCAAGTAATTGTAATTGTAATTGAAATTACATTTTGAGTTTTCGATCTCGAGGACTCTGTGCTAACTTGCGGAGGGGGAAAAAACCACGATTTTTGTTACCTGTGTGTTTTTGGTATTTCGTCTATAACTCAAAAACTATGAGTCCTACGAACTTTTTCTTTTCATTTATGAAAAGAGCATTAAATTTCCTTCAAATTTCACTGTTCCAACGTATTTTTTGACCCAATAGGTACCGAGAGACGGGCGTTCAAAGTTAGGAAATGTTTCTCAAAAAGGCATTTTGAACCACGCATTATGACATTTAGCAGGAACTTGCAAGTTTTTGGCTCATAATTTTAGTTTTTCAACACATCTACATAGAATCTGCATACTAATTATATCCCTTACATTATAAGGCTCAAAATGTCATTTTGAGAAACATTTCCTAATTTTGAACGCCCGTCTCTCGGTACCTGTTGGGTCAAAAAATACGTTGGGCCAGTGTTTGATGGAAATTTAATGCTCTTTTCATAAATGAAAAGAAAAAGTTCGTAGGACCCGTAGTTTTTGAGTTATAGACGAAATACCAAAAACACACACACACAGGTAACAAATATCGTGGTTTTTCCCCCTCCCCAAGTTAGCACAGGGTCCTCGAGGTCAAAAACTCAGATTCGACTCCCAGAGTACCCCCAAAGGACGTGCCAAAATTTCATTAAGTTCGGAATACTTTCCAGATAGACGCCCTTTTTTCGACATGGCAACTCGACTACATGTGTATTTCCGTATATTTTGTAACTCGTAGGACATGTCCTGGAGTCTTTTTGTCCGGAACAGATTGTTTCGGTACATTCCTGCCAGTATAATTGCCTCAGGGTAATATAGATACGTTAACTGTTTCGCCAGCACATGCGCGAGAAATTTTGCACCATATCGCATCATTGTCTAGTGAGATTGACGAAATATTGACAATAAACCTCCTAAACGTCAATGCGCGCATCAATATGGCTCAATATTCTAAACGGTCAATATGCCCTTTCAATGCGCCTCGTGAATATTATTGATGGGCGTATTGACAATATTATTAAACGTCTAGGGGCCGTTTAAAGTACTAGGACTTTATCAAAAAAATTTTTAAAATTGACAAACGAAGCAGATTCGCAGATATCGGGGAATCGTTTAAGTTTAAGAGATAAACGTTGTTAGAAGTAAGAGTAGATAGAAGTAGGGATTTTTTCCGTTGTCAGCATCGGGCGGTATCTTCGAGCTTCCGGACAGGCGATTAATTATTCGGGAAAGAGGATGATCCACGAGAAAAGGATATTCAAGTGACCTCATCTGGCAAAAAGAAGTGCTTCAATAGCCGTGCATCAGCTTTCCCGAAGGTGAGCTCGACGGATGTTGCCCTGGGGTCATGCCCTTTTCGTAGGAGTGAGTGATCGCACGTGTGTTTCTCCGTGGAAACGTGTGAACACTGCGAACGTCTCTGTGCAGCCTGTGAAGGTACGAACAAGTACTGCGCTGGCTTAATGTGTTCTCGAGAGTGTCTGGCGACGTCGTCATCTTTTCGAGAGCGTACAGCTGCAGTTGCCGTGTGGGCTGACAATGAATAGCCACCGCGACATGCATGCCGTAAATTTTTCTTGGCTCCCGAATGTTGACCGTTTAATCTTTATACGGCCATTTCCGTTCGCATGCGAGGCACCGTTATGCTTTAAAGAGAAAGGTCTGCCTCGCGAGTATCTCCTCTTTTATCTATCCAATTTTTTATTCGATTTCTCTTCTCAAAGTGTGCTAACAAAGGAAGGTCGCCAGGCAATTACAATTGCCTCGATAACCTCGATAACTCGAATCTCAAGGGAAGAACTAACATTTTTTCTAGTTATAGAGGTTTCGACTTAGCGGAGTGTTCGAGTAAGAGAGGCTTGCCACACGAAAATTCGATTTGCAGTTCATAATTTGCTGATTGCAATAGTTTGGAAGAAAGAAAAGTTCAATTTTGCAGATAATTCATTATTACACTGCGGATCATTATGCAACATCGGAATTATCTGCATCGATTGCAAAAAATAGAAACTAAATTGAATGTTATTTAAACGTTCCTCGTTTCACGAACTGAATCTGTTCCTCGGCGTCAAATTGACACAGCAGTAAAAGATCGATGAAATAACATGCTAACAGCTTTTTTTTAAATTAAAATTGATGAGTTAACAATGTTAACATTCGTATCCTAGGTTTTTCGGTTGTGTTTCGCATTAAAAAAATAAAAGTTACGAAGTTGCGGGCAACTTTACCTACAAAAAACAGAACAGTATAACGTATTTCGGGAAAATTGTGTCAAATTGATACGAGGGACGGAGTGATTTTATTACAGCAGAAATAATATAATGACATCTTCAATTTTTAAAATTTTTCAACGATTTCGAATTCTAATATATGATGTACAGGGTGTGTCCGTTAAGTTATGTCATCATTTTTTAGGTATTTCCAGTAGTGCAATCAAAAAATGTTTTAGACAGAAGTTTCTCAGTACTTGGTGAGCTACATGTTCGCATCTTCTTAAACCTGAAAAAATGCTTTTTACGTAGAAAAGTAAAGGTTACCTTGACTTTTTTAAATGGCACTATATGTTTTGGATATCATAGGATTGTTTCTGACGTCGAGACAAATTTAACAGTTTGCTATACTATGACCTTGAAATGACCTCAAACTTGAAAATTTTGTGCAAACATTATTTTAATGAAAAATTATTTTTTACAATATAAATCAAGTTACATCAGATGCTCGAACTGAGATCCATCTTCTATGATACAGAACTCCGCTCTTTGTATTCGTTATTAAAATTTGGAGAAGCTTCGAAATAGTTTTTGTAGTCATCAGAATGGCCGTATGTTTTACAGTGCGTATAAACTTCCGATATGCACTGTATTAGTGAAAGTGATGAGAACTAGGCCCCAATATGTGCTGATACGGCCCTGTAAACAGATGGCAGGGGGCGTCACGGCGGAACACGTAGCGGTCGTAGCGTAGCGGGGCATGGGTACATAATCTGTTGAGGTACTAGAGAAGTATGCTGCCATGCATGGCGATAGATCGTTTATACTGTGTCTAGAGAATATATTATACGTACTTTAGTGTATTAGTGTACTGTAGTAAGTAAATTAGTGTTAAGAAAGCATATATGAAATCCTGACACCGCAGCGAGAAACACCATCACATTTTTAGAGATCCCCGTTTCACGTGTATCTAAATACACGTGGTACGTGAACCGTGTAGTGCGAATGTAAGGATCCGTGAATACGAATCCGTGAATGTGGATCCGTGTACACGGATCCACGAACACGTGAATACGGGTCCGTTCGTCACGTTCGAGTCCGACAACTGAGGCGTTATTGTTTTTAGATCGAATTCTTTTCTACTGTTGACGATAGAAGTGAGACAATAATAAAGTTGCGGTAAATGGCATATGTAAAATAAAAATACGAACATTTGTGAAATTAAAATACACAGGTACCCGTGTACTTAGTATTATATTACGTGCATTAAAATTCGGATTCGTTTATTGCACGTGAAATAGGGACCTCTATTAGATGTGATTCTGGAAGCGGGTAGTGCAGATGGAAAGAGATACATACTGAATAAATTAGCGGAAATAGCGCACGAAATAAAACAGGTGTTAGAAGAGCGATGCGTTTATTGCGAAATAGAGAGCGATACTTACGTGAAAGAGAAGAATACAAAGAAAAAGGACGGATAACATAGATAGACATAAGCATGCATTTAAAGACGACAGCATTGGTGACGCGTAAATATAAACAGAGAACGTATTTATGTAACGCCTGCGTTACTTGAGGCGTAAGCGTAATCAGCGACTGTCCAGAGCTAACATAAATTCTGAAAAACAAATTTTTGGACTACAGGTAACAAAAAATAATTGACACAATTTTACGAAATACAATTTATTCAATTAATTTTCTATTTTGGTAGAAAAAAACTAAAATGTTTACATTTTATGTTTACATTATATACATACATATGTATCACCGTATATACATGTAAAGAAAATATACTTTCTTTAATTTAAAGCGAGCGCGCTTTGCATGCTCAGCGCACTCTTTGAACGATTCCCACACCTGATCTAGATAGAGAGAGAGAGACAGATAGAGAAGAGAGAGAAAAAAGAATATAGRGAGCACAGGTGCAAAACAACGAAACAGAGACAGAGTYAGAGTAAATAAAGTTACAGTTAGAGATAAAGTTAGTGTAMATAAAGAGAGTGAACAATAGACTCTAATTGTCGTTTCTTTATTTACARGTGAGTTTGTAAATAGTTGTAAAAAGTGTACATTAATAAGTAGTTAATAAAACATAACCTTTATTTACAGAGAAACAAATTTAGTCTGTTGTTTAAGTATTAACACAGAATAGAATAATACACTTTATATACATACATAGAATATCGTTCGACGATCGTAGTGATATATCTGTAGAAACAGTTGACGCATACGCACAGCACGGGCGTGTATGTATAGACAAAATTAAATGTATAGTAGTGAGCGGCGGTTACATGTATGTATAGGAAAAAGTTGTTCAGAATCTTCACCCTGACAACATATTAAAAAATCATCGAAGTCGGTGAGGTGGGACCTATTATGCACCTTACAATTTTTATATAATGACGACATTGTTGACATGTCCGACATACACGGAGAATACGAAAAATACATTGCGGAACCACAGTTATGGTTTGATTTATGTCCGTATGAGTGGTGAAAGTCGCGGATAAGCAAATATCCGACAGTTGCAAGACTTGCAATTAAGTATTTGGTGATACCGGCAACGTCGGATAGTTCCGAACATTGTTTTTCAACTGTGGGAAATATTGTAACGCGAAAAAAACGCGTTTATTACCTGAAAATGTAAACATTTTGGTTTTTTTTATATCAAAATAGAAAATTAATTGATTAAATTTTATTGGGTAAACTTTTGTTACCTGTAATCCAAAAATTTGTTTTTCAAAATGTGTGTTAGCTCTGGACAATCTTTGTTTACGCTCACGCCTCAAGTAACGCGGGCGTTACACAAATACGTTCTCTGTTTATATTTACGTGTCACCAATGCTGCCGTCTTTAAATCCATACTTATGTCTGTCTATGTAATCCTTTCTTTTTCTTTGTATTGTTTTCTCTTTCACGTTGGTATAGCTCTCTATTTCGTAATAAACGCATCGCTCTTCTAACACCTGTTTTATTTCGTGCGCTGTTTCCGCTAATTTATTCAGTACGTATCTCTTTTCATCTGCACTACCCGCTTCCAGAATCACATCAAATAGAGGTCCCTATTTCACGTGCAATAAACGAATCCGAATTTTAATGCACGTAATATAATATTAACAATAAGTACACGGGTACCTGTGTATTTTAATTTCACAAATGTTCGTATTTTTATTTTACATATGCATTTTTATATACGGTCATTTAACGTCGAACAATTTACCGCAACTTTATTATTGTCTCACTTTAAACGTCAACAGTACAAAAGAATTCGATCTAAAAACAATAACGCCTCAGTTGTCGGACTCGAACGTGCCGAACGGACCCGTGTTGACGGATTCGTGTACACGGATCCGTGTTCACAGCCCGATGTAACACGGATCCGTTATTCACGGATCCTTAAATTCGTACTACATACACGGTTCACGTACCACGTGTACACGTGTATTTTAGTACACGTCCAAAACTGCGATCTCTGCGAACTGACTAAGATCGTACAGCTTCGTCCGGCTTAGATCAAGACTTTACTCTACCATTAACAACAGTTTCGGCTGCTCTTTTCCTTGCTCAACCAGAAATTTTCGCCTTTGTCCTATGTTATCCAGTAGATTTGGACGAGAAGATGTGAGATAATCCCAGTATCGATCCTGGAGAGTCAATGGTTCAAAAGTTATAAATGTTTAAAGTTGAGTGATTTCCAGTGTTTTTGACAGGTTAACGCCTCCATGTTGTGTGCAGTGACGGTCGCGCGCTGCTTACCGACGTGATAAACACCGACGAGAAAACCTTACCTACGTGTTAAGCATCAGCGCGTGCTTGTGGTGTCACCGTCACTATGCACTACAAAAACACTGGAAATCGTTCAGCTTCAAACATTTATAACTTTTGAACCATTGATCCTCCAGGATGGAAACTTGGATTTCTCGCATCTTCTCGTCCAAATCTACTGGATAACATAGGAAAAAAGCATAAATTTATAGTAGAAGAGCAAACATTTCTGGTTACGCAAGGAAAGGTTTACCCTCAGTTTCCATTTCCATAATACGATCGTTGGAAAATCAACGTGTGCTACGAGCATAAAAAGTACACCTGTTCTTACCCTAAACGTAATGGTACTTTCATACATTTCCATCTGGAATCCGGTTGCGCTGCTGTTTTTATAATGAGAATGGTTTTGTTATCTGATCAATAGCTCGACGTTCTGGCTGGAAAGTCATCCAGGCGGTGCAGATTTATCTGGTAAGAATCGTGATATCATTTTGTTAGGTCAATCTGAACAGCAGAAAGATCCAGTTCAGAAACACGGGACGGTCACGCTCCGTTCCAATCTCACGAGTTGCAGTTCGTGCGAACAATGCGGCGCAATATTATTGTTATCGCAATTGGAAATGTATAGAGGAGAAGAACCGTGACCCCCTAGATGAGAATCCATCGGAATGACTCGAAGAATAAATATTCAGACCATGCGGAATATATTCAGTCCCATGACGACCCGAAAGAAGCTCCAATGGATACAGAATCGCCAACTTTGAATTTCCGAAGCTCACGAAAACTTTTTATACAGAATAGAACATTCTGCAGCGTAAATGTAGATAATTTAAAGGGGCCATTCCCTGTCAAATCGATCACTTTTTGCAGGCACCATCGTCGATTTTGTTCTCAATGAAATATGTTGTAGTCCATGTGAAATTAGGGGGGGTTTAAGTCATTATCTTGCCGGTTTCGAATTTTTTTTAGAAACGGCAGGACTTCAAAGTTTTCAATTTTTGCCCATTTTGGCGAAAACGGCCTCACTTACGAATTTTTATCTCAGGAACTGTTTGTCCGATTGAGCTACATTTTTTTTGTTTTATTTGGAAAGGATTGGGCTATTACAAAATAATTTTTTCAACCTCGAAAATCAACTTTATAATGTCGAAGAATTTAAACAAATTCTTTTTTACGTTTCTTTCGGTGAAGGGCCAGAGTGATTTAAATTTTGAAAAAATATGGTTGTAACGCGACGAGGAACGAGACAACCCCAGGGGCGCCAATCCGCCTCGGCACTACCCTGAGCTGAAGAAAAGAATCGCGCCGCGACCGAATATTCTAGAAGGCCGCATGTTCGAGAAACTTCTAAACTCCCTAACAACGCCCTAACAAGGGTTAGCAACGACTAGTATAAATACCGGTATACGATCGCTGAGAAATCACTTTTGCTGCGCCTGTGGGAGAGGACGAGGTAAGACCACGGCCGCCCATAGGTTAGGGAGAGTACGAAGCAATTCTATCGGACGCCCGGCAGCTCAGGAGAGGACAGGAGTTGCACCTGGACGCCTCTCTGGATAAATGGGAGAGGACGGCCATGAAGGCCGGCCGCCCGCCGAGAGGAAAGAACAGGGTAGCTTCCTGGCCGCCTGAAAGTAGGTTCACCAGGTTACTCTGTACGTCTTGGAGAGGACGGCCATGAAGGCCGGCCGCCGAGCTTACAGAGGACACCGAGTGAAACTGAGTCGTCGTCGTTTTCCCAGTAGGAGAGTACGGTTGAGATAAACCGGACGCCTGATGGGAAAACCATCAGAATTTTATTAGTAAAATTATTCTAATCTTTCGTTGCTAACCTTCTTCAACGGTTTATTGTAAATTTCACGAAAAACTTTCGATGTATGAAAACTAATTGAAAAAATATATTTCTTTGTTCAGAGAGAATTCCCAAATCCTATTCCTTGCGATACGAGAGAGAGAACCCGTTTCCTTCTATTATGTCGGATCCTACATGGTTATATTCCTCGAAGTTTCCCCTTTAAAATGAGTCCTTGAAAAAGATGGAGCCATAATAATTTTCATTTCTGACTACATAAAATCACAATTTCGATATTCAATGAAGAATGAGATTCATAGTCACTCATTCATATAGCGAAATTTTACTGTATACAGTAAATTCTCTATAGATGCGAACGCATCGGGGGGATTTCTCCGCATCTTTCGATCGTGGTCCTACTTTTTTCGAGCTTCAATGCTTCAAAGGCCGAGCCGAATGTAGAGAAGGACAGCGCGTGTAAGGCGAGACCACGCGGGCCTTTGAACTGTGCCGGCGACTGCGACTCTCCGCGTCTCTTTCTTTTCTATACGCTATCCTTCCTTGCGCCTGAAACTTTCATCGTCAATTAAACCACTAAATTGCCAGAAATAAGCTAGTGAAAGTCCCATAACAGAATCATGGAAAATGAAGGAGATAGACTGTTGGTGTAACGTTATGATGAATCACGGGCGTTTGAACTGTGCCGACGACTGCGAATCTCCGCGTCGCGTTAGTATGTAAAGGTTCACACCGATATACCGAGCCGAGATCAGTGTATTAAGTTGGAGGGGATATTTTTTCGCATCTATCGTGAAAAGATTTTCGCGTCTATCGAAAATTTACTGTATTGCTAAACAATGAAAAGTGTTCGTCAATTTTGTATGGTAATTTTTTGCTACCAGGCACAAGTTACGCAGGGTCTCTAAAGTACAGGGTGTTTCGTTTATCTGATAACGGAAATATCTTGTGACGCATTGAAGTTACGAAGAAAATCTGTTTACAAAAATTATTAGGTATGAAGGGTACAATCGTATAGTCTAATTTTTTTGAGGACTAGAATGGTGGGGAGGGGAGATTTCCAAGTCAAATTAAGTTTTTTAAATGGAATGTCCTATTTTTTATACCACAGATCGATAGAGTATCAAATTCCGAGTATAAAAGTGTTGAATGTGATATATTCTAAACCAAATAGTTAATGAGATATTATCCAAAGAAGAAAGAAATTTGTTTGGATATCTCGCTAATTACTAGGTTTAGTTCATATGATGGTCAACACTATTATACTCAGAATTTGATACTCTATCAATCTATGGTATAAAAATAGGTCATTACATTTAAAAAACTTCATTTGACTTTGAAATCCCATATTCCCATTTTTCCCATATTCTGCAATTTTTTTGTTTAAGCTTGCCCAGACTTTAGGGATCTATGCAGCTGGACGTAATTTACATTATGTTACAGAGTACAGTTTGAATGACATTATTGTTTAGCATATCTGGTTATATAGGGTGGGACATTTATCCTGGCCACCTGGAATATCTCGGAAACTAAATTCCAAAGAAAAAAATATCCATATAATAAAAATGAAATGCTGTTCGCGCATTGGTCACGACATCACGGGAGAACAGCTGGACCGATTTGGCTAACTTTTTTTTAATGTTTGTTGTAGTCCGAATCAGGTTTTTAGATTAAAAAATTGGGAAAGTTGCCCGGAAACATGAAAATTCCGGAAAAACTGAACGTGCTTTTAGTCCGTCGTACCTTTTAAGCAATATTTCAATAGAAATTTACACTATCGACGTCTGTTTGCATTATCGACATTATAAACATTCGCCAGTTAGTTAATTTCGATTAACCCTACTCGCGAAGCTCGCGAAGCGAGCGAGCAACAATACTCCCCTCTAGTTTCAAATAAAAAGTTTAAGTCAAGGAGATTTAAGTCAAGGATTTAGCATTTCTTGAAGTTAATTTTTCCACTTTGCCAGTTACAATAACGAAATTAGAATCCAATACGTCCAATATCACATATTGTAATGCCAATTATATACAGGGTGTTCACGATAATTTGCACCAGCGTATTTTTCGTAAACGGTAAACATTAGAAAAAAACCGAAGAGGAGGAAGTTATAGTATATTTTACTAGCAATATGATAGCGTATCTACATTCTTTTTATTTGTAACATTTTTCTTAAAATAGAGGTGACCTTTATTTTTTTTAATGGAATGAGGTATTTTTTAATACATCAATCGATGCAGCTGGACATTCGTTATAAAAAACTACTAAACTATGTATGTCGAAAAGTTAGTAGTTCAGGAGACGTTAGCGTTTACTTGCTAGTGTAAATTGAAGAGTTGAAATTGAAATTGAAAAATGGACGTTGAAAATGAAATTGAAGATTTGAAATCAACAAATTGAATTTGAAAATTGAAGTTAAAATAGAAAAATTGACGTTGAAATTGAAAAATTGAAATTGAAATGGAAGAGTAGAAATTGAAGTTGAAATTGAAGTGGAAATGGAAGAGTTGAAATTAAAGTTGAAATTGAAAAATTGAAGTAGAAATGGAGTTGAAGAGTTGATATTGAAATTGAAGTTGAAATTGATAAATTGACATTGAAATTGAAATTGATGTTAGAGTTTACTTACTTGTGTAACGTCTGTTAGTACGACAGTAATGGTGTTTTAGAGTTATTTAAATCGAAAGATCTCGTGAACTACTAACTTTTCGACATACATAGGTTTGTACTTTTTTATAACGAATGTTCAGCTGCATCGATTGATGTATCAAAAAATACCTCATTCCATATAAAAAAATGAAGTTGACCTTGGAATGACCTTGAAAACATTATGAAAATTTAAAATGGATATGACTGCTGCATCAGTCCCTCCTTGACTTAAACTTTTCATTTGAAATATTTTTTTCTCTGGACTTTAGTTTTCGAGAAATTCCACAGGTGGTCAGGATAAACGCCTCACCCTGTATACGCAGGTTGCATTCTTTCAAGAAAGTAAATTCTGCAATATTTCAACTTCAATTAAAAAGAAAATTATCGCTCTACCTGATTTCTATCGAAAGTTCTTTGATTACGACATAAAACTGTGAGCCGGACAGAGAAAAGGAATCGACGAAAGAACAAAGAGATTTTAAGAAATTCCCTGAGGAAGCGGATTCTCATTGGTTCCAGAGTACATATCGCCCCTCGGCTGACAGATGACGCCTGTCGGCATAATGCCCCCTGTAATCGAGTTTCACGAAATATTCGAATTTTACGAGCAGAACTAAAGTAGAACGGCTATCGCCCGGATGAGATTTCATCGGCATCGGTGCATGAGAAACCCTGGGCTGACGGAAAGTCTCCGCGCCTGCAAACCTTACATTTTTCTTTCAGAAGAAAAGGTGCAGTCAGCAGGTGGACGTGCAGGAAAAAAGGTCGAGCTACCTAAGCGGTCAACGAAAGTTGGATGGCTGTAAAGACTCGAAACTTGTTACCTTGGCCTAACACCTGTCGCGAACAATTAAGTTCATCGACGGACATCTGCGCCTATGCATAGCGCTTGAATAAACTCTCGCACGGTGCGGTGGTAGGTACGGTAGTGCAGATCCAAGAATTTAGTGACATTTTACTAAAAGATCAATCGTCTCGTACCTATAACAGGGTATGAATGGTTATTGCTTCCTATATACAATCAATCTCATAAGTAGACTGCGGATTTTATGCGTTTATGACAAAAAAGGGTACGTACAATTTAAAACAGATAAATAATTTAATAAATATTTAAGGACATCAAAATGTGTTAGCTTCAGCTTAATAGGATCATTCAAGGAAGAACACAATTTTTATTTGGCTCCTGTCTCCTGCAATCAATGCAAACATTTTTTTATTTTGCATAAAGATCCGCAGTCTACTCATAAGTATTCGAACGCCCTTTAAAACAAAATAACTTTTTTTGTGATTCTACAAAACGAAGCATTGGTTTACTACATGATCTGGAAAAAAAATTTTCCAAAAATTACAATTGATCGGGTTACACGTAAAAATAGAAAAGTATTTTTTAAAACCTTTTTATTTGGACCCTTAATGAAAATTTAAAATACAGTGGTACCTCGGTAATACGTCTGATTTGGAGTACGTTCTGTTTGGACGCGAAAATAATGATCTCGGAGGAGAAATTAAATTAATAATCAATTATATTCGACGTTGATGTATTATTAACTGACTGATCATACAAGTAAGGATCAAACCAGCTGAGCCTACTGGAAAGCGACAAAAGACGGAAAAAGAAAAAACAGCGGAATGTCAGGTTTTATTTCAAGGGGGCTCTTCTTCCACAGAATAAAATATCGTTTGTTTCTTTTTACCACGTTTTTGTATTTTAGCATTAAGCAGAGTTTAAATTCACAAATCTATCATAAAATCTCATGTTTTATTTGTGTGTTTAAACAGTGTTTGTATAATATCAATGTAGGTATAATACCAATAGGAGTTTTTTTTTACATGAGAACAGATTAATCGTTTTTACATTACTTCTTATAGGGAAGATTGGTTTGTATATGTTTTGTACACTGTATATATTTGTAGATCTATGTTAGTTATATGTACACATTCCGGAAATTTCATCAAAATCGAATTGTGTGGATTTCAAGCAGAAACTGATCGAAAGTCGTGAAAAACTACGATTTTCACCATTTTTAACCGCTTGTGGCTCGTGTGTCTGTCAATCGATTTCGATGAAATTTTTAGATCTGCAAAACATATATTTTAAATTTTCATTAATTGCTTTTAATTGCTTACAAAACATCAGGTCGTTTGGTACAATTATAAAAAAGTTATTCTGTTTTAAAGGGCGTACGAATACTTATGAGGCTGACTGTATACTGGCTATGAATAGCTTCGAAGTTCGAACCTATTGCTTCCTACATGTACAAGATGTTCCCTCTAACGCGATGCACGATTTTTCGCCCACTTGTAGCCATCTGACAGAAAAAGTTTAGAATAACAGTTGCAGGGTATGGAATGCATTTTTAGATCAATCAATAAAAAAATTTTGAAAACAGGATGCTTTCGTGACGAAATCGAGGCTGCCTTGGGTTTTACAAATAGAAACACATGTTTTTTTAATTTTTACGGTATTTAGAGGACATCCAGACGAATTCAAATATTTTTACGAACATATTACTCGGTTTACAGTAGTGGAAATGTGAAATATATTTAGCTTTAGTAACCTCTTCGCTATCAGATAATGTTTACACTATCTTAAAGTCGAATACGACGAAAAGTTAAATATTTCACATTTTCACTACTGCAAATCGATGAATGTGTTCGTAAAAATATCATGTAATATGTGTTTTGAATTCGTCTCGATGTCCTCTAAATATGGTGAAATAAAATATGTTTTCCTATTTGGAAAACGAAACTGGTTTCGACATTTTTTTACTGAAATGTATTGTGCACTCCATACCCTGCAACTCTTGCTATACACGTTAGAAGGAACACCCTGTATACACGATGTTCCATTTCAAGCGATCCCCTTGAATATCTCCGTATTAACGATATCGACAGATGTTGCAAAAAAAAGTTATATGGTTTTGTCAACGGCATAATTCTTCGTTAATGATTCTTTGGTAGATGGAGGAGTAGATAGGGCATACGAAGATCGCTTTCAATTTTTTTTTCATACATCGATCGATGTAGATTATTATTCACAGTAAAAGATTATTTAACCTTCTTAAAAAAACCAATTAGAACATAACATATTCGAAAATATGTATAAAGATATATATATATATATATATATATATATATAATATACACCCTCTGTCCCAGAATCAAAAGTAGTTAAAAAATCTTGACAAAAATCATTTTATTTATTCGAAATATTCTCCGTTAGCAGAGATACAGCGATTCGCACGTTCAAGAAGTGCATTAAATGACTTTTTCATATCGCTGATCGGAATGGTGTTAAGATTACTCGGCGTTAACCGTTGAATGTCTTCAATTGATGCATAACGATTTCCTTTCATTGCCAAATGCAGCTTCGGGAATAGAAAATAGTCGCAGGGAGCCACATCGGGTGAATACGATGGATGTTGAAGCAAAAAAATGTGATGTTTGGTCAAAAAATCAGTGACAATTAATGAACGATGAGCAGGTGCATTATCGTGCAACAATCGCCAACTGCCGAGTTCCATTTTTCGACCGATGTACACAAACTACTATCATTAAATGCGTCGTATCTTGGTTTCTACTGAACGAAATGTTATGAAATTTTTACAGGTTAGTAAAAAACGCTCACGATTCATAAATCAATTTCCGACTAACAGATGGCACTACTACTTTCGCGAAACTAGAGTCATTCCGGTTATTTTTGGGACAGAGGGTGTACACTCCTCAAAAGAATTAAGCGATCACTTGTGCGAACCCGAAAAATTGGTCCCACTTTACGTGATCATAACTCCGTCAAAAATTGCTGTATCGATATCGTTAAACAATGGTTTGAAAGCCTGTTAACCTCTAGTTTCATTTGCTCTGTTTCAAATTCTTGCTATGTTGGTTTTTTACAAAGTTACAGCGCAATGAAAACAACATTGACGGTTAACAAAAATTTTGTGCAACATTGGAACATCACACGGGGAGCAACAAATTTTTTTGATAAATCGCGTTAATATTATTTAGAAGGGCTATCTTTTCTGTGTAAATTGTGTGGCTGTTGAATATTGTGCAATTCTTTTATTCGAGTTATTCAACATTGAAGTAAATATGGGCTTTTTAACTTTAACTAGCTCCAGAAAGCGAACAAATTATCGTAGAATCTTGTGCAAAAAGCAATAGAAAGAGCGTTTCTTTGTCTTCAAGGCACTCYWTTTGYTTTTTCAATTCCATTAACATTTCGATATACCAGGGGTTTCTGAACATAYGCTTAAAARATGCACAATTTC
>CM052293.1:190936-211197 GCA_028455765.1 Lasioglossum oenotherae | reverse complement strand
TCGCGACTTACCAATTATCCCAATAGAGATTTTTTCCTACTTAGTGGCTCCCCAATTTCGCATTGGGTTCGTCCACGAAAACTATACCATCCTAGCGGCTCCCTGATTTCGCGTCAGGTTCGTCCGCATCCTAACAGCTCCCTGATTTCGCATCAGGTTCGTCTGTGCTTTTATCCAACCTCCCAGCGGCTCCCCAATTTCGCATTGGGTTCGTCCGCGCTGTTCTACAACCTCCTAGCAGCTCCCCGATTTCGCATCGGGTTCGTCTGCGCGTCATTCCCAGTGACTCCCCAATTTCGCATTGGGTTCGTTCACGAAGTTTCACCTTCGTAGCAGCTCCCTGAATTCGCATCAGGTTCGTCTGCGTTTGATTCCATTCCTAGAGGCTCCCTGACTGCGCGTCAGGTTCGTCCTCGCTGTCTATATTCCTAGCGGCTCCCCAATTTTGCATTGGGTTCGTCCGCGTACCTTAACTAACAAATTGATACCATATTCCTGGGTTTATAACCCTTCGCCGGCCACTCGTGCTACTCGCGGCCCTGGCACGTAACACCTTCATAGAGCTTCTCAAGGTTACAACAATACCAAACAAATACAATCATCATATACTCCTCCTTATACCCTATAACTTTTATTTGAAACATTTTTTTATTTGGCTTATAGTTTTTAAGATATGGAATTTTGTCGAAAAAACGGGCATTCCGACGCACTATGCGCCGTCACTAGTTCCAAACCATCGTCTCATATCGGAATAAAAGTGTACTAATAAAGTTAGTAAAAGTTAATGAAAGTACACTTTTTGTTGTTGATTTCATAATAATCATTATTTCTATGATTATCAAAATTATGAAATTAAATCTAAAAATTTTTGTTCCGTCCTGAAGTCGCCCTCAGAGGCATGGAATTGAATAAAAGTGGACGTTGAGCTTTGTATTATATTTTTATGTGGACGTACTGTCAATCTCGTCTGGTTAAAATTCTGGAATTAAGTTTGGAAAGATCTTTTTATTTCGCCGGCGACACAATTTATCAGTCTGCAACGCTAAGAATAGTTAAAATAGTCGCGGAGGAAGTTCTATTTTTATTTTAATGAATTAGCGAATATTTGATCAGAATATGGTTCGAGCTACCGCGAGAGCTCGTTTCGTCGGTTATCGATGAAAAAGTAATTACGAGCGAACGACATCGGTACTTTACGGTGAAAATAAGATTTAGATCATCAGATTTTGCGGTGTCCGTGTAAACTTCTCAGGTGGTTGTCGTCTCTCATAAACGACCAATCAATATATTGGCTGTTCTCGTGTGCCGGCTGACGTGGCTGCAAGTTTTCCGTGCGTCACTCGCTCGTTCGTGTAACAAGTACACAAATACACATATACCACGTACACATATGTATATGTCTATGGTTATAAAAATATCTGCTCTAACTGGCAGATTTAAAAAACGTCATGACGAAAATAATATTTCTTTTTCACGAATTGTTTAACATATAAGTATGTACGAGTCAGATTATTTTTAAATGTTGTAGATAAAAATTTCTTGATATTATAACAAGGCGAATATTTAGAGATACCGTTCTAAAATTTTTGAAAGCTTTTATATTTATACTTTTAATTCTGAGTTTAGCTGTACCTATTAAACCAATTAAACATGCATTTTGATCTATGTTTAACCCCTTGCCATACTATTTTCTTTACAGTTATAGTGATTATCCTGTAGTCGTTATTTCCAAAAATGTCGTAGAAGGCAAAAGAAAATTTATTTCTTTTGTATGGCTACATTTATTTTAATGCTTGAATATTAATTACAAATGAATCAAATTTTATTTAATCTAAAAAGAAACGCGTAAAATTCATATTTGTTAGACTTCTTTTGAATTCTTCATGACGAGTTTGACTCGTTAAAATACGGCAAGGGATTAATGAAGAGGCAGATAATTGCTATTTTTAAGAAGCTAATTTAAAAATAATAATTCCTGAGTTATTATATTATTAGACTGCTGATCTTTATGTAGAATAAAAATGTTTTGTAACGATTGTGGGCGGCAGGAGATAAATAAAAATTCATTTCATCCCTTAATAGATCGTTTACGTTGAAAACATCATAATAATATTCTTAGATTTGTCTATATTTATTATAATATATAATTATGTATTTCACTCAGCTAATTTCTTCATGAATGCATCAAGATCCGCAGTCTAGTTATTATCCATACAGTGAGATTCAAAAGTGAGTATACACCTCGAGAACACGGCATTTATTTAACAATTATTAGATATGCGATAACATTAATGGAAAAGTTATTTGAAAAATATAAACTGTAGATTGATGGTAATTAAATATAGAAAACGTAATTCAATCTAATAAATAATATTCAGATACAACATAAAATAGTTGAGGATCTGTAAAAATTTGAATCAAAAGTGAGTATACACAACTAATTGACAATAATTTCTCTTCATTTCACCTTCGTCCACCTTTAGCTTTAATCATGGCAGCTAATTGTCTTGGCATGGATGCAACCAACTTACGTGTTGTTGAAACAGGAATATCATTCCATAGTTTTAATAGTTCGATTTTAAGATTTTCCTTGTTCCTAACTTTTATTTGACGTAAGTTCAAATCTAATATTTCACACAAATTATCTATTACATTGAGATCTGGGGACTGCGATGGAAAATTCAGTTGATTTGGAGCATTTTGTTGCAATCAATCCTTAACAATCTTTGCTGTATGTTTAGGATCTCGATCTTCCTGAAAGATCCACGAATCTGGCAACTGAACTCTTCTAATACTTGCAGCTAAATCTGTTTTTAAAATATTTAGATATTGAAATCTATCCTCATCGTATTGTTAATAAAGGCTAATTCCCCGACTCCAGAGGCTGCCATCCTTCCCCAAACCATAATATTTCCCCCGCCGCGCCGTGCTTGACGGTATGTACTAACAACATTTTTCGGTTCTAATTCCGTATTTTTTTCCTCCAAATTTTTGATTGCCTTTTTCATCGAAAAATTTTATACAACTTTGGAACATCACACGGGGAGCAACAAATTTTTTTGATAAATCGCGTTAATATTATTTGGAAGGGCTATCTTTCCTGTATAAATTGTGTGGTTGCTGAATATTGTGCGATTTTTTTGATCCGAGTTATTCAAGATTGAAGAAGTATGAGCTTGTTAACTTTAACTGGCTCCAGAAAGCGAACAAATTATCGTAGAATCTTGTGCAAAAAAGCAACAGAAAGAGCGTTTCTTTCTCTTCAAGGCACTCCTTTTGTTTTTTCAATTTCATTAACATTTCGATATACCAGGTGTTTCTGAAAATATGCTTAAAAAATGCACAATTTCCATTTTTCCTTTAACTCGCTGGATCTCGGCGAGAAATGATCGTAATACCATGATCAGAACGTCAGATCCGAGCAGAGATTCTGCCGATTCGATTGAGTACCCCATGAACTCGTTGCGACAATTTTTTACCCATGGCAGCTGTGTTTGAAGTTAGTGCCCCCCCCCCCCCCCAAAATGTCGTAGAAGGGAAAAGAATATTCTTTGTATGGCTACATATATTTTAATTCTTAAATATTGATTAGAAACGAATCAAATTTTATTTCATTTAAAAAGAAACGCGTAACATTCATATTTGTTAGACTTCGTTGAAATTTTTTATGACGAGTGTGACTCGTTAAAGTACGGCAAGGGGTTAACAGCTTGGAATGCAAAATTTTAAAATGTTTAGGAATTTTCGGAATGAAAATTCTGGAAGATAAAATTAGAAGATATAGTTGAGAACGATGGAAATTATATTCTCACTCACAAAAGTATTTGAACACTTACCATAAAATACTTCATTTATTATAATAAGTATACATATGCGTTATACAATACTTACAGAAATATTATTAACATTGTAAATAGGTATGACTCTCTAGATTCTAGATTCTAGATTATACAGGTCAAGGTTCAAATGAATCGAAATATGTATGCAATAGTTATGAATAATTTCTTACAAACATAAACTTTGCTAATTAATATTTAGTAGGTCCACCCAGAGTTGAGCGAAAATTTTATTTAAATAAAAATTTCGAATAAAGTGGATTTAAAACCCACTTGGAAAAAACCCAGCTTATTCGAAATTTTTATTTAAATAAAATTTTTGCCCTGCTCTGGGTCCACCTTTAGCACGAATAACATCTTGTAAACGAGAACATGCATACTGTTTACTTTGTGGTAGTGTGTGACCAACATGTGGGGAGTGTTATACATATGTGATCCATTCCTTAACGAAAATCATCAAATTGCAATTTTCACCACGTTTCATCGTTTATAATTCGTAAACCAATTAACCAATTTCAATGAAATTTTCAGAACGTATATAACTTATACGAGTTTTCAAAACACGTATAAATCATTTTCACAATTCCAACCAAATGCATGTTTTCAACATATTTTTTAGACGTCATTTACTAAACTAATTCTTCTAGCCTTAAAGAGAAATTGAAGTCGTAGCAGTCACTGTAAGCGACTCACGAATATTTTATATGCTCCTTCCCGTAATAGAATGGGGCGAGCTTCGGATAATTTTAGCATTACACGATGCTAATGAATGTATTAATGAATTTTTGAAGTGCGTGGCTAATCTGGGGCTAGGTTGCTAAGGAAACTTTTAGCAAAACGATCGCTACTCTCCTCTGCTTTCTAAAACGCAGAGGCGAATCGTGGTAATAAAATGAACCGCAACAAACTAAAAGCAAGTGGAACAAGTGATGTTTCAACGAGACCATAAAACAGGTTGCTTGAAACATTCTACAGAATATTGTGTGGAGTATGCGCAAAATTTGAGGAGAATTGGGCAGAATCGGTGTGCGAACCATAGCATGTTCCCCTCATTAAAACTTACCCCACGACTCCTTCCGCGGTTTTGAAAGGCAAAGTTCATCGATCATTCATCAGATCCCCACTTAAGCGGCTTTGTTTCCCCCACCATCGGAAGTTCTCTCCCCTCGAATGGTGGTCGAGGTCAACGGCCATCGTTCCATCATCCTCTTCCGGCCTCTGTTTCGTACGAGTGTGTCTCTGTTTTTCCTGGTTACGTATGCGCGGTGCACGTGCGCACCACGCAAAAGAATTGCAACCTCACTCAGTCTCTCGGCGACCGTCGCGTCGTCGGTTTTCTTTCATTTCGTTTTTCAGACAGTGCGTAACTACATGTGCTCTCACAATTAGGCTCATGAAAATTCTTGACCCTCGCAAACGGGAAGCGACTCTTACAAGATGATCTGTTCATGACGCGCAGCAGAAATTCTATATTTACATTGCAGTGAATAGGAGCCAAAGAGAAATTATTCTTTTAATCATTTTTATCAGCAGAGACTAATGTACCTTGATGTTCTTATATTCTTTTAATTTGTCCACTGCCTTGAATTTTACCTACCGATTTTTTCCATACATGCGTAAAATCCGTGATCTAGTTTTAATATTAGATCGGTGCAAAAATAATTACGGTTTTCATCAGTTTAAACATCAGCGATTTTTCCGATCCATTACTTATCGAGCCATTACTAGCGGATCATTATGCAAAATAAAAATTGTCTACATCGATTGCAAAAAGTAGAAACTAACTTGAATGTTATTTCTTTCCTTAATAATTTTAACAGAGGAAAAATCATATATTGACGTCTTCAATTTTTTCAATTTTTCAACAACTTTGAGTTTCATCCACTCAATTTTCCTATAAATGCATAAAGATCCGCAGTCTACTTATTTGTGTTCTGTCTATTGAAATTGTTTAGCAGTGAATTATATTTGCTGTCAAAGTGGAAATGGAGAAGAATAATATAGGCATACATAGGAAAAGAATATATTTGAGAGACAATTTATTTAATTATCCCATAAAACTGTAATATAATATTCATATCTAATAGATTTTGTTTGAAGTGTTCTGGAAGCTTTCTAAAATAATACTTACTTTATTATCAGATATAAGCACTTAATTAAAGAAATATGCTCATCTAAAATTGTCCAGAGATTTACAGTGGGATTGAAATTTGGGGATTGTGGGGTTAGCACTGGAGTTTTTAAATTCTTTTTACCTAAAAAAATCGGATGCCACCTTTAAGTGTGCGTTCGATATACACTACTGTTAAAAAAAGAAGCACCCAGTATAATTATAAGATATAATGACAAACAATATCTTTATATAGAAATTGTATTGTAAACAGCGGAATCCCTTCTCAAAATTTACTGTGTCCTTATTTGATTTTTACGCTTTTTTATTAAATATGGCCAGGTGCTTCTTTCTTTTGCACAACGGTGTGTCTTGCTGAAAGATAAACAACCGGAATCACTTCTATTATTCTCATTCATCTGTGTAATTAAAAACGCAGATGTTCGCTGAAGTCAATGTATTCGCGGAATTGAAGAGAAATATCGATGAATGGGTACTATGTGTACATACAACTGACTCCCACTAATATTCGAACATTCTCAAAAAGACCATAACTATTTTCATATCGGAATATACGATTTGAAAGTTTTGGAGCAGTTATCTGGTTCTGTCATTCTGTTTTGAAGAATTTATAATACGTCCCAGCAAAGAATTTACAATACACCTCAAGTATTTCTTCCTCTTTTTCGTTCATTGCAGAAATGTCACATACATATGTAAGAAGTACACTGTATATTACTTACAAAAAATAATACTATTGTAATGTTATGCTAAAATTATTATTTAACATCATTGATCACGTCGTGTAGCAAACCAATTATTAAAATATATTATTAGTATGGTTCAATATTTAAAAAGTTATGGTCATTTTAAAAGTGTCCGAATATTAGTGGGAGTCAGTTGTATGTACACATTACACATAGTACCCATTCATCGATATTTCTCTTCAATTCCGCGAATACATTGACTTGAGCGAACATCTGCGTTTTTAATTACACAGATGAATGAGAATAATAGAATTGATTCCGATCGTTTATCTTTCAGCAAGATACACTGCTGTGCAAAAGAAAGACGCACCCGGCCATATTTAATAGAAAAGCGTAAAAATCAAATAAGAACACAATAAGTTTTGAAAAAGGATTCAGCTGTTTAATTGAATAACTCTGAGAATACATATGTGTTATTCTCAATTATCTGATACTTTAAATGCAATAAATCAATCATTGTACAATACAATTTCTATATACAGATATTGCTTATTATTATATCTTATAATTATACTGGGTACTTCTTTTTTTAACAGTAGTGCATCCGATTTTTTTAGATAAAAAGAATTTTAAAACTTCAGTGCTAACCCCACAATCCCCAAATTTCAATCCCACTGTAAATCTCTGGACAATTTTAGATGAGCATATTTCTTTAATTAAGTGCTTATATCTGATAATAAAGTAAGTATTATTTTAGAAAGCTTCCAGAACACTTCAAACAAAATCTATTAGATATGAATATTATATTACAGTTTTATGGGATAATTAAATAAATTGTCTCTCAAATATATTCTTTTCCTATGTATGCCTATATTATTCTTCTCCATTTTCACTTTGACAGCAAATATAATTCACTGTTAAACAATTACAATAGACAGAACACAAATAAGTAGACTGTGGATCTTTATGCATTTATAGGAAAATTGAGTGGATGAAACTCAAAGTTGTTGAAAAATTGAAAAAATTGAAGAGGTCAATATATGATTTTTCCTCTGTTAAAATTATTAAGGAAAGAAATAACATTCAAGTTAGTTTCTACTTTTTGCAATCGATGTAGACAATTTTTATTTTGCATAATGATCCGCTAGTAATGGCTCGATAAGTAATGGATCGGAAAAATCGCTGATGTTTAAACTGATGAAAACTGTAATTATTTTTGCACCGATCTAATATTAAAACTAGATCACGGATTTTATGCATGTATGGAAAAAATCGATAGGTAAAAGGTAAAATTGAAAGCAGTAGACAAATTAAAAGAATTTAAGAACGTCAATGTATGTTAGTCTCTCCTGATGAAAATTATTAAAAGAACTATTATATTAACTTTAACCGTACCGCGATCGGTCAAATGACCCCTTTCACATTGTTTATTTTTTAATTATTGAAATTATAAAGATGCTTTCATTAGAAATTGTTCAATAAATTCCTTTATTGGAGCACGTATTATTATAGAAATTGTGAAAAATCTAAATAGATTCAGTCTTATAATTGTTATGAAAGAATTTACATATATCAGATACATTTTATACTAGGCACGGTTAGTGTTAAAAGGAGAATTTCTGTTTGGCTCCTGTTCATTATGATCGATGCAAACAATTTTAATTACGTATAAAGAAATCTGCAGTCTGATTGTAATTATCAGGACTATTATTCATTTTATTGATTGATTTTAAAATCAATCGCGATAGCAAACATGTTAAAATGTGATTTCTTGCATCGCTGGAGTTTACGTTCATTAACATCGTTGCCGATTCTTTAATGTCGACCCTGATTTCTTAGAAATTTGAAAATCAACAGGTCAAATTTCAATCCCATTGTAAACCTCTGGACAATTTTAGATGAGCATATTTCTTTAATTAAGTGCTCATGCCCACTAATAAAGAAAGTATTATTTTAGAAAGCTTTCAGAACAGTCTAAACAAAATCTATTAAATATATATGTTATATATTGGTTTTACGGAATTATTAAATAAATTGTCTTTCAAATATATTGGATATGCTTGTATTAAACGGCTCAGAAAAAACGCCTGCACCCTCTAAATCTCTATAAGGGGCTAACGAAGCGCGAGGACGCCCGAAAGGAGAGCTGTAGCTCGGCTGTTCACTGTATTGTCCTGTAGTATCGAGTATCGAGGGCTTCCGCTGCAGGACTGCAGGACCCACCATCGTCACATCTGCCAGTCCTTCCGAATACTATCCTTATTTCAGCGTAAGCGTCCTAATGCGTCGAGCTATTTTTGACCTGGTCAAATATTCAGTTTATCATTCTTGATAATAATCCAGCATTATGTCGTCCTTCTCAAAGGAAATAGAATTCTATTCTTTTGCCAACAATATTTAAGCATTAAGGGGGTAAATAGCAACTGATCGAAATTGTAGAAAAAATACTAAAAGTTGTATTTTACAATGTTTAGTTCAGAGCGAACAGTCCTATTTTTAGTTAGTTGCGGCAGGCATAGCAGATAAAGAGCGTTTGTGTGTCGAGGAGGCGAATGTTATAAGAATTTAAAACGAAGTTTCAGTTTCGGAAGAGCTGAACTGCGAATTCATCTACTGAAAACCACCAATAAAACAAAATTTTGTTTATAAATATCGTTTTTCAATGTTTAAATAAATGACTTATAAATGATTTATAAAAATATCATATTGAGATTTCTTTCAATATAAATAAAAAATCCCACTTTGTTTCATGTCTCTATCATGAACAGAACAAAAGTTACTGAATTTTGTCCAAGAAACATGCATTTCGACACACAGTGCACGCGCCCCCTCGAAATTAAATCTATTATTTAATGAAGAAAGATTAATTTTGTTTCTCAAAACATATTTCAACAGTAAACAGTATTTTGAATAATGATACAGCCATTTTTAGTGATGACTCTCTGAGTCACCACTCGAGTGCTAAGGGTTAAAATCAAATTGTGTCGTGCTGGATATAGGAATGCTGGTAGACATATTCCAGTAACTGTTTCTATTATGATCTAGGTTGGTTGTTTTACATATCCCATCTAACAATAAGCATTTATGCTTACAATATAATATAATTAACAATGAGATTCACAGGGAACAATACTTAACTTCTCGGTTTTCTGTTGGATGTATGAAATGTCTAAAGTTAAATGTCAAGGATCGAGCAGTTTGATAAAGTGTTATGACAAAGAGAAAATCAACTATTGTTCGGTATTGTGCACGTGTCAATAACCTCAAGCCCGACAGCATGCGTTGATAATCATGATAATCAACTGACACAGGTGACTTATTGTTAGTGTAATAGAGAGAATATAGTTGATTCGTGGCAGGTAGTAATGGATTTAAAATTTGAAGAGAAACAATACCTACTGATTACAGATTAATACATATGTTATTAGCCAACATTTTTTAAGATTTTTAAATTGATTTAAAGTCTTCGTACTCAATAAGGGAACCTTAAGAAGAATGTAATGCGTAGATTGATTTAAACTGTTATGTATCATTTGTTAATGTTGTAATGTAAAAATAAATATTTTTTATGAATTTTAATTGTTGATAACAATGGTGCAATGGCAGCTTGAAAGTGGCATCCAAAAATGTTCTGAATCAAAAAAATCAAAAGGGAGTCGTTAATTTATGCAAAAACGCTCTGCATGACGTTCTTCTTTTATTAAAAATGACCAACGAACAGCATTTGATTTTTATTCTATAGATGACGAAGTTTTGAAAAAACGGATTTTCTGTTATAAACAGTTGTTAATAACAATATTTCAAATAAAAAATGAAAAGATCGGAGCTCGTCATGCTGAGGCCAATTATTTATGGAATATACATACCAAGTTTTATAAAGATCGAGTAATCAGTTTTTGAGCTATGTTGCACGGCATGCAAAATGTTGCGTTTCGAGAAAAATGCGTTTAAAGTTTGAGCAACAGAAAAATCGTAATTCATTTTACCATACCACGGTTTTTAGCTAATCTGCGATTCTAGGGTCATAGAACCGATCTTCCTCTGTACGTTAGTATAGGTTTTAACTTTTAATACAGTCAGGTTAAAAAGTATATCAAAAAAAACTTTTCAAAAATCACGCTTATATTAACACATTACTGACCGGTATTATTGCTTAATTTTGAAAAATCTATGGTTCATGGCTAAACACGTTTTAATGGAACCATGAATTTTCATTATGAACTAACAAGACACCCTCAATAACGTCATGTAATAGTTTCATTTAAAATTGCAATGTAAAAGATAATTTCCATGCGTTCTTTTGGTACAGCAAAATTATTGAAAATCCTATTAATAGGCTTCCGGTAGGTAAAGTGTTAAAATGCACTAAAAAGGAGAAAATAATTTTTTTAAACATTAGTGACTATAAATAAAAGCGTGGAGCGCCCACGAACATTACAACAATATACTTCCTAACTTTTTTATCGTATTCCTGAGGAATTTTTCTATCGACTTTTTAAACAAAAAATACTAAAAAATTTAATTTTACGCGAGGTTTCCCCCTTAAAGCTTCTAAAGTAAATATTTGCATATTTTGCAATGTAAAATTTTACTCTACTATTCGTATTGACTTCTGTATTACAAGTAAAATATAATTTGTCGTGTCCATCTGACGGTGTAATTACTAGACAGCGGATCTTCATGCAAAATAAAAATTTTCTATCTGAATTACAACAAACTGAAGTGAGATAAAACGAGGTAACGCTGAGATAAAACTTAAGTGTTTATAAATTCGTCGAATGTCTCTACTGTCTCAAATTGCACCTACTCATTTTTGTTATAAATGCATAAAATCCGCTATTCAGTAAGTGAAGGTTGGCGCCTCTTTTATTTACACTGCAATCATTGTTAGCGTCTACTTACATATTGATAATGTGAGATTTGTTGCGTCGCGAAGGCCTTGACGAAAGAGCTTCGGTGAACGCGACTTTCACGCGCCGAATTAACCTTACATGATTCACTCTGTCTGTCCGACTCCAACAGTATATTTCGCATTATACAGGGTGTCCAAAAAATGTCGGAGAACCTTGAAACGGTTGGTTCCTTAGGTAATATGTAAAAACTTTTTCGTTAACAAAAATATCAGCCTCGGCATTGTTAATCTTTTGCCGTATTTTAACTTTTAACGAGTCACACTCGTCACGAAGAATTTAAACAAAGTCTAACGAATATGAATGTTACGCGTTTCTTTTTAAATAAAATAAAATTTGATTCGTTTCTAATCAATATTTAAGCATCAAGGTAAATGTTGCCATATAAAGAATATAAATTTTCTTTTCTCTTCTACGACATTTTTGGGAATCAAGACGTTTTACTCACTGTAGCCGTGAAGAAAATGGTACGGCAAGGGGTCAAAGTTTAGGAGTTATTAACGAAAGACACGGAACAATCAGAGCGCGCTTATAGTAAACGGATTCCGGCTCGGGAAAATTTATAACGAAACTACAGTCAGAGTTGTGTTGAATTACAATTGAATTGCTTCACGTATTATAATTACGAAGTAATTCAATGCATTGTATTAAATTATTTCGTAATTCGCAATTCAGTCGCTTCATTCAATTAAATTACGGTGTAATTTGTAATTCTGGTCTCTTTTTCAATTAAATTAATATGTAATTTGTAATTCTGGTCTTTTATTTAATTAAATTACAATGTAACTCGTAATTTTGGTCTCTTATTCAATTAAATTACAATGTAACTCGTAATTTTGGTCTCTTATTCAATTAAATTACCATGTAACAGTACACTGTACAAAGTACAGTGTAATTATGAATGATATATAAGAAGAATACGAAGTGGAAAAAGAAAAAGATTAGTAGCAATGATGAACATGGTATGTATTATTCGTACATGCATATTTAAACTTATTTATTATGTTCGTGTCAGAAAAGAAATATAAATTGTATGTAGAATACACTAAATACACTAAAATATATTCGAATATACTTGAATACCCTCGAATATACTAGAATATACTTCAATATAGTAAAATATACTCGAATACCTTCGAATATACTAGAATACATCAAAATATACTTCAATACATATAGTAAAATATACTCGAATATACTAGAAGACTGGTCGGCAAACTCATTGGTTAAAAGAGCCAAATATTATATTGGGTTGGCAAATAAGTTCGTTCGGTTTTTGTGATTTATTCCACTGTAAAAAGCGAACGAACTTATTGCCCAACCCAATATAGCAACAGTACAACGATTTAGATTTCTTTCGAGAACCAATGCAAGAACCCTACTTTTATAAGTCGGTTAAAACTAGGTACACTGAATGAAACTAGATATCATACTTTATAATAATCTTATTTATTTCATTTAATGATGCTTTCGGCGCTACCATTTCGATCACTTAGTAAATCTAGTAATTCTGCAATAAACTTTTCTTCTTTCCTAATGTTTCGGTTGAGTTTTGAACCTTTTTCAAAGGAAAAATTTGGGTTTACTGTAATAACTTTAGTTATGTAAATTGAGCATTGAAAAACTGATTTGTACACGCTGCTGGTTTAGAACGTGATAAGTACTAATAAGTAAATTAAATATTTCTGAAAAAATTTTAATATCCGTTTTCAGCTTGCGAAAATCTATGTATTCATTCGAAGTTGTAAACCTGAAAAAAGTGATTTGTCAAACATTGTTATGAACATTATAACGAACCGTGTGGGAAAGAAAGCTTCGTCGGATAGATAGGGAACAGCCGTAATTGCAGGAGTGTGGGCGAGGACGGATGATTTACAATTCGCAGCGAACGGGAAAGCGGATGTTTATGCGATAGATCAACGTCGCAAATTGTAAAAGCATGTCGGAGCATCGACAAGGAGTGCTCGAACCCGTTCGACGTACTCTAAAAGATAACCAATATCTCCAGATAACAGTTTGACCTGTTGATTTCCGAATTTCTAGGAAATCAGGGTCGACATTGAAGAATCGGTAACGATGTTAATGAAACGTGAGCATTCTGCGATGAACTCATATTTTAATATCTTTACCCTCTCTCAATAAAATCAATAATAGTCCAGATAGTTGTAATCAGACTACGGATTTCATTATGCGAAATCAGAATTGCTTGCATCGATTACAATGAACAGGAGCCAAACAGAAATTCTTCTTTTAATAATTTTCATCAGCTGGGACTAATATACATTGATGTTCTTAAATTCTTCTAATTTTTCTACTGTGTCGTGAATTTTATAAATCCGGAAATAATTTGAATAATTAAAAAAAGAACTAAAATTGTGAAACAAAATTTCATCACGAATGTATATAAATCCGTATTTTATATACTTAGTCTAGTTATAATATTAGATTGATGCGAAGATAATCAGTTGAAACGTCAGCGATTTTTCCAATCTATTACTTTGTGTTCTGTCTATTGTCGTAATTTTTAAATAAGCATGTGAAATTTATTTGTGTTCTTTTTCACAATCTGGAAGAATGTGGCCGAACGCGGCATAATATCGAAATATGGAATAAGGTGAAATGCCCTAAGATAAATAATATAATTATAAAATAAACGGTCCCCATTAATATTATAGTAAATATATAACATATTCATAAATATATCAATTATTTCGAGAATCCAGATAAATTGGAGAATCCCAACTTTTTCGAGAATCCCGATAAATTCGAGAATCTCGGAATTTTCGGGTAAGGTGGAGTGGGGCAAGTGCGTTAATTGGTTATTTTTATTATAATATGAACGAAATTTCTCTAGCTTGTATTTATTAATGTAGTATAATTTAGTATGAACTATTCGACATAGATGTCGCCCATGAATAAAGGTGTTTTCCTCGCTTAAGTCAACCAATGTCAAACAGTCACATGCGAGGTGCACGTACAACTTTGAGGTTACCCTGAACGTGCAATAGTTTACAAGTTATTAATGTATCTGTGTTGTTAGTTTAGGTAAATACGACAAATATTGATGTAGGTTTACATTAAACAAACCGTTTTTATTATATTTTTTAAAATTTATTGAGAAAAACACTAAGATGCTCTTGCCCCGTAAATATTACTACACGGGGCAAGTGCGTACTATTACGGTGGGGTAAGTCCGTACAGTATGGATAACTATGAAACTAAACAATATATTTAATAGAATAAGAAGCATTTGTAGCAGGCTTGATAATAATTCTTTTCTTGCCCCGTAGTACATGAAACAAGGTTCGAAAGCATTTTTAAACTTTGTTTTAATAAATATCACTGTATCCCCTTTCATATTTCAGCATAAAAGTACTTGTTTGTTTAAAAATGGATAACTATAAAATTAAACAATATAATTTAATGCAATAACAAGCATTTTATAGCAGGCTTGTTAATCATTCTTTTCTTGCCCCGTAGCACTTGATACAAGGTTCAAAAGCATTTTTAACTCTCAGAGACGGACTTGTTCTATTTTCGGGGTAAGTGCGTCCTAGTTGACACTATACAATATCCTATCAAAATGATAATTTTCAAAAGCAAAATTAGAATCCTACATAATACTAACTCATCAGTAATAACTGTGGCAAGAGTTTGATACCAAGAACGTTAAGTTTTTACATACCAGACTAAAAATACATCAGTTTAAAGTCCAACTTTGCAAAACACTAGGGCGCATTTACCCCACTCCACCTTACCCGTCCCGATCCCGAAAAAATGTCGTGTTCCCAACCCGACCCGCTATGT
Source organism: Lasioglossum oenotherae (assembly GCA_028455765.1). Classification (NCBI taxonomy): domain Eukaryota; kingdom Metazoa; phylum Arthropoda; class Insecta; order Hymenoptera; family Halictidae; genus Lasioglossum; species Lasioglossum oenotherae. The sequence continues at coordinate 195,827 of CM052293.1, read as the reverse complement.
CGGGTTCTCGCACACCCCTGGCTTTTAGACGTGATCAATATGAGAGATCTGATAGCTATTTACATCTGACAGGATTGCGTGACTACATATCGGAAACGGCAGAACAAAATCCTCTTTCTCGATAAGTGTTTCGCATTGAAACAGTTCGCATATCCGCATCCGTGTTTCCACGTTTCCAGCTGCCTGCAGAAATACATAATGCGTACGAGTGCGCCGTGCCACGGACGAAGTGTGCGTAGTGCGTAGTAAACGCGTGCACGCACCCATCGTATCGGGGCTCGGAGACTTTCGGGACGGTATACGTACTATATAGGGTGTCACAAAATTATATAGTGCGATTCTACACCCTCGATTTAGTCGAAAGTGACATAAGGAACCGCCCGCAAAATTAACTTTGAATGTAAAAAACAAGTTAAAATATAAAAATCTTTTTTTAATCATGTTCTACTGGTCATGAGGACAAACTTTCTGAGAGAAACCATCGGTCGCAAATCGCAACTCAACCGTTCTCTTCAAAAGTGATTTTGAAGTTCATAGAATTTTTGAAACACCTCTGTTCATAATATTCTTTCATTTCATATAGTTCAGAAAATAGCAGTACCATGTTTCTGATAATTTCCTACACAATGAGTCAGCTTATTGCTATGAACTATGAAATGCAAGAATATTATGGACAGAGGTGTTTCAAAAATTCTATGAACCTCAACAACATTTTCGAAGAGAACGGTTGAGTTGCGACCTATGGTTCCTCTCAGAAAGTTGCTTCCCATGACCAGTAGAACACGATTAAAAAAGAATTTTGGCTATTTTTAACCTCGTTTTTCACGTTCAAGGTCAATTTTGCGGAGGTTTCCTTTGGAATCGCGCTATGGTGTCCGCGACATATAATTTTGTGACACCCTGTATACAGGGTGAGTCCGAGGTAACAAAACACTTCTTAGGACAAAGTTACACTGTTTGAAGGGCCACATGTAACGGTGTAAGGGAAAAAATTTTAAAAGTCATTTTTTTTTACAAGATTTCAAGGTCATTGATATTTTTTTTAATGGAATGATGTATTTTTTAATACATCAATCGATGCAGCTGGACATTCGTTATAAAAAAGGACTAACCCGTGTATGTCGAAAAGTTAGTAGTTCAAGAGGTATTTCAATTTAAATAACTCTAAAACACCATTACTGTCGTACTAATGTAAGACGTTAGCGTTTACTTGCTAGTGTAAATTGAAGATTTGAAATTAACGAATTGAAATTGAAAAATTGACGTTGAAAACGAAATTGAAAATTTGAAATTAACGAATTGAAATTGAAAAATTGAAATTGAAGAGTTGAACGTTGGTGCTACAATTATAAAGGTAAGACGACAACCACTGAATATAAGATTTTTTTGTTTTTACATTGTATATCCTGTATGTATTCGTTCTCTATCCTTGTCTACTGTAGTGGGAGACCAGTGAGTCTGGCTCGATCAAAATCCGAGCAGATTCGATCCAACCGAGCATGACTGTAAACCAAATAATTCCTTGACTTGATCAATATTTTACACAGTCCGATTGTAAAAAATTTCAAAGAAATACAGATTTCGCAAATTAGATGCACGCTGTTCACCAATATTAGACAGATCCTGAGATGGTTAAGATTTTTAATCATAAAAAAGTTTTTGAAAAATTTGTATTTAATCCTAAAAAATTTTTTGGCTTTTTTGCCTTGGTTCTCACGTTCAAGGTCAATTTTGCACCCCCCCAAATCGGTGGTATAGAATCGCGCTACGGTGTCCGCGACAAATAAGTTTGTGACACCCTATATATACACACACGTATGTATACGTATATATGTTCTCGGTATACGCAGATGTTCTATTCATTCGCGGTCCCGATGCGGCGATAACTTCGAATACAAAAGTGAGCATAATTACGACACGGACATCTGACTTCCTCTTATCGGACGCTGTTAATGATATACGTAGTTGTTTGTACACGATTACGGAAAAGAGAGCCGAGTATTCAATGTAAACGAATAACTGTGTTCCGCGAACTCGGCATCCCTGTAAAGGAAATACTTTACGATCGTGCTCGGCATCTGATTAAAAATTCAGCCGAACGTGTTTACGCTACCTTTAAGAAAACAGTTCGCATAAAAACAATATTATTCAAGTCAACATTGTAGCTACGCCATGCATTTTCTGTGCGTAATATGTACCGCGATAACTCCGTCAAAAGTTGCCGTATCGATATCGTTAAACAATCGTTTGAAAGCCTGAAACCGCTAGTTTCAAATGGTCTGTTTCAGATTGTTGCTATATTGGTGTTTTACAAAGTTATAGCGAGATGAAGACAACATTGACGCTTAACAAAAATGTTGTGCAACTTTGGAACATCACACGGGGAGCAAGAAATTCTTTTGATAAATCGCGTCAATATCATTTCGAAGGACTATCTTTCCTGTATAAATTTTGTGGTTGTGTTGAATATTGTGCGATTTTCTTGATCCGAGTTATTCAACATTGAAGTAACTATGGGCTTTTTAACTTTAACTGGCTCCAGAAAGCGAAAAAAATTATCGTAGAATCTTGTGCAAAAAAGCAATAGAAAGAGCGTTTCTTTATTTTCAAGGCACTTTTGTTGTTTCAATTTCATTTGTAAGGGGCGTTCATAATTTTATTAACAAACTAAATGTGCGCAAATACACTACAGCCAGATCATACTTCGACCGACCTCAACTAAAGACCAAGAACGACTCTTTCTCACTCTACACACACGCATTCAATACGGCACTCATCCGCACAGCGCCTCAAGCGGTACACACCGCATAAGGCTGCTTACAACATACATAAAGGCCGCTTACACATTAACATTTCGATATACCAGGATAGTGATGGGCACCATCGACTAAAAACTATCGACTAAATCGATAGTAGTGAACTACTATTTTCAGTCGACTAATTTTTTAAACTATCGACTGAATTCAGTAGTGGTGGGGTTACTATTTTCAGTCGACTGTTTTACACGTCGCCATCTTGAAATTTCAAGTGTCAATGTCGGACGATGAAACGAAAAGGTTAGAAATACATGATTATGACAGGACGTGCAAATATGTAATAGATATTTCAATACTTTAATTCATATTAGATGTTAGAATCTTATTGCTATTTATGCGATATAAATTATATATGTGATATAAATAAAGTGTGTATATTTATATTTATAACATAGTGTATGAATTTATTATTAAATAAAGACAGATTCAGACAAAATCATTCAATCACGAAATTTACTATCTCTGTTCTGTCCTACTATTTATTTAACTAGCGAACATCGAGAATAAGAGTAAATACGAGAATATATTCTCGTTATAATCTCAGAATATAACCTGCAGTATAGTGCTGTAAGAGTTAGTGAGAAATGAGACCTGTACGTAGGCATAGACTATAGACTATAGACTATAGACTATAGCCCGCAATCTAGACGTAACCACTAAAACGAAATTTCAGTCGACTAAAAACTATCGATTAAATATTTGATATTCGCTAAATATTAAATATTCGTAGTAACTAAATAGTAATTAGTCGATAGTTGAATTTAGTCGATAATGCCCATCACTATACCAGGAGTTTCTGAAAATATGCTTAAAAAATGCCCAATTTCCATTTTTCCTTTAACTCGCTATATCTCGGCGAGAAATGATCGTAATACCATGATCAGAACGTCAGATTGAAGCAGATATTCTGCCGATTCGATTGAGTACCCCACGAACTCGCTGTGATAATTTTTTACCTATGTCAGCTGTGTTTGAAGTTAGTACTTCGCAGAAATTAACGCGCCACGTAGAGCGGCTGCCTGACATCTCTGAAAATTTGGGCCAAACTCGATTCAAAATCAAAGAACTGTCGACAGAAATGAGGTAGAGCGATGAAATTTTTTAAAATTAAAGCTGAAACTTTGCAGAATATGGGAAAAATAGGGACATTATAGTACGAACGTTTTTTAACGTTGAAAAAATTCGTTAAACATGTATTAATTTTAAGAAAATGTGGTTTCTCCAGTACCACGCGCGGAAAAAGTTTTTTTTAACATGCTATATATCTTTTCCCGTAGATTTTTTCACGCTGATTTCAAATCTGGTCTCAAAATTTGTCTACAACCTCAGAATTTTGCATAATCGATATCTTGCAAAATTGTGTGAGGTCGTAGACAAATTGAAAATTCGTAATTGAGTGCATTCTGAACAATAAAACGACATAATTAATATGAAGTTTGATACCCTTTGTTTCTTATGACCTCTTCACGTCTTCTAGGCATAGTTTCAAACAATTTATTTTTAACATTTTCGTCATTACTATTCCAAGCACTCAGTTGTGCTTGTTTTAAAACTGATTTATGATTCCGAAATTTCTCACTCACACTTCGATCTAAGTGATCCCACAAGTGATCAATTAAATTCAAATCGGTCAAAATCCCGATGGGTAGCAATCGAATATCATTTTCACTGAAATATTTCGTCGCTAGTTTGCATTTCTGTTTGGGTTCGTTATCTTGCTGGAGGATATAATCATCGTGGATGTTCATTTTTATTATTGGCTCTTGTAAATTCTGTTGCAAAATATTTACATACCCAGCTACTGTTAATATCCTGTCTATAAAATGAAAATCGCCAACACCATTTGCAGAAAAACAACCTCAAACCCATACTGATCCTCCACCATGTTGTAAGCGTTATCAGCGTTGGTTTAAAACTTGCTTTCTTCATACATATTTTGTTTAATAACAAATCACCAGAAGATAATATTTAGCGACGAGTCAACATTTGACCTTCCATGATGTTGTAGTAGAAGGAAATATGTATGGAGAAAGCAAGGTGAATGTATAAATTATATACGTCTAAAAACTTCATTG
>CM052293.1:173823-190836 GCA_028455765.1 Lasioglossum oenotherae | reverse complement strand
TCTGCCCGCCCTTTCTATCTCTTCTCCTTACTTCTTCCCAGCATAAGTGCGCTAGCTCTCCCCCCCTTCCCTTGCCCCAACTTATACTCATACCCTCACGCCCTTAAGCCCGCCCTCCTCCTCAATAGATCCCTTTGTAGCTCCTCTCTCATCATATACCCCGGCGTGTATTTTCCCACACCTAGCAGCCATCTCATATATCTCTCCTGCAGTCTCTCTAATCCCTCCCTCTCCTTCCAACCCCAGATTTCTACACCGTAACAAATTACTGCCCATATTAACCTATCGAAGAGCCACATTCTCCTACCCCAGTCCTTTTCAAATCTCCTTTTCCCTATTCCCCATATTTCTCCCAATAACGACGCCCCTTTCCTTAATCTTTCTTCTACATGTGCTCTTTGCCCCCCATCTCTCGTGATCGTATATCCCAAATACTTGAATTCCTTTACCTCCTCTATTATTTTACTGAAGATACCTTCTTCCATCTCCCCCCTCCCCTCCTACACCTCATCAGTTTAGATTTTTCGTTGTTAAGATCCGATTGCGGATCTTTATGCATTCATGGCTTCTGAAAATGTTTAAAAAAAAATGATAGAAGATACAATTCGGAAGAATTTCGTACAATTTTTTTTATTTGTTTCGTATCTACAAAGACTACTGACACTGAAAAAGAGATTCTATTCTATTACACTGCCTTGAAAGTAGTCTACAAAAATTGCATAACCATCCGCAGTCTATTTATTACTAACATATTAATTTAGAAAAGCCCATACGTTTTTATGAGATAGAACAAATAAACGCAACGAAATAAACAGAGATAATATAATTAACAACTTTAAGTTTATATCTAGACAGCGGATTTTATACATTTATGACAAAAAAAGTACTTACAATATAAAACAGTAAAAACATTAGAGTAATTGAAGAATACGTTTATATTATTTTTTCAACGTATTAAACATATCAAAAGACAGAATAAATTTGTATTGCATTCCAGGTTGTTGCAATTCAGGTAGAAAATGTTTATCTTGCATAAAGATCCGCAGTCTATTTATATTAAATAACAAATGCTAAAATTTTATTAACCCTTTGCACACCGAATTGTTTTTCCATTTTATTGCCAACTCCCTACTATCTTAATTGTTTTATTTGAAGTGTACTTCAGAACATGATTCTTTATTTGAACTATTCAGAACATGATTTTGAGAACTTTATAAGCATCAGATTTATTTTCTGACTTCGTGAAAATCGATTTTTTAAAATTTTAGTGCTGAAAGCTTCAAACGAAGATTTCTCTATGAAATATTCATTTCCGGCATATGCTCCCTTACAGACTTTTATTCAGCTCGACGAGTAGAATCGACTAAACCAACAAAAAAATTAACCAAATTATAATCACAAGTTACAGAGATATTTAAATACCTACATTAAAATGTAGCATATTTTGACTGATGGTAGGACTGCCGCTCAAAAGTATGTGGACACTTACCGTGTTCGTATGTATTATTATTATCAAACAATATTTATTGCTAAAGTCTATTATGAATATGTACATGTAATGTATTCTAATAGTACCAAAATAAACGATTTAGTTATTCAATTTTCTTAAATAAATAAAAGAAAAACTATGGGATCGTGTAGATGGACAAGTGTGAAAACGATGTCCCAAATCTGAAAAACATTTGTGGGACATCTTAGAATCTGAGTGGAACCTTATTGAAAGTGAAGTAATGAAAAAAAGCATAAGATAAAAAATAAAATAAAAATAAAATAAAAGCACGCGGTGGATATGTAGACGAAAAGAAAATATAATTATTTTTTATCATTATTGATGAGATATTTAATAAATTATTATTAAAATATGTTCTCCAATACTGTACAAACTGATATACATACAAGATAATCAAATTTACCAAAGATATCATAACTGTTTTCAGATAGTTATGAGAATTAAGGAAGTGTCCACATACTTTTGAGCGGCAGTGTAAGTATTTGTTCATTTCCGAAAATATGTTATAAAATAAATTGAGATTCATAATAAGAATTTTCCTAGATTTAAACTCGAGAAATTCTCGAGAAAGAACACTACCTCCACGTGCGTCCTCACAATGTAACACCAATATAAAATCTTTTTCATTATTACTTATCTTTTTATGAAACTTTCACGAATATATTAGGTTGAGGAAAAAGTTCCTTCGTATTCTCCAACTCTGTTAATATTAATTGGATCTGGCATTGCTTGAGTGCGTCTGAAAGGTGACATATCAGAGAGAGAGTAATTACTAATTAGAAACAAGAAATTGTGATATTCGTTTATTTACTCAAAAGTTATTACGTTTTGAAAATAAATGAAAACAAAGAAGAAATTCGGTACATTTTGAAATTTTATTACAAAAAAGGAAAGAATGCGAACCAAGCTGCTAAAAAAATTTGTGATGTTTATAGACGTGATAGAGTATCAGTACGTGTGGCACAAAGTTGGTTCAAGCGTTTTGAATCTGGAAATTTTGATGTCAAAGATACACCTCGTTCTGGTCGACCCTTCACTGAAAAAGTCGATGAAATCATGCAAACAGTTGAGCAAGACCGGCACATTAGTAGTCGTGACATCGGTAAGGAACTAAACGTCGACCACAAAACAGTTCTAAAGTTTAAAGAAGGCTGGATACAAATAACAGCTCGATGTTTGGGTGCCACACGAGTTAACCTTGAAAAATTTAATGGATCGAATTTCAATTTGCGAGTCGTTGCAAACATGAAACAAAATCGAACCTTTCTTGAAACGGCTCATTACAGGCGATGAAAAATGGATCACGCACGATAATAATGTACGAAAAAGATCGTGGTAGAAGCGAGGCGAAGCTCTGCAAACCGTGGCAAAGCCAGGATTGACATCAAGAAAGGTGATTTGGTGGGATCATAAAGGTCGTCGCTCACTAGACCGCACCACACCAGCACCGCACCAGCGTTTTCAGTGGCGCTCACCACTCTGGGTTAGGTCGTTCGACGGGTTATGGCGGCGCGGCGAACGGCCGCGCTAGTGACGAACGCCAGTGAAAACGCTGATGCGGTGCGCGGTGCTTGTCTGGTGCGGTCTAGTGTGCGACGACCTTAGGAATCATTCACTACGAGCTGCTGCCATCCGGTCAAACGATTGATTCTAACCTCTACAGCCAACAACTGGAAAGATTGCGTCAAGCAATCGAGAGAAAGCGACCAGAATTGATAAACAGTAGAGGCGTCGTCTTCCATCACGATAATGTCAGACCCCACACATCTTTGGCGACCCGTCAAAAAATAAGAGAGCTTGGCTGGGAAGTTTTGATGCACCCACCGTATAGTCCTGATATTGCACCAGCAGATTACCATTTGTTTCGGTCTCTACAGAACTTTCTTAATGGTGTGGAGTTGACTTTAAAAGAGGCCTGCGAAAATTACGTGTCACAGTTTTTCGCTCAGAAATCATAGAAGTTCTACAGTGACGGGATTATGGTTTTACCTAAAAAATGGCAAAAGGTGGTCGATCAAAATGGCACATACTTGATTTAATAAACTTCATTTAAAATATGGAAAAAGCTTGATTCATTTCTGCATTAAATACGAAGAAACTTTTTTCCCAATTTCGGGACTCCATCTAGAGACGTCGTTTCTCGGAGTCATCCCCTCATTCTATCTCGCGTATTTCCATATCTTGCATATCTATGTATATCTTACTATTTCATACGAGTATTACTATATCTTGCATTCCATTTAGAAAAGACTAAAAGTATAAAATAAAAAAATATATTAAAAAGAACTTTTTAAAAACCAGGCTTATATTAAAATGCACTAAAAAGGAGAAAATAATTTTTTTAGGAATTAGTGACGATAAATAAAAGCGTGGAGCGCCCACGAAGATTACGTCAATATAGTTTAGCGCTCCACGCTTTTATTTATAGTCACTAATGAATAAAAAAATTATTTTTTTCCTTTTTAGTACATTTTAATATATAAGCGTGGTTTTTAAAAAGTTTTTTAAATATATTCTTTTTTAAATTCTCAATGTAGGCCCACATTAAAAAGTTATAAAATGTGTTTAGTATTTCAACTTTTAGTATTTTCTATACAATTCCGATCAATTGTAATTTTTGAAAAAATTTCTTTTTAACCGGCTTTGAAAAAGGAGGAGGTTACTCAATTCGATCTGTATGTGCCTTTTTTCGCTTTTTTTCTATGTATGTTCACCGATTACGCCGAGATGGTTGGACCAATCGGAACGAAACCTTTTGCATCTTGTAGAGTATGTTTCCGGGATGGTCCCGTGCAAAAAAAAATGTTACATTTTTTTATTAATTACGATTTTATTTGCGAAAATGTAGGGTGGTGATGCCGTTGTGAACTCCGCTGAATGTTAGATATTAGGAACAGTAACGACGCGACGTCATTACCGTTATCGATTGCGGCTTTCAGATATTTATAAATTACGATTTGGAATGTGACGGCTGACAGAGATAAAAAGTGTGAAATAAAAAAAATTTTATAAAAAAAAATTAAACCGACTTCGAAAAAACTCACTAAAAAGTATAAAATAATTTCCATTTAATTTATGTGAATACACACGAACTTAAATACAATACACAATCTTTTCGGAGATGGCGCAAAAATTAAAAATTTTCCAAATGACAGATGTAGCTGATTATGATATCATTGGAATATGGTGGGCTTGGAAATCAATATGGGGGAAGAGAAGATACATTAATATGTGAAAGCATGTAGAAGAATTTAATAATTTATTAAAACTTTTGTTCTTTGATTTGTAATAAATGTGTAATCTCATATGAACAAGTCAATGTTACACAGCGAATAGATAATATAAATAAATAAGCAAAAAAAATGTTTTTTCCCGGGCGGGAATCGAACCCCAGCCCACCGGGTAGTAAGTCTAGTACACGTTGCCACTACACCAGGATATTACTCGTTATATGCTTTCTCTACAATAGCACATTTCTACTACTGGTTATGAAAAAACTTTGTTTATAAATATCTCAACAATTATTGAGTGTTTGCCCCTATAATGCTATATATTCGTGAAATGGAGATCATAATCTATAAGTATACGAAATCTCAACTAAATCGGTGACCCGGAGGCCTTGCGCTCTCCTTGTAAGACGTTAGCGTTCACTTGCTAGTGTAAATTGAAGAGTTGAAATTGAAATTGAAAAATTGACGTTGAAAATGAAATTGAAGATTTGAAATTAACGAATTGAAATTGAAAAATTGAAGTTGAAATGGAAGAATAGAAATTGAAGTTGAAATGGGAGAATAGAAATTGAAGTTGAAATTAAAGTTGAAATTGAAGTTGAAATGGGAGAGTTAATATTGAAGTTGAAATTAAAGTTGAAATTGAAGTTGAAATGGGAGAGTTAATATTGAAGTTGAAATTAAAGTTGAAATTGAAAAATTGCAGTTGAAAATGAAGTTGAAGAGTTGATATTGAAATTGAAAAATTGACATTGAAATTTAAATTGATGCTAATTTCTTTTTCTTACTTGTGTGACGTCTTAGTACGACAGTAATCGTGTTTTAGAGTTATTTAAATTGAAATATCTTCTGAACTACTAATTTTTCGACATACATGGGTTAGTACTTTTTTATAACGAATGTCCAGCTTCATCGATTGATGTATTAAAAAATACCTCATTCCATTTAAAAAATATCAATGACCTTGAGATCTTGTAAAAAAATGACTTTTAAAATTTTTTCCCTTACACCGTTACATGTGGCCCTTCAAACAGCGTAACTTTGTCCAAGTAAGTTTTTTTGTACAACGAAAAGTAACGAAAATATTTAGATGTTCTGTTTCTTCGGATTCACCGTATACGGGGTGTTCCGTTTAAATACGAACACCTAAATATCTCTTCAGGTTATTGTGATGCAAAAAATATTTGTTACGTAGTGTGCATGGTGTCAATGGACCAAATATCTGGCACGAATATTTTTTCCCGAGGGTTATTTTTAGAGCTAATACCTTTACCCGGGTACCCATGAGACACCCGGGTAGAGCAAAAATACCCGGGTATCTCATAAGACAGCCGAGTACCCGGGTACCCGGGTGCCCCAGCATCTCGTGAGGTCTCAGAACCTCATGAGATAGTCGGCTACCCAGGTATCTCATGAGATAGTCGTACTCTGTGTACTCGGCTCCAGGGCGTGAAAACAGTTACGATATCGGATCCGGTTCTCGAAACAGTTATGAAGAACCGAAATGATGTTATGACTGTTACTAATAATAAATAGAATATCGGTCCTGGCTTATATCTGGCTTATTTCGATTCTATGACTGTTATTTTCCTGGATTTTGGTTGGCCGCGCGACGCAACAAAGTATGTATATGTATAATATTGCGTTCATTGCCGGTTGCGGCCCGCGCGTAGTCTTCCACTTTGCACTTTTGACCCACAATACGCCGCGGGTTGCTCACCACTGGTTTAAACACATCAATTTTTGTAATTTATTTCTATATTCATTATTTGAATTATTATTCAAATAGCAATTTATTGTGAAAATAATTGTTTAAATAAATAAATTTTTATAATTTGTTTCTATATTCAGCATTTCAATTATTATTTCAATAATTTATCGTCGAAATAATTGTTTAAACAAATAAATTTTTATAACTTGTTTCTATATATATTCAGTATTTGAATTATTATTTAAATAATATAATTTATTGTTAAAATAATTGTTTAAATTCTAAATAAATCAATTTTTACAATTTATTTCTGTATTCATCCATTCAAAAAGTTATTTATTTAAACAATATAATTTACACAATTTATTTTAACAATAAATTATTATTGGAATAATAATGAAAATAACGAATAAAACAAGTTCCTATACATTATAAAAATTAATTTATTTATAAATTGTTTAAACAATAAATAATAATTAAAAACTATTTAAATAATTATTATGTAAACAAATTTGTATACATTATTTGTGCAGCATAAAAATGTATTTAAATAATTGTGTAAATAATAAATACGTATTTATATAGTAAATATACCAATAAAATTGTAAGCATTATAAGAAATTCTTTATTGAAATAATTGTTAAAAAATGAATAATAATTAATAATAATTTAAATGATTAGTATATAAACAAATTTGTATACATATGTGCAGCATAAAAATGTATTTAAATAATTGTTTAAATAACAAACACTATTTGTTCAAAATGTCGATTTGTACACCACAATAAAAAATCGTCGAAATCAGTGTAGTGGTAGATATATCGATAATTGCCCGATTATGCCGAACAATTTTTGTGTTTTGTCATATTCGTGTTAATTTACGGTCACTCTGTCATTGATAGTTGCTTGCATACATTGTACGTTTTTCGGCCGAACAGAACACAGAATAACAGGACCGAATCATAACCGAAATTCAGCTCAGATAGTAATAACTCTAGTAGCCAGTTATGAGATACCCGGGTAGCCGACTATCTCATGAGATACCCGGGTACTCATGGCTTACCCGAGTACCCGAGTATCTCATAACTCACAGCTCTAGTTATTTTTTTCGCAGTTGTCAAGGTCATCGATGTTTTTTGGTACATAACTACATTTTTATTTTATTGCATCGTGTAACTGATCGAAAAATACATTCAGATATTTATGAAAACATGACCTTGAAATGACCTTGACCTTCGAAAATTGGCGTTCCTTTGCGTGGTTCATCTATTCAGGTTACTGTGATGCAAAAAATATTTGTTACACAATGTGCATATTGTCAATGGACTAAATATCTGACAAGAATAATTTTTTGCAAAGGTCATTTTTTTGGAGTTATCTAGGTCATCGATGTTTATTGATACATAACTACATTTTTATTTTGTTGCATCGTGTAACTGATGGGAAAATACGTTCAGATATGTATAATAACATGACCTTGACCTTGATCTGAAGGTGAAACTTTATCTTTGCAGATCAAGGTCATTTCAAGGTATTTTTCGATCAGTTACACGATGCAATAAAATAAAAATGTAGTTGTGTACCAAAAAACATCGATGACCTTGACAACTCCGAAAAAGATGACCCCCGGGAAAAAATATTCGTGCCAGATATTTGATCCATTGACACCATGCACATTACGTAACAAATATTTTTTACATCACAATAACCTGAAGACATATTTAGGTGTTCGTATTTAAACGGAACACCCTGTATAGCCGCCTCGGGGCTCTGGCCGCTCTGCTACCCAATAGTAGATACGTTACTGTTTTGAACGCGCAGGCGCGAGAAAGGTGACCCGTCTGGGAACACTGACACTGACTGGCAATGAGGTTCTTCGGTGCGAAATGGATCAGTGGAGTGTGGATATGTCGGAGTGGGAACATGTAGTGGAGTAGGGAGTACTGGCGCGCGGAGTGGGGATCGCTGAACACGATGACGTACTACCGAGCGTCGCGCAACGAGGTGTGACGATTAATATTAAAAATTTCTTTTTTCCTGAACGCAGTTTTTTAAAATTTGTTCACAGTTCTGAGCTATGTTTAAAGTTTCAAGTCCCTAGCTCATCGGGAAGTGGTTTAAAATTCGATTACAAGATTTGACGCATACAGCGACAACAACGACAACTGGGCAAGCTAATATAAGCGTGGTAATAAAAAATTTATGACTCGTAAAACTATTTGATTTTGCTGAAAAATCTCTATTAACTAACATTTTAAAAAGAGATAAAAAGATCATTGTACAGTTCACCTCATATCATTTACGTTAATATTCATAAAAATCTATCCCTTTTTTCACGTCACACCTGCAATAAGTTTTTATGTTTTTAGTTTTTACGTAAGTAATTATTTGAACCTCATCCCGTGATGTTGTGAAACACACAAGCGTTTTGCAAAAGAATAAGCGTGACTTATTCCAAGGCGACGATAATACGCAACAAAGTACACATAAGTGATGGAAGGATGACATGAAAAACATTGACTCGGAGCTGTAGGATAAAAAGGCACATTTATGTAGCGATAGACTGTAATGTTATCGGGTGGTGTTAAATATTAATATACCGATAACAATTTTCCTCGTCTCGCGTGCAATATGCAAATGTGGTGGATCTTATTGTCGACGTATTGAAAACCGCCGTTTCATCAGGATTAAAATTGCGGGTTTTATTAACATTTATTTCCACATTCATATACATACAGTGCAAACACAGGCGCAGTTCAATCAAATTGAAGTTTCAAGAAAATATGTATATTACTAATCATCCGAATGTATACATACATACATGTACATACATACAGTGAACCACGAAAGTATTTGAACGCACTTTAACCACTTCGTTCTCACTGACACGTTGTGTCGCGACGTCGATATAAGTACGTATATGGTTACAGACGTGTTATGACGCGCCGCCGATACCCTCTGTGCAGATCAGAGACGTGTTATCACGCGACGCAACACCGTTCGTGCGGTGATACAGACGACATATCTCGCGTGCTTCATTATTACATGGACTTTTTCGAAAAAATGTTAAGGTTAACACTGCAATGTTTCCGGCTGGAAATGGACAGAAAAAAAGAATAAAATTGCTTTCAGAGTAACATTTTTTCGAATTTCGAACAAGCCCATATAATAATGAAGCACGCGAGATATGTCATCTGTAGCACCGCACGAACGGTATTGCGTCGCGGGATAACACGTCTCTGATCTGTACAGAGGGTATCTGCGGCGCGTCATAACACGTCTGTGATCTTATACGAACGGTATCGACGTTGACGACATAACACGTCCGGGGGAACGAAGTGGTTAAAACAGTATAACTTTTTTATAATTATACCAAACGAACTGATTTTTTGTAAGCAATTAGAAGCATTGGTTTACTAAATGATATGCAAAACAGATTTCCCAAAAATTACAGTTTACAAGATTGCATGCAAAAATAAAAAAAATATTCTTTAAACCTTTTTTATTTGGACCCTTAATGAAAATTTAAAATATATGTTTTGTAGATCTACGTTAATTATACACATGCTGAAAATGTTATCAAAATCGATTAACATACCCAAGACCTACAAACGGTTAAATGTGGTGAAAATCATAGTTTCTCGAGACTTTTGGTGAGTTTCTGCTTAAAATCCACAGATTCTTAAATGTTTGTAAGATGAAATTTTCGATGAAATTTCAACATGTGTATACCTAACATACATCTACCAAACGCATATATTAAATTTTCATTACGGGCTCTTAGAGCCCGTAAACCGTGCCTATTTTACTTTCTCATGTAATTCTTAGCAATTGCAATGTTTTCACAATCTTTTTGCATGACGTTTGGTAAATCAATTCTTCTAATCGCTCAAAAAAGTCAGGTCGTTTGGTACAATTATAAAAAAGTTAGTCTATTTTAAAGTGCGTTCAAATATTGGGTTGGAACGAAAGTTCGTAGCGTTTGTAAATTAAAATTAAAAGCTAAAATTCAGATACTTATCCATAGATTTATTCAATAACATATTTTCCATTCTGTTCTATTTAATTTTTGCCATTTTCGAGGTAATTTCTCGTGCTATTGAATAAACATATGAATAAATACCTTCATTTTATCTTCGATTCTTAAGGGTGCCGATCGGTTTTCGAGCGAGAGTGAGGTGGCACACTCACACACCGCTAGACACATATACAGTGAATCCCACTAATATTCGGACACTCTTAAAAACACCATAACTTTTTTGATATGGGAATATACGACCTGAAATTTTTGGAGAAGTTAGAACAATTAGTTTGCTACACAACGTGACAAAAATTTTTGAAGAAAACTGCAAGTTGTCGAAATTGCAGAGAAAATACTAAAAATTGTATTTTTCAACTTTTTTATGTGGGCTTATGTGGAAAATTTACAAAACACGTGTCGTAGATCAGTATCAATTAAACATATTCTGAAAATTTTCATCAAAATCGGTCGACGTTGTAATGAGCTACAGACGTTTAAAGATGGTAAAAATTGCAGGTTTTCACGATTTTCGGCTTGTAACTGATTTCTATGAAACTTTCACAGTGCATATAATTGACACAAACCTACAAAACGTATTTTTTAAAATTTCAGTATAGACCCGCATAAAAAAGTTTTAAAATGCAACTTTTAGTATTTTCTCTACAATTCCGACCAAATGCAATTTTTGAAAAAATTTCTTTTCACGTCCTGTAGTAAACTAATTGCTCTAGCTTCCCAAAGAAGTTGAAATCGCATTGTCCAAAATTTGAAAATTTATGGTGTTTTTAAGTGTGTCCGAATATTAGTGGGAATCTCTGTACGTACACAGAATTGCAAGGGTCCGGCATTTAACAAACCACGTCTTGCTCATGCGCATTTAGGGTCGCTACGTAGTCACGATCGCTAGATAAAAGATCAATATAGCGGGTACGTATCCCAATTTGGCTTACTTATGCGTTTTCGAGGCGTAATTTGCGTTATTCGGCAGAATGTAGCGGAGCCGCGAGAAGCATTGGGCGGCGCGACAGTGCTGCTACTGTCAAGTGACATACATTTTTTTAAATATCGAGAGATGTAGAGTTCTTATAGAAAAAGTTGGAGGCAACCCTGCTAGCAGGAACATATGGAATGTCAATGCAACGTTTATTATGTTAAACCATACGTTTTTAAACACACAGTTTGTTAAATACAGAAATACAAAAACGAGGTTTCTGTGACGATACACTTCCGGTTCGAGCGCTGATGTCTGTTTCTCGCATTCAATCACCGTGAGTCGTCGGTCATTGTAATCGGTGGTAATCGGTAAAACAGAGGACGAGAAAAAACATAAATTTCAAATATTTTAAAAAGTGGAGTTAATCGATATGGCCTGTGAACGGCTCAATTCTTAATATGTCGACGTCGACACTGCGTTCAACTGAACAAAGAAAACTACATTGAGGACACACGCAACTGAAAAGTCTGTGCCATACAATCCGTCGCTCCGTGTCGTTTCGTTCTTTCCCGGCACAGTCGTCGCAAACAATCTGAAATTCTCGCGGCGTTTTTTTGTCTGTGGACGTGGACTGATCTCGAGGACGAAATACGTGACTAGAATCGATGATGAAGAGTACGTAAAAGATGAGGTGAACGTCACCGAAAGTGAGCAGGGTATTGTAATAAGATCGAGGCGTGAGGCGTGGTTGTAACTCAAGAAGAATGATGGAAACGAATCAGTTCCTATATGTATAGAGAGGATCTACCGAACGAAACGGTTTCTATGCAAGATCTACTTAGGATTCGACGAATACAAAAAATATTTCCGGCGAATGTAACTCCTGGAAATCCGGGAAAACACGCGAGCAGGAAGGATGGCAGCGGACGCGAGTACGTAATAATATTACTTATGAAGGAAATACGAATCTTAGCGGGACGAGACAGTCGTCGAATAATAATTCCTCTATAGGTTCTTTCAAACGAGTGGGACATTTGGCGTGTTTAGAGAAAAAACATTTCTTCCCTGGAACGACCGTTATGTTGGCGAAAGTACTTAGGCACTCTTTCACTGTGGCATGTTCTTTATTCAAGAGAGCACGGAAATTTTTAACTAGTGACTAGACTGCGGATCTGTATGCATTTATAGAAAAATTGTGTAGATGGAATTCAAAATTGTTGGAAAATTTTTTAAATTGAAGATGTCAATATACAGTTAGGAGGATAACTGATCACACACACACTTTAAATCAGAATAATTTTTTTAATTTAATAATCTTCAATTTCTCTGTAAGGCTAGATGAATTAGTTTAGTAAATGACGTCTAAAAAATATGTTGAAAACATGCATTTGGTCGAAATTGTGAAAAACAATAGTAAAAATGGATCTTGTTTAGCTGGGCCAATAAAAAAAATTTACAAGATATATTTGATCAACTCGTATACATTATATACCGTCTGAAAATTTCATTGAAATTGGTTAATTGGTTCACGAGTTATAAACGATCAAAAGTGGTAAAAGGCCAGAATTCATGAAAAATTGCAATTTTTACTACTTTTCATCGTTTGTAACTAGCAAACCAGTTAACCAATTTCAATGAAATTTTCAGAACGTATAAAATTTATACGAGTTAACTAAATACATCTTTTAAATTTTTGTTATTGGCCCAGCTAAAAAAGTTATAGAAATCAATTATTATTATTGTTTTTCACAATTCCGACTAAATTCATTTTTTCAACATATTTTTTAGACGTCATTTACTACACTAATTCTTCTAGCCTTACAGAGAAATTGAAGTCGTTTGGTCCTTCCATAAAAAAGTTACTCTGATTTAAAATGTGTGTAATCAGTTATGCTCCTAATTGTATGTACAATCCTCAAAAGAATTAAGGGATCACTTGTGCGAACCCGAAAAGTTGGTCCCACTTTACGTGATCATAATTCCTTCAAAAATTGCCGTATCGATATCGTTAAACAATGGTTTGAAAGCCTGCTTCATCCGCCCATACCATAAATTTGCATGTGCCAGCTGAGTTACCGACACTTCTTAACCCTAAACCCTAAACCGCAAATGTAAATCTGGCCTTGAAAATTACCAATTGAATAGAATTACATTCGGCACTTATGAGACTCACCATTAATTTATTGATCCAACAGCAGCGTTTTCGCTTCTTGAGAAAGAACTTCCTTGTGCTTCCCATCCTTTATTCTTAGAGAGCTTATAAGTGGATCGGATGATAATAACATATGCCGTATCATATCTATACTTGTCTTTTTGCGGCAACACATTCGGGAGTTTTCAGCTCGTGATTTCCTGAAGACTTTATTATTTGCCTCTTGTGGTTCTTCTGAATACAAACCAATTGCGAGTTCAAATGTAGCAAGTACTTCACTTCCATGTTGCAGTACCTTATGAACTGATGGAGGTAGTTTATACCATGGATAAATTTTAATAAAATTTTTTTTTTTAATTTCTTTTGCAGTTTAGGGTTTAGGGTTCAGAAGTGTCGGCACCTCAGCTGAGACATGCAAATTTATGGTATGGGCGGATGAAGTATTGGAGTTATTGGGTTTTGTAGATAAGGATTCTTGATTTCTTGTGACAGTTGACGATTTTCGCGCAGCACGTCATCAAAGTATAGTCCTTTACGAACATTAAAAAAAATTCCAATTGAATCGATGAAAAACTGAGTTGTCGGCAGATTTTTGTCCAAAAAGATCGGTTTCTCGCCCACTGTGCGGCGGTAGCGTAGTAGAAACACTAACTTCAAACACAGCTGCCATAGGTGAAAAATCGTCGCAGCGATTTCATGGGGTACTCAATCGAATCGGTAGAATCTCTGCTTCTATTGCTTTTTTGCACAAGATTCTACGATAATTTTTTCGCTTTCTGGAGCCAGTCAAAGTTAAAAAGCCCATATTTACTTTAATGTTGAATAACTCGAATAAAAAAAATCGCACAATATTCAACAACCACACTATTTACACAGGAAAGATAGCCCTTCCAAATGATATTAACGCGATTTATCAATAAAATTTGTTGCTCCCCGCGTGATGTTCCAAAGTTGCACAAAATTTTTGTTAACCGCCAATATTGTCTTGATCTCGTTATAACTTTGTAAAAAACCAACATAGCAACAATTTGAAACGCGTCCTTCCTACATAGTAACGACGGATGCTGGTGGGGGACAGTTTTGCCTCAATTGAGGCAAAATTGCCCACGCCTGCCTTAATTCTTTTGAGGGGTGTATCTCGTCAACTATTAGGTTTTGGACATATAACACTTTTATACTCAGAATTTGATACTCTATCAATCTATGGTATAAGAAATAGGACATTCCATTAAGAAAAATCAATGTGACCTTGAAATGTCCTCCACCACTCCACCCACAAGAAAATAATTAATACTACGCAATGTAGCCCGTCATACCAAACAACTTTTGTAGGAACACTTTTTTGATAACGGCTACGTCTTCCGAGATATCCTGTTGATCTTATTTCAGCAGGACACCGTGTATATGTATTGAATTATGTACATTTCGAAAATTTTTCCATGTTTAAAATGAGAAATTAAAATTTTTTTAAATGTTCCCATGTGTAATTTAATTAATTGTTTTGTTTGGAAAACACTTTATCGCTATTTCGTAAAGCTTTGACATATTTTCTAAGTGGGACTTTTTTATGCGGTCCCTCTCCACCGCATAAAAGAAATTTTCTTTAATACGTTGTGAAAGATTATTTGTTATAGCTATTTATGAAGTTTGTGAATATTTCTTTTGGGGAAAACAGGTTTGACTGTATCAGAAAAGAAAACACGATCTGCGATATATGTACAGTACCAGTTAGGGTAACTGCACCAGTGAATGAACATTTGAGAAATTGTTCAGGAAGATAGTTTATTTTTAAAAAAATATGTGAATTAAAGGAATCTCATATATGCCAAATGGCTCCCTATACTTCATTTGTCAAAAATAAATGAACACAAATAAAATGAAATTATTATTATTTTTCTTTATTAAACGTTAAATAAAAAATATAAAAAATACCAATCAATGAACACTATATCCTAGTACCAATATATTCTTACTATATTCTTTCTATTGTACCAATAGGAATACAGCTATGAAAAAGAGTCATATATTCAATTGGCCCAAGAGTCATTATCGCGAGTATGCCGTGCGGCTTAAAATTTGTTGAAATATACAAAAGCGTTCATTTACTGGTGCCCGTTTATTCACTGGTGCAGTTACCCTAACATGAATCATCTAATAATAGAATGCAAAAAATATGAAAATGAAAGAAAAATGATAAGTTGCCTGGATCCTTACCCACTCTGTTAGGTTCTGTGGAGTATATCGCCGGTCTTTTCCAGTATATCAAGGATACTAATATGTATAAAATATTGTAAGAAAATGTACCGTGTTGCTAATGACCTTTGATGTTGAAGCAACATTAAATAAATAAATGTATGTATGTATGTATACAAAATTTCACCGTCTGCTTTGGGGAGGGTGGTTATCCTCTTACCCTGCTTTCGAAATCAAAAGGATACCATTGCCTTGGGAACAGTTACACAACTGCAGTTACACAACTGTCATTCGCAGAAACGTGTGTTTCTGATAGATTACTCATGTACGATTGACATACATTAACGAGAACTATAGACACGTGGATCGCTAATTTGCCGGTAATTAGATGATTAAATCTCGTATTTACCGTATGCGCGAACTGTTTGTAGCATAGTCACGAATTCCCAGCAAACAGATGCTTGCGAGAAATTCGCGTACCTCGTGCAAACCAAGGCAGCCAGTCCGCTAATACGGTTGCACATCAAACGTGTTGGCAGCGTACATCGATTCAATGAAGATCCCCGGCTATGACATCAGCGAGAACATTGATTTCTGAGCGAATCAAATGACCCATTTGAATAAGCGGAAAGCGGAAACGCGCTATTCGCTCTGCCAATAAACTACCTTTTGAAAGTCGCGAAGAAAAGAATATTAGAAACAATGACAGCGAAGGAATGGCAGTCCCTCATGTCCAACACACTAGAATAAAGCGGTCTGTTTCCGGTGGAACGTGAATTGCGGAACGCAACGACTCTAACTGCTGTCACAATTTTTTAACATAACAAATAATCTCGATTAACGACTAATGGAATACCACCATCTCACAGTGGGGTATTTGGCCGAAAAACTAGAATAAAATATTGTGAGGTTATTTATCGGCTCAGGGTCATAAAAATGTAGATCGTTGGATTCGTCTTGACGCCAGCTATAACATTATGAAATAAAAAATGTATTTTCACATTTAAAAAACCAAAATAATCTTTATTTTTTGTCGAAAAAAGAATGTTTTCGAAATTTTAAATATAGAATTTTGTACATGTTTAAGTACTGTGCAACTTTTATTCGAAACATTTTGTCATCAGATTATCCGAACTGTTAGAAAGTAGCGATAATGAAATGCTTTGAGTACGATGTAGAGTTCAGGTAGATGTGCAGGGCAGTATTCTGTTATCATCTAAATTAATATTGTTATTAATATTTGAACATTACCAATCATTCTG
>CM052293.1:154727-173723 GCA_028455765.1 Lasioglossum oenotherae | reverse complement strand
CCCATGGATTTACAACTAAAGTTTCTCGCGATAATCTCGTAAACTAAAGCTGATCGCCAAAAAGTCTAAAGAGAAATGTTGTTCAGAATCATGGTCTTGACAACGTATCCAAAGCTTATCGAAATCGGAGAGGATTCACATTACCGAGAAACTCTTGTTCGTCGCGATGTCACGGCGTACCACCGACACTCGCTTGCCGGCGCGGCGCGGCGCACAGTGGATCCAAACGCCAATCTAGCTGATAAAAAATCATAGTGATCAAACGCAGCGTCCTATTGCAACTTGTATGAAGTCGTAGTAACCGGGAGACTTCATTCTTTAAATTTATAGTAATTTGGACCACAAAAAAATTTTTTTATTTTTTAATTATTTTTATTATTATTTTTTAATTTTTTGACCTACATTCATTAAACATTTTTTACTCCTCTCAGTCAGTACTATGAACCACAAAAATTTTAAACCCTCTTTATGAGTGATCGCAAACTATTCAGAAACTTTAAAGTTACATTAAACAATTTCTTGCAAGTTCTTGCAGCTGATTTTTACAAGAATTAAAGAACAGAGTCTACATTACGAAATCAAACAGGAAATTCGATCAATACGCGTCAATTGGGTTACTTACACTCGAAAAATTGAAATGCATGAAGTAAAAAATTGTCTACTTTTGAACACAGGTATTTGGAAAATTCATTAACTTTTGCAAATTCTGTAATTACAGAATGAAAGTACGTACTTTCTTCTACAAACTCCATGAAAGGCAAAATATTCGCATTTAATATTAACGTTTACCAGTATCAAAAGCACTGATCGTTCTGGGGGACTCTTAAAGGCCGCAGCGACTATAGACTTTTGCGTAAATATTACCCTATATAAAAAATCTTCAGAGCAAAACAGAATATAATTTAAACATCTACAGGGATTTAAGAATGGAAACAAATAAAAAAGAAAGTAATAGTATGTAAGTGGAAATACGACTTTTTATCAGCTAGATTGGCGTTTGGGCCCTCTGTGCTGCGCGGCGGCCCAGGGCGCGCTCTGATTGGTCCGTGTTTTTCGTTAATAACTCCTAAACAAAGCCGCAGTTGCCATTGGTGCAAAGGAAAATGTCTCTTACAATTATAATAGTCTCAGGAACCTCCCATTTCCGGGAAGTACACGAATTTTGGGACACCCTGTATAGAGACAAAAACTTTACTAGATTTTGGGTCGAAACATGGGTTTGCGGCCAAAAACGCGGGTTTTTGTCCTTATTTGAGCAGATTTTCGGCTGGGTGAGGCCTCATTCTAAAGAGGAAGGTTAAATACACCGTGCTCTGCTCATGATTTAACGAGATTATGTTTACATATATCGTATAGTATGAGTGTACAAAGTAGAGAAAAAATCAAGAAAACACCAGCAGAATCTAATGTATTATTCTATCATTAAAAGACGTTTTCGACAGATATGATGGGGCCAGCACGGTGCACAGTGGGTCAAATCGACGCACAGTGGGGTATTTCGCTGAAAAACGGGAATAAAATATTGTAGCGTTATTTATGGGCTCACGGTGACAAATAAGTAGGTCGTTGGATTCGTCTTGACGCCAGTTATAAGATTATGAAATAAAAATTCTACTTTAACATTTAAAAAATCAAAATAATTGTTATTTTTTTGGCGAAAAAATTTTTTTTTTGAAATTTTAAATATATAATTTTGTACATGTTTCAATACTGTTCAACTTTTATTGGAACCATTTTGTCGTCAGATTATCCGAACTCTTGAAAAGTAGTGATAATGGAATGCTTTGATTACTATGTACTGAGTTGAGATAGGTGTACAAACTCTTCACAGATTTTATTCTGTTATCATCTAAATTAGTATTGTTATTAATATTTCAACATTACCAATCATTCTGTAAGTTTTTTTTCGATTTAAAAACTTTATTGACGATTTTGGTATACAATTGAGCTGAATTGAGCACTCCTTCTGGTACCATTACATTCTATAAAGCTTTGCGATCATAGTCCAACAAAAAAATCTTCCGAATTGTTCCGAATTCGAGAGTTATAACTAATTTAAGTAGAAATGAGCATGGAAAGTCGCAGCGTACGCGTAGTGCACCTGCACCGCAAACTCTCGCGGTCGAACGCGTTCACCCGATTCTCTACGAGATCATACGAGGATCTTTGTTTACATTGTTGTTGCAAAGAAGCTATCTCGAGCAGATGAAACCGAAGACGAGATATCATCGTCTGAAGAAGAAAAATCGGATATATTTACTGAAGAAAATTAATAGTAAGAGTTTTAAAATTTCTTAAAACATATATTTACTTATTAAACAGTTACGTGATCAACATATTTGATATTATTAAAATAAAAAATTACACCATTTCAACGTAATTATCGGTGGAAGCGTTTCAAACCGTTTTGACTGAATACTGCAAGGAAACGATTGAATCGAAGGCTTCATTGCAGCAAAGATAAACAAAGATCCTCGTAAGATCTCGTAGAGAATCGGGCGAACGCGTTCGACCGCGAGAGTGTGCGGTGCAGGTGTACTAAGCGTACGCTGCGACTTTCCATGCTCATTTCTACTTAAATTAGTTATAACTCTCGAATTCGGAAAAATTCGGAAGATTTTTTGTTGCGCTATGATCGCAAAGCTTTATAGAATGTAATGGTACCAGAAGGAGTGCTCAATTCAGCTCAATTGTATACCAAAATCGTCAATAAAGTTTTTAAATCGAAAAAAAACTTACAGAATGATTGGTAATGTTGAAATATTAATAACAATACTAATTTAGATGATAACAGAATAAAATCTGTGAAGAGTTTGTACACCTATCTCAACTCAGTACATAGTAATCAAAGCATTCCATTATCACTACTTTTCAAGAGTTCGGATAATCTGACGACAAAATGGTTCCAATAAAAGTTGAACAGTATTGAAACATGTACAAAATGATATATTTAAAATTTCAAAAAAAAAATTTTTTCGCCAAAAAATAACAATTATTTTGATTTTTTAAGTGTTAAAGTAGAATTTTTATTTCATAATCTTATAGCTGGCGTCAAGACGAATTCAACGACCTACTTATTTGTGACCGTGAGCCCATAAATAACGCTACAATATTTAATTCCCGTTTTTCAGCTAAATACCCCACTGTGTGACGTTCTAGCTGTTTACGGGCTAAAAACTCAAAGTCCTCATATCGATTTTTAACCAATGAACAATGTTTCTTAAATGTCTATTACATTCGAAAACGATAATATTAATTAAAGCTATTAAAAACTCTCGTTACAATAAACGTTCAAAGATCAAACTTTTTCAGATACGATTTATCACCGAAAAAATTCCTTTTCTTCATAATGATGTCCTGGAAAACCTACTGAAGATTAGAAGTGACCAATTTTTTTTATATAAAGAATGTATATCTATATTTAGAACGCACCAGAAACTAAACATCATTGTTTATAATTTATTATAAAAAAAAAATTTAGTAAACTAAATTAAAGTTAAAGTTTTTCACCTTTGACAAGGGATAAAGTTGTAATTCCCGTTGATTCCCGTATTCTAACATAGTGGAACATTTTCGGCAAGATCTCTTCTAAAAGATCGTGCAAAATTTAGATCCCAACTAATCCCAACTCCGAAGTTAGTCTCGTGACACGCAATTCCGCGGCGAGTCACGTTGTACGAGTCGCATTGACGACCACTCAGCGACTCTTAAGAGTGTAAAGACCTATCCCAGACCAATCTTATGAATTTTTAGATTATATGACCATTGATAAACATTCGAACTTCTTGCTAGCTTAGTTGAATCATTTGTATTTGAGAGATCATAATAATAGCATCGTAGTATAGTGTGAAAAATAATCATCATCTTGGCTCAGGTTGGCAGCTCTAAATTGTTTGGTCGTGCGTGGTATGATGCGTGATGCGCGTGCGCGTCCGATCTGGTCTAACGAAAGACGTGTTTGTAACGGTTTCGATTGAACGGTGTGATCTGGAAAGTAGCATTTTGTCCTCGGGTTATATTTAGCAGTTTATGTTAATAACTATATTATCAATAAATAAGTATTGCAGAAACTCTACTGTACATTTATTTAAACAGTCGAGCGCAAGCGCACCGCTATAAATTCAACATATAGCATCACAGTAATTTTTCCATATTCAAGACCTGTATTTTACCTTCGTTAAGAGGAATTATAGTATAGATTTTTGTTTATTCATAGATAAATACAGTTATAAGCAGAAAATCCGTATGATCAATTGAATATAATCAGTAACTTTGTAAAATGTAATACTTAATCTTGTTTGAATTTTTGTAATTCTTTAAATAAGGCAATAATAACACATTTTTTTATTTCATTAAATGTAATAACCTTCATTCATTCAATAATTATGGATTACAAATCTTTAAATGTTTTCGGCGCTACGGTTCGATCATTTGTTACGAACAAATCAATTTTATTTAGTCAAACGTAATCAACGTTTCGATCCCAGGTTTGGATCTTTTTCAAGATTAATAATTTGAATTGCGTCTGTAAAATAAAAAAGAAAATAGAAAAGTTAGAAAATTGTTCAGAAATATAAAGAGAGATAACATAAAAAAATTTAACAGATTATTAGAAACAAGCAACAACACATTGAGCAATAGTAATGACAATCTCTTCGATGCAAATAATAATCACTGGCTAAAAAACCTTACAAACACAGAGATTCCAAAATGTATTGAAAAAGTTTTGAAATTAGGACCCAAACATGCACTTGACGTTCCTAATAAAAAATATTTCACTACACCTAAATTCATTACATCAATAGAAGTTGGTTTAACAAAGGTTACTGACTGCGATAACATACAAACTTCAACTAGATTGAAATTAATTAACAAAATTATGAATTACATTACATATGCACCAAAGTCAAATAATAAATTCTTATCCACATCTGAAATAAACGAAGTGAAACATTTTCTAAAACAAAATAGTAATTTATTGTTGCTTAAATCTGATAAAGGTAATACAACAATGTCATAATTGCTAAAAACGTATATAACTTAGAAATGTTAAAAATGAATGATATTAGATATCTTCAATCTTAATATATAAAAATGGATGTTTGTATATATATTGTATATTTATGATTAATAGACTCCGAAACTGTTTGCCCGATCAACATGAAACTTGGCACATATATGTATTTTTTCATGGAGAAGGTTTATACGCTATTCAATTTGTTGTAACTCGCCGCTGTAGATGGCGCTGCGATACATCAACTTTTATATCGTTGAACCTATCGCTATGAAAATTGGTATACATAGGTATTTGAGAACGAGGAATCTTCTATATAAATAATATAATATATAATAAGGTCGTGTCTGTCTGTATGTATGCATACATGTATGTATGTATGTATGTATGTATGTATGTATGTATGTATGTATGTATGTATGTATGTATGTTTGTAACGGCATCACTTGAGAACGGCTCAACGTAGAAAGCTGGGGCTTGAACCATTAGACGCGGCGTTTCTTCGGGAAGGTTTAGGAACAAACCGCATTCAAAAAAGTCTATTGGTTCAAAAGGTGTGACGTCATTAGTGAAAAAAGTCAACTTTTGCGCTCTCTTTTGGGCACGTTTCTGCTTATAACTTTTGATCAAATGGACTTTTTCGAGTGCGGTTAGAGAGAGAGAGGGAGAGGGAGAGGGAGAGAGGGGGAGAGAGGGGGAGAGGGGGAGAGGGGAGATAGGGGGAGAGGGGGAGAGGGGAGAGAGGGAGAGAGAGGGAGAACTACAAAGCAACGCGAAAAGCGAAATGGAATTGAACGAAATAGATTATCACAAACACGTTCAATACGTATATGCTTTTAAAAAATACTGTGCCACAGCAACGCGTGGCGGGGGAAAGCCAGTTAGATATAAATAATTATATGAATTGAATGATACAAGTACTTACAAAAACAGCAAATACCAATACACAACCGAGTTTCGTCATGCTGTTAAGTTTGTATTAGAAACAAATGTATTTATGTTTAATGGTATATATTATAAACAAATATTTGGGACAGCCATGGGATCTCCAATTTCCCCGGTGATGGCAAATCTCGTAATGGAAAAATTAAAAGAAACTTCCATTGCAAAATTACCTTTTGAGTTGGTTTTTACAAAAGATATGTTGATATAATCACATGTATCAAACGTGAACAATTAAAAACTTTGTTAGATACTTTCAATAGTTTCCATGAAAGATTACAATTTACATATGAAATTTAGAACAATTCAATTCTAAACTTTCTTGATGTAAGTGTCGTTAAAACAGGAAATAGTTTAAAAACAAACTGGTATCATAAAGCTAGTTAGTCTGGTAGATATGTAAATTTCTACTCATTTCATCCATTGCAACAGAAAATTGACTTAATCAAAGTTTTAATAGGCGGAGCTATTTTACTCGCTGATCCTGAATATCGACCCAATTTAGTGTTGATAAAAAAAGTATTAAAGCAAAACGGTTACCCAGATAGATTTACGTCAAACATCATCAAAGAACGTATTATTGAATTATATCATCCTCTGGCAGTTGAAAAACGAAAAGAGGATAGATTCAAAACAACTGATCCAATCAATTGGAAAAATACTGTTGTTATACCTTATGTTGAGAACATCTCTAACGACATAAAAAGGCTCTTTCGAAGAGTAGGGATTCATACAATCTTCAGAATTCCAAATTATTTAAAAACCTTATTTCCACCTATTAAAGACAAATTACCAGAAATTTGAAAACTCGTATCACAGAACATAAACATAATATTTCTTACATCCACCACAACATACAGCTTTGACGAAACATTCGCTTGAAATGGATTACAGATTTGATTTTGAAAATGTCAAAATCATTGACAAAGAACAAGATTTACAACAAAGACTGTTATTGGAAACCATTACTGAACCAGTAATGTCTTATGATGAATTTTCTAATAAACCTTGTTATTTTTCTCACATACAATTGTATGTAATTGATTCCAACAAAAGTAGAATGTCAATAACGATTTAACATCATGGTATATCCGTAAGAGTGGATTTAAGAACATATTATGACTTTTCAAATTTACCGCCGTGTATCGATTGGCATAAGGGTGGATTTATAGTAGAGCTGCGAGCATCGATGATAGCGGCGCGGTGAAAAGAAACCAACATTCGTGACAAGATTTCGACACATACTAATGAAAAAGTACATATGTATTTTCTTTGTTTTTCTTTTTTTTCACCGCACAGCTCACCTCGCTGCTCCACTATAAATCCACCCTAACCTAGATCGAGTTCAAATGCGTACGTACATAAGTATCTTGACAACAAGCATGTCCGACGCACGCAACACACGTGTCGCACAATTTTTACATACTTAATTTCCCCAAAGCAAGTGAGTTTGTCTTTATGAATAATATTTATTTACATTAAATAACTCAATAACAATAATTCACTGAATAACTTCTGTTTTTCAACATGTTTATAACATATTTATTTTACAGACGCAATTCAAATTATTAATCTTGAAAAAGATCCAAATTATGTTTGACTAAATTAGCAAAATTGCTTTGTTCGTAACAAAGGATCGAACCGTAGCGCTGAAAACATTTAAAGATTTATTATCAATAAATACGAACGATAGAAACAAAACATATTTATTATGGATTACTCTTGTTTGAATGCCTGAATAACCAATTTTCAATTATTCTTCATTATTCACACGAGTTTTCAGACATTTCCGGTGGTGTGACAAAAAAATGTTTCCTACAAAAAGTAATCAGTACACAGTCTTTTACAAATATCAATACAAAAAATTTCAAAAAAAATTTTTCTCAATAAAAAATTGTGGTCACCTTTATTATTTATTTATAACTATATATTTTTTATTCAATAATGTTATAGCTGACACCAAGACGAAACCAACGACCTATTTAATGTGGTCTTGAAGTTTTGAAATAATGGTAAAATAGGCGTGAACAGCTAGAACGTCGATTTGACCCACTGTGCGCCGCACAGTGGGCCAGAATGGCTCGGTAGCTGTTCACGCCTATTTCACCATTATTTCAAAACTTCAAGACCACATTAATTGGTCGTTGAATTCGTCTTGGCGTCAGCTATAATGTTATTAAATAAAAAATATATAGTTATAAATAAATATTGAAGGTGACCACAATTTTTTATTTTAAAAAAGAAATTATTCAGATTTTTTGTATTGAGATTTGTAGAAGACTGAGTACTGATTACTTTTTGTAGGAAACATTTTTTTGTCATACCACCGGAAATGTCTGAAAACTCGTGTGAATAATGAATAATATTTGAAAACTGGCTGTTCATCATTATTTCAAAACATAAAGACCACATTAAATATATCGTTGGATTACTCTTGGCGTCAGCTATAATATTATTGAATAAAAAATATATAATTATAAATAAATAATCAAGGTGAGCACAATTTTTTAATAAAAAAAATTTTGTTTTTAAATTTTTTGTACTGAAATTTGTAAAAGACTGTGTACTGATTACTTTTTGTAGGAAACATTTGTTTATCACACCACCGGAAATGTCTGAAAAATCGTGTGAATAATAAATAATAATTGGAAACTGGCTATTCAGGCATTCAAACAAGAGTAATCCATAATTTTTGAATGAATGAAGTTTATTACATTTAATGAAATAACAAAAATGTGTTATTACTGTCTTATATTTAAAGAATTACAAAAATTCAAACAAAATTGAGTAGTATATTTTACAAAGTCACTGACTATATTCAGTTAATCATACGGATTTTCCGTTTATAACTCTATTTATCTATGAAGAAATAAAAATCTATACTATAATTCCTCTTAACAAAGGTAAAATACAGGTCTTGAATATGGAAAAACTGCTGTGATGCTATACTACGATGCTGTTGCTATAGTCTCTCAAATACAAATGATTCAACTAAACTAGCAAGAAGTTCGAATGTTTATCAATGGCCGTATAATCAAAAAAATTCAGAAGATAGGTCTGGGTTAGGTCTTTAGACTCCTAAGAGCCGCTGAGAGGTCGTCAATGCGTCTCGTGCAACGCGACTCGCCGCAGAATTACGTGGAATTACGTGTCACGCGACGCTCTAAACCAGGCGTGGGCAATTTTGCCTCAATTGAGGCAAAACTGTCCCCACCGTAGCGCCCACTGTCCCCCACCAGCATCCATCGTTGCTATGTAGGACGGACGCGTTTCACTTGTCGCAAGCAGTGCGCAGGCCTCGTGCATCGGAGCCGCGAGGAGCGCCACCGAAAGGAAGCTTGGTGGGGGGAGCAGGCGTTTGAGGGGCTCCACCCGTGCCCACGCCTGCTCTAAACCATCATAATTTCCAAACCGGGGCGAAGTGGGACAAGATCTTTACAGGATCTTTTACAGGAGACTTTACTGAAAATGTTCCACTTTGTTAGAGCCTCTGCCTCTCCCTGCATTTTAACTTATCCCTTGTAAAAGGTGAAAAACTTTGACGATTTCCCTTAGTTGACTAAGCATTTTTTAAAATAATAAATTATGAACATTAACATTTAGTTCCTGGGGCGTTCTCAACATAGATATACATTATTCATAAAAAGAAATTGGGCACTTAATCTTCAGTAGGTTTCCCAGGACATCATTATGAAGAAAAGGAATTTTTTCGGTGATAAATCGTATCTGAAAAAGTTTGATCTTTGAAGGCTTATTGTGACAAGAGTTTTTAATAACTTTAATTAATATTATCGTTTTCGAATGTAATGCACATTTAAGAATCACTGTGCGTTGGTTAAAAATCGATATGAGGACTTTCAGTCTTTGGCTCATGAACAGCTAGCGCGTCGATCTGGCCCACTGTGCGCCGCGCTGAACCTTCCTCTATCCAATGAACCTTTGTGCAGCCCGCAAACCCATGTTTCAACTCAAAATCTAGTTAGATTTTAGTTCGCTGCAATATTCCCTGCAGAAAAACTCAAGTGACTACTAAAAACAATAACAAATAGAGCAACATTCGCTCCTCAACGCAAATATAAATAAGAACACTAAACAAGCTAGTTCGCGCGCAGTGAACCTATAATTATTTTTCCAAAAATTACAATTTACAAGGTTGCATGCAGAAATAGAAAAGCGATTTTTTAAAACTTATTTATTTGGACCCTTAATGAAAATTTAAAATATATATTTTGTAGATCTATGTTGCAAACGGTTAAAAAACAATTTTTTAAAGAATAGTATGAGCTCGAGGAGCCCCCTCCTTGGGACTTGGCGTGACGGCTCGAGGCTTGGTAGTGCTAGGGTTAACAAACTTAACACACATTCGCATAATTGTGGTCGCAACACTGCGCTGCAGCAACTACATTTGTCAACCGCACATGCTTTGCAATTAATTAAGAAACAATAACACTGCACAGCGTTCAAATTCACGTTTGAAAAATACCATTTGGAGAATGAAATGTTTAAAGGTGTATCAAATTGAAAAATAAAATCTGTAAATAGGAAATATACATAACATTAGAAGTATCTGGTTTTTGCTTTATAAAAATGGTAATCTTCAATATCAAATTATTTATTCCATATATTTGCTATAAATGAATCATTATAATTTCGATAACTGGAGGATATAAAACCGGTCATTTAACCATGGAGTTAATAATTTAGAGTTAATAACAAAAAACCTTTAAACTTCTGAAGAAATATTAAATAGGAAGAACAAAAATTTAAAGGGAAATAGGACTGTTTGATTGTAGGAGATAAAAAAAGATTTTATAAAATGGACGGAATGATGATAAGCTTGAACTGTGATCTTTTAAGAATCATAAATGTGATAACTCTTAGTTTACAATGGCATGCATTCTTCAAAAATAATCTAAACTGCATTACAAATGTCCATCTGTCATATATGTATATGAAGAGTAAAACATATGTCAGTGATAATGAAAATAAGCTGACAAGTCATTAATTTTCAAGTATCGGATGTATGTATATCTACGTCTTCTTTTGTTATAAAACACAAAAAAATACACGGAACGCAACGTAAAACGAAAAGGATACTATATACATTGAATTTATAATCGTCAATTATCAGCAACATGAAATTGTTCAAATGCAGTTTCTATAAAAAGATTATGTAAAATTGTTCTGTGTCATCAATATTTTCTAATTTCATTTCATTGATTTTATTTTCCTTTCTATCGCATTCGCATTATCTGCCAGTAAGGAGAAAGTGGAGTGCTACAAAATACATACATATGTATGCAGGGTAAGAAACCTAATAAAAGACCTCTCCTAAAATGAGACCCCTACTTATGTCTTGAATTTATTATAGCGATGCTGTTTTATTCTGTACCTAAGGATATTATGGATATGAAATTGGTATAATGCCTCATACAATACCTAAATGTTTAGGAATTGATTAGATATCGATATATTTAATAATCTAAACAATATTTTGAATAATGGTATAGCAATTTTTAGTGGCGCCTTAGAGTCACCATTCAAGTACTAAGGGTTAATTGACGGTATGCAGCAAGTTTTACACACGCCGTCCTTTTCTACGTTCGGTACGGTCAATGAGGTCATAAATTATAGTAGTCTTAGACTTTGCGCGATCTATGTCCGAGCAAGGACCCGAAGATCCGGCTTATTGTTAGATCGAGACTTTACTGTACATCAACGGTTTCCAACCTGGGAGGCGCCAAAATTTTTAATAAAAAATTAATGGTCATACCATAATATCTACAAATAAATAAACTTCATAGCGTAACGTAACAGTACCAAGTCAGTGAAGTAATGTTTATTTTCCTTACATTTTTATACATTCATTTAAGCCATATTAAAAAATTATCCGGAGCTGAAGATTTTAAAAATGACGCCTTCGCAAACGCTCCGTTTCTGTTCGGCGAGTCGGATGCAAAACAGTTGCGACAAATTCCGCCGTTGATAATAAAGTCGCAGGAAGAATCAATGATATATCTGAAGATATTTGCGATCAATTAGTTTCTCGGCTGCGTATTTCAAAATTCTCCATTCAAGTAAACGAGGCAACTGATATAGCTAAAGATGCCCATTTAATTGCATACGTTCGATATGTTGCGGAAAATAATATATTAGAAGATATATTATTTTGCAAACCCATTCCTGGAAAGACCACATCCATTGAGATGTTTAATATAATAGACAGTTTTTTTACGAAAACAACATAACGTGGAATAATTGCATTGGACTGTGCACCGACGGAGCTCACTCAATGTCCGGACACAAAGCAGGTCTTCAAGCATTGGTCAAAAAGAAAGCACCACATGCATCTGGACGCACTGTATGCTTCACAGAGCAGCTTTAGTGTCAAAACGTATGAGCGAGGAACTGAACAACATTTTTACGAAAGTTATAAAAATTATAAACTACATTAAGAACAGTCCTTTGAGAGCTGGGCTGTTTGAAAAGCTATGTGTTGATATGGGAGATAATTATACCTCACTTCTATATTATTGCGAAGTTCGCTGCATCCCCTTGTTCAAAAAGACAAAGTAAAAGCTTTCATTAAAAAGCTGGAGTTATGGAAATCAAATTTACAAAAGAATGAGTTGGATATGTTTTCACTTTCAAAAGATTTCTGGGACACAGCCAATATTGAAGCGAGCAAAAATCCTTTTATCGAACACTTGGAAGGTTCAGTGCTGCATTTTTCAAATTATTTCAAAGACCTTGATTTTTCAAAGGTTTTGTGGATACAGAATCCATTTATCGACGATCAAGAAGACGAATTTGAGCCGACAACCATCGAAAAGGAAAAATTGATAGAATTCTCATGCGACAGCTCACTGAAACAAAAGTTTCAAAATGAAACCATAATTCAATTTCAGGTGAATCTTAGTGGAGAGTATGAATCTTTGTATTGCAAAAAGCAATGCATGTGCTTCTACCGTTTGTAACGTCTTATTTATGCGAAACGAGCTTTTTGGCACTGGTTGCAATGAAAACCAAATATCGAACTAGGTTAATAGTCGAAAAAGGGTTTACGAGTGGCACTCTCCACATTGCCCCCAAGATTTAATAAACTTAGTGCCAATAAACAACAACAATACTCGCATTAAATTTTGATGCATTAGATTTAGGTTAATTAGTAATTTAATATAAAAATAAATATGCACGTTCCTATTGTTATAGCAAAACCTTGTTATTATTCTGTTAATTGTAGTTTTCAGTATTTTAAAACGTGTCTATATTATTATATCGATTAGAAGATAGGGAGGCGCGGAAAAAAAATTTTTTATGGAGGCATAGTAGCATAAAGGTTGGAAACCGCTGCTGTACATGATAAATATAATACAGGATGAACCACGAATCGTGACTAGTAAAGATTACTCTGTAATTAGTAGTCTGATCGAAGATGTTTTTACCGCATATAGCATGGTTTCAAGAGAGCGTTCGCGTGATTATAGCAAATTTTTTGTAAAAAAAAATAAGAAAAGCAATTTTTTTATGTTATGATACTTACCGAATTCGCCTTGAAATCCTCAAACAGGTAGCCGTAAAAAATGATAGATATACTTGCAAAAAATTGAAGGTGACCTTGAAAAATCATGAAAAAAGTACTTGGCAAAAAAAATTTGCTATAATCACTTGAAAGCTCTCTTGAAACCATGCTACTATACTATATGTGATAAAAACATTTTCAATCGGACTGCTAATAAGAGAGTAATCTCTACTGGTCACGATTCGTGGTTTACCCTGTATACTGGTTATTGTTAGATTGTTACGAGCCAGGGCCGCGGGCAGCACGAGTGGCCGGCGAAGGGTTGTTACCCTAGGGATATGATATAAATTTGTTAGTTAAGGAACGCGGACGAACCCCATGCGAAACTGGGGAGCCGCGAG
This sequence comes from Lasioglossum oenotherae, assembly GCA_028455765.1. NCBI lineage: Eukaryota > Metazoa > Arthropoda > Insecta > Hymenoptera > Halictidae > Lasioglossum > Lasioglossum oenotherae. Next base: position 159,844 of record CM052293.1, on the reverse strand, counting down.
GTTGGATAAGTCTCTGCTCGGACAATTGGAATGTCGCGAAAGAACCTGATGCTGGATCAGGGAATTGCTAGGATAATTAGCAAGCCTCGTAACTAGTATAATTTAATTGATACAATCCGAGCGGTAAGATTGTATCATATGGGGACGTTCAATTACTTGGTTAGGACATTGGACGATAAGTATGGGTTTAATGAATTTGAGTTAATTATCAAAGAAGACAAATATATTCTTACTGTAGAATTTCGTGTTACAAGTGTGTTTATGTCGCGAATGGACTGAATTTAGAATATAAAGAAATTGAAAGGTGAAATTACCTAAGCTGAGGTGCACGGTGTTGACGCACTGGCAATGCGGGGGAGTCGGAGCAACCTTGTTGGTGCCTAACAGATTTTACACCGAACTCGCGGAATCCGTACGGTTAAACTTTGATTCGAAAGGAACGAACGTCCGAACTCACTGGTAGTTGACTTCCGAGATGCAGCACGACGCGACACTATTCGTGATTACGACAGTACTAGCCCACGAGAGTAGAAATGTAAGGGCTTATATAGCCCAGCAATGATGGCTGGTACTTGTCAGTACCCTTCAAGTGAACATCCGTATTTTGTCAACGACCAGTTGGTCGTGCGTACGTTTGGGCCCTAAACTAACCTAAACAGTTATGTAGATTTATCTAGGGTAGCTCTGTTCGTTTATATAGGACGGTTCCTGCCAGAGATGATATTGAACACCTGTTCGTCATCCGTAACAAGAATAAGAAAATAATCGAAAAATATTTTGAAGGAACCAAATCTGAAATTTAATACTGTTTTAGATAAATCTTGATCTATATCAACCACTGCTACTATAAGAAAGATTTCTTTATAAAAATATGATTTCACGCAAGAGTCAGCAGCAATTATATTATTAAATCCAGAAATATCACAGACTTCGTTTACCGCACGATTCAACCGAGTTGTGCATTTCTATTTGATCAGTGATTAATGGACTGTGGATCTTTAAGGCTTCAAAAAATTTTCAAAAAATGCCGGAATTTAAAGTTTCACAGAATTTAGTACTACTTTTATTTATTCCAGTTCAAAACCATTCAAAAAAATTGAAAATTGCATAAACATCCGCAGTAGGGTGGACCTTATTTTTCGACTATCGAATTTTTTTCGGGACACCCCCTAGAATTGTGACACTTGACTCAAAAATAATGTGTGCAAAATTTAAAATCGATCGGATAACGGGAAGTGCTGCCGCATCGACTTTGAAAATTTTTTAATTTTGTAACTCGACTTTTTCCACTGTAGTATTCATTAATATATATTTTTATATATCGTTCAATTTGTCTTTTTACGCACTATAATAATGTAGAAACAAAATGTAGCATTAATTTAAAAAAAAAATCGTGACTTTGAAATCTCAAAAATTGACTTTCCAAAAAATTTTTTTTGCATTATATTTAATTTAATAAACAATACAACTTTTGCCTAAGAAATTTTTTTATATTTTTATAAATAGCGCAAATATTTAGACATTCCCACATTTATACGTCCTTCTATCATAAAGAAAAAATGCAGATTTCATAACTGTAATGAAATAATTTTTACTCTCATTAAGGTTACAGTTTTTTAATTATATAGTATTATTACTGCTATTTCTTACGAGCAGAATACTTTGTATGAAGTAGTAAAATGTTAAAAAATACAGCTACATCCGCATGATCTCAGGATCCGTTAGGTTCGACCTACTGATCGAAAGACCCCGAACCAAAGTTCAGGGGTGTTCCATCCAGGAGTTGAAACGGTTCTGAAAATAACTGTTTGAAACAGTTATATATCGGTTCTGACTGAAACAGTTATGAAGAACCGAAAAAATTTTATAACAGTTATGAGAATATCGGTTCTGGCTTATATCGGTTACGGTTACGGTTAAGGGAGAGCTGCCCCGGGGTCGGTGCCCTCGTAGCCAAGAAGAGGAAGCCCCTCCGCGGTCAGGAGAGCGAAAGGCACCCTGGCCAGATTCGTGATTGTCCGGGGCCCTAGGACGCGAAGAGGGTACGCTCCTGTGCCTTAGAGTTTGCGTCGTGGAAACACGCCATAGGCAATTCGGAAAAGCGATCGAGTGGGGGGAACCGAGTTCGATCCGCTAGATTGCCGAAAATCGATAGATCACTGTCGCGCTGGCTCTCGTTATCGCATGACGTGCGCTCTGTATTCGCGTTGCGAACTAATTGTAATTTAGCGTCGGGAAATCGAGAAGTGCCCGTTGGAGGTTTTCGTGGCGTCTAGGACGAAGTCCACCTACGTTCCGGCCGTGTCTCACGCTCTATCGAGAGCAGTTCCATCGAAAGGCGTTGAAAACGAGAAACGGTAAGCCGCACCTGTGATCTATTCGGTATTTCGTAGCACGACGGCTCGACCTTCGTCGCGCGAGGACGAACGCGCCCCGTTCCGTCCTCGATAATTCGCTCGCATTCGTTTCGGGAATGCTTTGAGATTTTCGGGTCACTTCGAGAGAGTTTTCCTCTTCAGGTTACGTGCGAAAGAGTGTCCTACGAGGAGCCGCGTTTCGTGAGAGTAATCGTTTCGGTATCTTCGCGTTTCTCGAATCCTGTGTCTCTCGCGTCGAACAGCGTATTGTTTCCGTCGGCGTTCGATCGCGTAATCGATAACGTACGCGTCGGGGCGAATCACGTACGGAAGTCGTCGCGGCAGTCTCGCAGTTCGCCGGTCATCTGCGCCTCGCGTTTCTAGCTTTCGTTACGAAGGAAACTACGATAATTGTCAGCGGTATCGTGCGAGCGAAATCGGTAAGACAACCGCGCTGCGAAATAACACCGACCGCAATTCTGTATGAAGAGCGCGGGCTCTCGGGTCGCGGCCACGTGGCCGCAGATTTTGTATCTTGCCGACTGCTAAAATAAATAGTTCGAGACCATATCGTATTCGAATTATTCGATTCCCTGCGAGACCCGTCCTGCCGAGAGGGCTGTCCTAGTCATCCCGTGTTCGAACCATCTGGCCTAGTCGCGACGTCACTTTCGATCCGCGTATCTCGAAGATTCGACTCTCGATCTCGGCTTCTCTGAGCTCGAGCATTGTTCCGCGTTTCGTGTGGCATCCTTGCGGTGCCTGGCGCCCGAACCTTTCGTTTTTCGTGAGAGAAAATCGTCGAATCTTCGAGCATCCTTTGTCTCGGGCGGACCGCGTGTACTCGGCTTGCACGCGGCCTGGTCTGAGCGCCTGCAAGGCCCGAAGTTAGCCGGCTTCCGCGGGTCAAACCGCTCGTCGGAAAAAGGTTATTAAAAACGTTACAAATGTAAATAAACCAATATTTTTTTATAGATTATATGTCCCCAAATCTATTAGTTTAGTTTAGTTTAGTGCATCTTTTTCGGGAACACTAAGGGCTCGTTCAGACATATTTATTTACATTAGCGTCTATGTATTCGTTCATACGCATCAGCGCGGTCGAGCAATCAAAAACAAAAATCGCGCGGTTTCCGCCGTGTTTGAACTAGGGCTAAAAAACAGAAATCGCGCGGTCGAGGACGCGCGGTTTTCGCCATGTCTGAACTAGGGCTGAATGAAGACGTACAACATTTATGAGGTAAGCCACTAATACGTATTACTTATTATACATATTATTATATATACCATACATAGAACCGAACTATAGCCGATACAGAACCAGAAAATATCAGTTGTAGAACTGCAAAACCGATATGAGACCGATACGGGACATATTATAGTTTCGGATGGATCGGAAGTCTGAAGAACCGGAACCAAAACCGAAATCCAGAACCGAAAAATAACAGTTAAAGAACCGTTATAATATCGGTTCTCAGGAACCGTAACCGTAACCGATATAAGCCAGAACCGATATTGTCATAACTGTTATAAAATTTTTTCGGTTCTTCATAACTGTTTCAGTCAGAACCGATATATAACTGTTTCAAACAGTTAGTTTCAGAACCGTTTCAACCCCTGATCCAAGGTCAAATCAATGACACCATTTTATGTTCCCCTTGAAACCATACAAATTTTGTCTGAAACATTTTTCTCCAAAATGTTTCATTTCCGAGATATACGTTTGTTTCACTTTAAATTACTGACCCGGTTGTATAAAAAAAGATTTGCAGTCCAATTTATAAAATTTAATATCGATATTAATATCAATATATGTATGTCTAATTTGTCTGATACGTGTCTGCATACTTACATCATGGTAGAACATCTCTACATACATATATGTCGTATACAGGGTGTCCCAGCTAACTTGACCACCTCGAATATCTTTGTTGTTTTTAAAGATACGTCAAATGTCTGAAGGACAAAGTTGAATGGTAAAATGGGGCTTATAAGATGCCAACAAAATTTTTTTTCATGTAATTTTTTTTAGAGATATGAAGGTCACCTTCTTTTTTTTTAAAAAACAAAAACTGCAAAAACTGCAGCTACTACTACATTTAATTTTGCCTATACGTGCACGCCTGTGCTGTGCGTATGCCTCAGCATGATGCGACCGCTCGTCAACTGTTTCTACTAGAGCTAGTACCTTTACCCGGGTATATGAGATACCCGGGTACTCGGGTACCCATGAGACACCCGGGTAGAGCAAAAATACCCTGGTATCTCATAAGACAACCGAGTACCCGGGTACCCGGGTGCCCAAGCATCTCATGAGGTCTCAGAACCTCATGAGATAGTCGGCTATCCGTGTACTCGGTTCCAGGGCTTGAAAACTGTTACGATATCGGATCCGGTTCTCGAAACAGTTATGAAGAACCGAAATGATGTTATGACTGTTACTAACAATAAATAGAATATCGTTTCTGGCTTATAATCTGGCTTATTTCGATTCTATAACTATTATTTTTCTGGATGTCGGTTCTGTCGTTCTGTCATTCTGTACGGTGTGTTCGGCCTTATAATATTTATTTTAGTTATGTAGTTATTTATTCTTATTTATAGTTTCAACAATTTTTAAGTAAACAAATTTTTATAATTTGTTTCTATAATATATTCACTATTTGAATAATCTATTTCCATAATTGTTAGAATAATTGTTTAAACAAATAACTTTTTATAATTTGTTTCTATATTCATTATTTGAATTATTATTTCAAT
>CM052293.1:143567-154627 GCA_028455765.1 Lasioglossum oenotherae | reverse complement strand
AAAAAAAATATTAGGTGCGGGATTCGATTCGGGGCCAGAAGATTCCCAGCCGTATAGTTGTTCTTTTAACGACAATGCAATCTCTAAATAATTATAAAAAAATTAAGAACAATTGCTTCAATAATATGCAAGTACTGAATTTTTATAAAACTGGCGTATCTAAAACTTCAATACAAAATATGCATTTTCTCCGAATGTTTGGAGGTTTTCAATTCTTTAAAACATGTTTCCATAATCTGAAAAATCTGAGAAAAATACACATTAATAATCAGGATGAGACACAACTAACGTAATAATATAAATGTGGTCAACTGAGGACTTTTATATAAAATCGGCAATTTTATGTTCTCCGAGTTATTTAAAAATCGATTTTGCAACCAAAAATTTTGAAAAAAATCTCAGTCGTGTATGCTATTAGGTAGAATATTCATGAATTTTTTCATAATTTTCTGTTGAACATGAAGTGACTAAAAATCAATTTGGATGGATACTTTTGACCATCTTATCCGGCTATACTTTAAGAATCGACAAAAACATTATTTAAAAAATACAAAATCTTATTCTCTTTACATCATTAAACCCAATTTTTCAAAAAAATTTAGTCCAAATTTCTATTCGATATCTCTTTTAGATCAAAAGTTATAGCAAAATGTGCGCCGCGTCGCGTCGCGCTGTGCCGGGATTCAAATGCGCGCCATCTCCAGATTCCGACTTTTCGCCTCATGCTTTCGAAACTTCGGTAACGTGAAAACCTAAGGAACGCGTCAGCGGTCAGCGTCGATCAGTCGAGCAGGTAGTAACACGGACAGAGTAGAGTGTGTGTAGCGCGCGTGCAATCGAACAGGCACCAACACGGGCATGCGCGGTCGACACGGATCCGACGGTACGTCAGGGAAGGGGAAACCAGCGACTCAGGGGAACGGCCCACGGCCCACGAATATACCATCACTGCCTCCACCCCGACCTAATCCTAACCAACTCAGTAAGTAAACTAAGCTCCTTCGATGCGAAGTGGGCCAGTGGAGTGGGGATGAGTCGGAGTAGGAACACGTAGTGGGGTAGGTAAGCGCTGGCGCGCGGAATGGGGATCGCTGGCCGCGATGACGTACTACCGAGCGACGCGCGGGGAGGTGTAATGGTTAAATTTTTAATAGTTTATATCTCCTAAACGCATAGCTCTTTTTTTTAATTTGTTTTTTAATATTGCATTGTTACCCAGTTCTGAGCTATGTTTAAAGTTTCGAGTCTCTAGCTCATTGGGAAGTGGTTTAAAATTTGATTTCAAGATTTGACGCATACAACAACGACAACGACAACTCGGCAAGCTAATATAAGCGTGGTAAAAATCAACATTTTATGAATCCTATTTGCCATCGAAAAAATTACCTCATTCCTTATTGATACCCTGGAGAATCTATTTAATAATATGTGTCCATTTTTGTTGCAAATGAATAATATTTGTCTGTATTTAGAGTATATCTCTTGTACTAATATTTAATATTTATAATTTATTGAAATAACAATGCTCAATAAACTAAAGAGAATCTTCAAAGTTTTTAATCTTTGGTGAAGGATATCTTTTCAGTCCCCCATGGGCCCTCATTGTACCAAAGTGCATTATTATCAGCGTTCTTTTCTGCATGAAATCGTGCAAGAATCACATCCCGTTCGGTCCCGGTACACAAGTTATTATTGTTTAAAGCGTATGTGTCGCCTAAATTGCGGTCGAACGTCTGGTATTTTAATGATGCAGTCGAATAATTAATATTGAAAGATGTTGAAGAAGAAAGTGATGAAAAAATAATGTTTTGTCAATATAATATAATATAATGTCAATTGTTATTGTTGTTTATACAATAAAAATTATATTTTTGTTTTTTATAATTAATATTGTTTTTCGCACAGTTTTAAATAAAATATTTTTAATTATGTTTATAAAATCCATTACTTCAAAAATGATCGATTATTGTGTTTATTTAAAACCTGAACCTGATTTATCAGACACTTCCGATAATCTGTGAAAAAAATGTTTTAAACGGTAAGACTTTAGAAACCCCCCCCCCCCCTCTTCCTTTCGACATGTGACATACGTCATTCTATTCGTTTTGACATGCTGAACACAAAATGTACGTGTCATTTTTGGCTGAAATGAATAGTTTCCGAGATATTCGCAAAAAACTATAGCCAATAGAGTATTGAATTTTTCGTATAACTACACACTCCGCGGCAACGTAAGCCTGTCCCGGCGCGGCGTTTGTTTGTTTTTTGAGAGAAAACAGGGTCTCACTCTGGTCAAACATATACAGTGTGAGCTTTCAATTTTAAAAGACTACTCGTACATTTTTGTATGAATGGTCGGGCTGGCCCATCACCTAACCCTAACTAATTCTGATACCCTGTATATGTATGATTGAAAGACTACCACATTTTCGTGCACAGCGATCTATCGATGCTTGATCGCAGCGCGCGCGTGTGTGTGCGCGCGAGCGTGTGTGCGTGACGAAAAAAGCGACGAGCGGAACGAAAATGAAACACGCTAAGAACGACGATCGAAACGGAAACGGAAAACGCTAAGAAACGACGATCGAAAAAGTCGAAAAACGCAAAAGGCAATTGAACGAGAGACCAGGCCAAAACGGCAGTCTTTGACTAGTCGTCGATGGACGCGTAACGTAATTTCCTAATAAACTCGTTTTAGTGTATGAATAATAGTGCCTAATTAAATCCATTCAATTGGCTTTTCCGCTTAACTAAGGAATTTTCGGTAAGATATAATGATTTATATAATTATTTTTCATTATATTATCGCATTTTATAGTTAAACAAATTGGTAGTGGTCTCAGTTGATTTTATATTGTTTAATCTGAGAACCTTCTTCTCAGAAACAAAGGGAGGGTGTGTGTGAATCAGGTGGCGGGAGCAGAGAGAGCCGGCCGCAGGCCGGCCCAATCACGCGTACGAAAATCCGGGAGTAGTCCTTCAAAATTGAAAGCTCACCCTGTATATGTATGACCAGAGTGAGACCCTGTGTTCTCTCTCATCTCCGCAGCGTATTTTGAAGCAAAAAGTAAACAAACGCCGCGCCGGGCAGGCTTACGTTACCGCGGAGTGTGTAGGAATACGAAAAATAGAATACTCTATTGGCTATAGTTTTTTGCGAATATCTCGAAAACTATTCATTTCAGCCAAAAATGACACCTACATTTTGTGTCCAGCATGTCAAAACGAATAGAATGACGTATGTCACATGTCGAAAGAAAGGGGGTGGGGGTTTCTAAAGTTCAGCCTTTTAAACAAAACTTAATCAATATTCAGCAGTCTAGAAATTTCAATCGAAAAAATTAAAAAAGAAATTTGTAATGCATAAATAATTAGTCACTTTGAATTTTTAAAAGTCAATATGTATTTTTGACTTGATAATATTGTAGCTGATACCAAAACGAATCCAACGACCTAAATTACTATACCTTTAAACTTTCAAATAGTGCTAAAATATTAATGAACAGCTAGATCGAGCGCGTGGACCAGTGTGGGACGTTCTGTCTGCATACGGTGTTGCTAGTAGCAACTTGCTACATCACATGTTCCGTCCTGTACTAAAGTACGTATATCTCACTGTACTGAAGTATAACCCGAAACTCGTGTCATTTGTTTTTTTAATGCGAAACAATCGAAAAGCGTAAGATTTAAATGTTAACTCATGAATTTGAATTAAAAACACCGAAAAATAACTGTTTACCTTGTTATTTCATGGATCTTTTATCACTGTGTCAATTTGATACCGAGGAACAGATTCAGTTTGTGAAATGAGGGACAGATGAGAGTTAAAATTATGCTAAATGAAAACGAAAATAAAAATCTGTTGGCGAGCTGTTTGCTACAGAATCTCCCGACAATAAAAAGAAAAAACTTGTCGTATGGCAGTACTGGTAATACTTTATTCTATGACAGTACTAATAACATTTAATTCTCCTGGACAATCACTGTTTTGAAAAGTAACGTTTCCTGTGATGTCCTAAAGTTCTTGGGTTATTTAAAAAATATCGTTCATATTATAGTATAAACGAAATATCAGTTGTGTAAGACATAGTTATCTTCAATGATTGTATTACTTCATAAATCGCAATATGTAGGATTAATTCTGTATTAGAAGAAATTTTAAACGTACATGTGGAGATCGGAGCTGGTCGAAGAGGAGGCCGAAGAGAGAGGGAAGGACCCTATCGGCGAAAAGGGGGTAGGCGACCGCGGGTGGGACGCCAGACCCCAGGAGTAGTTAATAGACCACCGAGGAAAGGAGTCGTGGACTGTACCACTAAGTGTTTACAAGTTGCAATAAATAAAGTGTTACAATCAAGCCTACCTGTTACCCGAGTATTATTCCAAAAGCCTATCCAACGGTAAGTCTCCGGGGTAGCACAGTACACATACTGGGTGAGTCACGAATAACAGAACACCTGAATTTCCTTGTTGGTACAAAGGATAAACGAAAGTTTCAAAAGTGATATAAAACAGTTTCAAGCGGGCAGAATGATGATATTAACCGATTTTCTGATCAACGTTTTTTTACGTCATTTGACGTTATACGCTATCTTTCAGCGTATGTACTACACCTAAATACGCACTTCTGGACGATATCGCAAGACATCAATAATAATAAGAATGGTAAGATTAGTATCATCGAGTCAAGCGATTGTAAACGATGTATTCTTTCGACGAACAAACCGATAAGCTTCTCATTTACGAAGAATGTCAGCGAAATTCAGTGAGAGCTAGAGGTTTATACGCTGAAAGATATCCCCAATGTTCTCACCCTACACGCTGTACAATTCAACACACATTTGTACAATAAATTGTTACATCATGTGATTCAATAAGTACCGAAGTGATAAGAAATACTTCGTGGAGCGCCCACGAAGATTACGTCAATATAGTTTAGCGCTCCACGCTTTTATTTATAGTGACTAATGTCTAAAAAAATTATTTTCTCCTTTTTACTGCATTTTAATATAAGCGTGGTTTTTAAAAATCTTTTTTTCCTGATTCTCATCCTATGGAATTTTATAGCTGAAAAACAAAACGGGTCCCAATCCTTATAACACTTCCTTATAATTTATTATTAATAGACTACGGATCTTTATGCAGAACAAAAATGTTTTGCATTGATTGTGGGAAGCAGGAATAACACATAAAAATGACTTTGTTATATTAAAAGCAGCATTACTTAAATTCTTTAAATCTTTTACAGTTTCATATCTCACGCAATCAATTTCTTCATAAATGTAAAGAGATCCGCAGTCTAATTATTAATAATATGTACCAAATTTGCTTAGAATTTACAAGACACGGCAATGACGAGAGATTAGCCAATAAAGATAAATATTAACTTTTCGCCTGTTATTGCATTAGGTCAATTACTCTTATGTTGCAGAATTTTTGTGATTGCTGATTCAGCAGTCCACGTATCGAGGAGCTTAGCGCTTCAGTTTAGTTTCTTGTAGCTTAACTGAATTTACTACATACATAGGTTTGTTTTATCTTGTTTCGTTAATTTGGCTTATAGTTCATTCTGGATTGATCCAATAGGATGAGTTCGAAGAAACAGAACACCTAAATATTTCCGTTACTTTTCGTCGTACAAAAAAACTTCTTAGGACAAAGTTACACTGTTTGAAGGGCCACATGTAACGGTGTAAGGAAAAATATTTTCGAGGTCATTTTTTTAATGAGATTTCAAGGTCATCGATGTTTTTCAAATGGAATGATATATCTTCGTTAACGTAATGTTGTAGCTGACGAAATAACGAATTCATCCATGTAACACAATATGACCTACAAATGACCTTCAACCCAGAAAAATAGAATTTTGAAAAATTGAAGAGTAGGAATTGAAATTTGAAGAGTAGAAAATAAACTTGAAATTGATGTTGACATCGAAATTCGAAAAATTGAAGAATTGAAATTGAAAAGATGAAGTTGAAATTGAAATTTGAAAAATTGAAGAGTTGAAATTGAAAAATTGAAGAGTTGAGATTGAAAAATTGAATTTGGAATCGAAGAGTTGAAATTGATGTTGAAATTGAAATTTGAAAAATTGAGGAGTTGAAATTGAAGCAAAAACACTAACTTGAACAAATAATACCAATGTTAATACTGCTAGATTATGGATATGTTACGAGCCAAGGTTTAGGCAGCGATGGGGGAACTGAGGGGAGTTTGGATTTAGAGATATTTTGGGTGTAGGTAGGAAGGGTACACGTAGGACTAGGCAATGTCTATTTCATCACAGGGTCGCCTCGTGTGGAACATATAGTAGTGGACTAGCCGGTGTCTATCTCACCACCGGGTCGCCACTATAAAGGTAAATACACATAGGACTAGCCGGTGTCTATCTCACCAGGGGGTCGCCTCGTGTGTGAAATATGGAAAAGTGGACTAGCCGATGTCTATTTCACCACCGGGTCGCCACTATAAAGGATAGGGTCGTGGTTCCGCTGTCTCGTAACTTATTGATTTGAATAGATACACTTCGAGCGGCAAAGGTGTATCGTCATAGAATACGAGCTACTGGAAGATCGAAAAGGAATATGCCTAATGGAAATGAACTTCGAATAGATTAATACAAGTAATATATTGTTGATAATAATTGAGGATACAAATGTTCAGTGTAAAATGTCGCCTTACGGCGCCGCGCCGCGCCGTATCCCGACGAACGACCGCGCTAGTGGAAGAGCACCACTGACGTCAACGCATGTCGGGCGCAGATATTTTGCTTTCTGGCTCGGTAAAAACGTCGATGCTGTAAACTTCCAAGGGGGGTTTTTCAAGATAAAAGTATACTCTATCGCGTGGCATAGTTCGATTTTCGGCTGGACCCTTATTTTTTGAGATAAATTCGAAAATATCCGCAAAAATTTGTGCAAAAGTGGTGTCTCTCCGTCTTTAATCATTATTTAAACATGTTTAAACAATCGTAATGTATTAATATTGGATATCACTGTATTCGGGAAAGTCTACAGAATCTTTTGCTGTAAAGAACAATTCAATATCTTGTATAATAACATCACAATATTTGTTTAAAGTTGAAAAATATGGTTTTTTTTTCAAAGCTATGTTTTTCAAAAACTGTGCGTAAAGGAAAAAAATGAAAACCAGATTTGGAATCAGCACAAAAAACTCTATAAGAAGGACCCAACAGTATATTATAATCACAAAAAAAGTTGAAATTTGTTGGACAGTGTTATTTGTGTTAAGCTCAATTGTGAAAAATTCTTATATTTTTCGCATTCCTTAGCACAAATATAATTACTGGTAAGTCATAATGTTATTTTTAAACATTCGAGAATACGTTTGTGATAAAATAATTAATAAAAAAAATATTTTTAGTCATATTTCATAATGAGACCAATAAAAGCAAGTAAAATATCAGAAATTAAAAAACTATTAATATCTGGGCTTTCTCATCGCGAGATTTCTAAGAAGATACTGTGCTCTGTTGGTACTGTGTCTTCAGTACGTAAAACTTTAAAAGAAAACATACTAAAAAATAAAGCAGGATGAAAATCAAAGTTATCCACTATCACAAAGCGATGGATCATACGATCAATCCGTAATGGTAGCGTTGATAATGCTATACAGATGCAAAAAAATTAACGTAAGCGCTGAAACAGTGCGAAATGCACTGCGAGAAGTGGATTTAAGAGGACGTGCAAAAATAAAGAAACCTCTTCTTACAAAGCGGCACAAGAAGCTTCGACTGCAGTTCGTCGAAAAATATAAAAATTATACAGATCTCTATTGGACCCGAGTAATATGGTCAGACGAGACGAAAATTAATCGTTTTGGGTGCGATGGACGGGAATCGACATGGCGAGGATATATAAATACATATGGTCGCATCACGTTCATCCAACACTGAAATTTTGAAGAGGCCATATCATGGTTTGGAGTTGTATGGCCAGTGAGGGCGTCGAATGCGTTGAAAAAATTGAAGGTCGAATGACTGCAACATCATACACATCCATCCTGCAGAAAAGTTAAATTGGAAGTTTGGCAAAATGGAATAAGAACGCAGAAAAAGTCATTTTCAGCACGATGACGACCCTAAACACAAGGCAAAAATCACCAAAGTATGGTTAACAGCTCATGGTTTTACTGTTTTAGACTGGCCCTCACAGTCTCCCGATCTGAACCCAATAGAACACATATGGGGTTTACTAAAAAAAAAAACAGTTGCCAACTTCGATCACAATTCAAGAAGTATTATTGAATTGTGGTCAGAAGTTAAAACCGCTTGGGAAAATATTAAGGCTGAATAGTGTAAAAGTTTAGTAGATAGTAGATAGTATGCCAAGACGCCGTACCCACCGTAACTCGCGCATGCGCGGCCAAGACAGTAGCGTATCTACAATGACGCAGCCGAGCGGCCAGGGACGCCTTGAGGCAGTTATTCTGGCGGGAATGTAGCAGTGTTATTGGCGGGACGACTGATGGACGAGAGACGATTATGTATTCTTTTGCGTAGTTATTGCAGTGCTTTTTCCCTATCCCATCCTCAAAATAAAGAATAAGTTTCAATTATAAAAGTCTGCGGGGTGCTCAAGCAACCCGATTTCATCGAAATAGTTACGTTACTGAGGCTGAAATTGCCGCGCATGCGCGAGCTACGGACGCTACGGCGGGTTCAATCACATCACTGGCTGTACTGAAAGCGAAAGGAGGGTATACGAAGTACTAATATTTCATTTTCTCGAACTCAAAACTTTGATCATTACATAATTTGTTAATTTCATTTAATTTTGTTTAAAAAGTGTAATATATTTAAGTTAATTCTGTATTATATGAACTATGAAAACTATGTATGTATTATAATAAAATATTTTGTTACATTTCTTATTAACATGTGTTCAATTAAATAAACATTTGATCAATTGTTTGAGTCACTGTATTTAGGTATTCTGTTTCTTCGGATTCACCCTGTATAACAAGATCTACATTTTACATACATATATGTACATACAGTACATTGTATATGTACAACGTACAAAGCAACCATGTAATATCGATCAGAGATTAGAAATATTGCAACATTACATGTTGTGACAAAACAACATTGCAGTGGAAAAATTCCTCTGATTTTTTTGTACCATTGACAAGTTTAGAGATGCGATATAGAAGTGCAGATATCATTGCATTAAAAGATTACACCGTTCGAGGAGGATTGTTATCAACAATGTTCCCTCTTTCCTTCGTCGTATTTCCACATATAGTTTCCTTGTTACGTGCACCTATACACGTTGATATATTACGTGTTGCGTCACGTTCCATGGCGTTGTAAAAGCAGGTTTTCAATGTTCCTATGTTCGACGTCTAGGCACAGAGAAAGCGATTATGTTCTCTTGGCCGCGTCCATCATTAGCAGCACGTCGCGTCGTTCTCGTTCACAAAAATTCAATAGCACTACAATCAATAGGACTATTTGTTGTGTTATTACTTCCCGAACAATGTTTCAATATTAAACTGTAAACATTTCCGCTACGAGAGCAACCGTCTTTTATCGCTCCCCATAAACGTGTTTTACGATCAGAAATATAGACCTATAAACTGAATTTTTTAATTTCTATTAGGATTCTTACGTAATTGGTACAGTTAACGGATTAAAAGACTTGTTTCTTCTTTAATTGTTGAGAACTGATTTTTAACATAAAAATTACATGATTGCGATAATGGGAACACTTTCAATTGAAGACGACAATATTGCCGCTGACTATCATTGTGACATGTACGGGTCAGATGTTAACAATAATCTCAAATAGTTTTCGAACGCTGCACAAGGTTCTGAAGATAGAAATAAATGCAGCGAGAACGCTAAGAAACTCTCATCATTCGTTTCGTTATATTTTTTAAAAATAAAAGTGACTATCGCGAAGTTAATTTACATATATATCTTTACTCTATTTGTCTCTTATAATGTTATTGCAAAAACGTTCGTATTTGGAAGACATTTGATCAATTACACGAGCCTGTTTTACGCAAGCGAAACTCGTCGCGAAGTAACATTGATAGCTTTGAACAATGATAACTTGCAAAGCAGGACGAGGTAGGACAATATTCTTGCATAATTATATACGGGAAAGAATGCTGAAAATGATCCAATTTGTTATAAAACAAGACTTTTCATGACCCTCTAGATATTCCGTGTCAAATGTAAAAAATTTGGCCAATTTTTTTATTTCATTGAATATTAATTTTTAACATATTGTGAACAATAACTTTTAGTGTCAATATTAATTTTGTAACACAAAAGAGTGCACTTCATCGTAAACAAAAAAAAAGTAAATATTAAGTGATGTGATCAGAGCACCTCGAAGAAGAGAAACAATTTTCTTGGTGAAAAGTACTGTCTCTAAATGTCTACCTTTAAGTATTCGTCCTAATTACAATTCTTGGTAAACTGCATTAATTTTTTTCATTTTCGAGGTTGATTGACATTTAGGAAGCAATAGAAAGTTAGAAATCGATATGAGAAAGTTGACTTTTTAGCTAAATGACAGCAACTTCTTCGATCCGGACGACCACTGTGTGTCGCCGAACCAAAATCCTTCTGCAGCAGTGGCGCTCTGATTGGACCGTGTTTTTCATTAATAACGAAGTCGCGAAGAACATTTACGTAACGGAAAAAGTTATTGCAAATAATCTTAGGAGTCACCCTTTTCAAGGAAATACGACATTTTTGGGACACGCTGTACAATAAGTATGAAATACCAATCCTATACGAGGTGTGTTAAAAAAGTAACGAGAATTTTCATTTCTCAAAAAGAATTTTAGTTATTCGTCTACATGAATGTTATCCTCTTCAAAATAGTGTCCATTAGGTAGTACGCATTTATGCACTGAGAAAAAAATTCTGTCGAAACAAAAAAAATATACGTTGATTCGATAAGATGTACTATTGAATAGTGCCAATATCATATGAACTTATTTTAATATTTAATACTATTGAATTTCGATAGCAAAACTCATTTCCGCCAATCATATAAGCCAATAGCTTGACCATCAAT
>CM052293.1:126843-143467 GCA_028455765.1 Lasioglossum oenotherae | reverse complement strand
TAGTTTAGTTTAGTGCATCTTTTTCGGAAACACTATCGGACACGGCGGAACGGGGTCTAAAAAACAAAAATCGCGCGGTTTCCGCCGTGCCTGAACTAGGGCTAAATGAGTACGTACAACATTTATGCGGTAAGCCATCAATACGTATTACTTATTATACATATATCATACATAGAATAATATATACATAGAATATACATATACATAGAATATTAACCGAACTATAGTCGATACAGAATACAGAACCAAAAAATATCAGTTGCAGTACTGCAAAACCGATGTGAGACCGATACGGGATATTATAGGTTCTGAAGTCTGAAGAACCGGAACCGAAACCGAAATCCAGAACCGAAAAATAACAGTTAAAGAACCGTTATAATATCGGTTCTCAGGAACCGTAACCGTAACCGATATGAGCCAGAACCGATATTCTCATAACTGTTATAAAATTTTTTCGGTTCTCATAACTGTTTCAAGAACCGGAATCGATATCATAACTGTTTTCAACCCCTGCCTTGGATAGTCGTTTGAAAATCATGCGAAGGTCATCTTCAATTTCTTAAATAGAACTCCCTATGCTTTTATTGCATATTCTAGTAGCCTGTTTTGAGAGCTTTCCAAAACACTAAAATAAGATATCTTTTCTTTAAATATTTTTAAAGTTATTTTCCTTAAATATTTTTCAAATTTTGTAAGCGTAACTAGGCTGACAATTTTTGAAGCCAAAAAGATTAGATTGAAAATACAATAAAGTAAGATAAGGAAAAACTGAAATGTTTCTCTAACGCTGAACTTGAAAACTTTTATTTTGAATTTCGGCTTCGACCGAAAATGTAACAGAAAATATGTTGAGAAAAATAAGTTGTGCGACCACAGCAAGTTGCACAACACCTTTTGAGGTCACAGAGGTGTGCATGTTGATGATGACTCGTAAGGTCGAAGGTTTTGACCGTCGCACGGTCTGCTATATAACTTGCAAAAGAAGTGTTACAGTAAATGCTTCTGAAGTTTGCACAATCGTATATACGACATTCTTTTCACAAGAAAATTATTTTGCACAACTGTTGAAAGAGATACATATACTGTACCTTTTTTAAATTTTACTTCATAATTGTGTTGCACTAGTACTACATTATAATTGTACCCTCGTTTAGCATTTTTGATTATTGACAATAGCATTAAATAAAACTTGATAATTTTACATTTCTGACACTATTCAGGTTTAATGCTGAAATTTTCAATTCTTGAAAATGGTCTAGATTGAGACCGAAACGTTGAATTAGATTTCAAGTGATATTTTTGCAAATTTGCTTATTTTTCTATTGATTGAACCAGTGCGTCGATACAATAATTATATTGTTAAACAATTGTCGATCGAAATCCAGAGAACTATTCAGGTTTTATCTAAATTATCTAAATTATTGATTTTACAAAAAAGGTATCGCACTGTAAATGGTTCGTTATTGCTTTACTTTTTTATTAAAATCGAAAGATGGCATTCAATGTTTTAACTGAATAATGAAATGCCTAGTATTTCTTCTCGAATTGGGATAAAAGTATTGAATTTTGCTTAGAAAAATATTATACGTAATAGTCTAAACGTCTAAAATTAATAAATATGGAAATCATACGATTTCTCCGACACGGCTTTCGCCGACAACATTTCTCCGACTCCAGATTTGGCCGACAATAACTTTGGCCGACAATAACTTTGGCCGACAACGCCTTTGATCCACAACGACTTGAGACAGTATGACAATATTGTATGATAATACTGTATGATAATACATATGATAATACTGTATTAGAATATATACTGTGGTCGTCTTAAGTTGTTGTGGATCAAATTCGTTGTCGACCAAATTCGTTGTCAGTTAAAGTCGTTGTCGACCAAAGCTATTATCGGACAAATCTGGAGTCGGAGAAATGTTGTCGGCGAAAACCGTGTCGAAGAAATTTGTGTCGGTGATTTCCATGGGACCATCTCAAAATAGGTTTCTGTTCTAGAAGTGTTCATAACTTTATAGCAGGGCTCGGCATTTTTTCATCGCGACGGCCGAGAATCGGAGACTATGCGTCCCGCGCGTCTCACTCTCCGGTTCGGCCCTAGTGCTCGGAGCTGCTCAGGCGCGTACCATTTCATAGGCGCTATTTGTGGTGCATCATGATGACACTCGTGTCAATAGGTTTCCGCATTACCATCGAGGTACTATTGCCAATGCGTTTTTTTTTTGTTAGTGGTATCCCCTGTAGGCCTACTAAATTTTTAATTTTTTAATTTATCTTATGAATTTATTTTTCTAATTAATTTTCTACAGCTGTTGTCCGAAATTATCGTGCGACATAGTGGAGTAGGCCTACAGGAGATACCATTAACAAAAAAAAAAACGCATTGGCAATGTGTAATGAGGAAACCTATTGATACGAGTGTCATCATGATGCACCACGAATAGCGCCTATGATATGGTACGTGCCTGAGCAGCTCCGAGCACTAGGGCCGGTCCGGGGAGCGAGACGCGCGGGACGCAGTCTCCGATTCTCGGTCGTCGCGATGAAAAAATTCCGAGCCCTGCTTTATAGTATTTGTGAATATTAATCAGTATATTTTAAAATACCATATTCTAGCTATCATAAAATTGTCATTACACATTGAAAATTATAATAAAAACAGTACATGTTCAAAATAACTTTTACTTTTCTTGCACATAATATCTAGATAACTCATGTTAGGTTACTTGAAGTTGTTATATTATCAACACTATGAAAGGTGAAATTTGCAGAATATGTATAATTGGCACAGATCTACAAACCGTATTTTTTAAATTTTCAATATAGGCCCCCATAAAAAAAGTTGTAAACAATAACTTCTAGTGTTTCCTCTGTAATTCCGATCAATTACAATTTTTTCAAAAATTTTGTTCACGTCATGTAATCAGAGTTGTGCTAATTTAAATACATTGTAATTGAATTACATTTTATGTAATTGCATTACATGCAATGCAATTGAAATAATTGGAATTGAAATTATAATTGTAATTCTAATTGAAATTGAGATTGGAATTGAAATTGGAATTAGAATTGGAATTGAAATTGGAATTGAAATTGGAATTGAAATTGTAATTGTAATTCGAATACGAATTGAAATTGGAATTGAAATTGAAACTTGAATTGGAATTGTAATAGG
Organism: Lasioglossum oenotherae; assembly: GCA_028455765.1. Lineage (NCBI taxonomy): Eukaryota > Metazoa > Arthropoda > Insecta > Hymenoptera > Halictidae > Lasioglossum > Lasioglossum oenotherae. The sequence continues at coordinate 140,283 of CM052293.1, read as the reverse complement.
AATTGTAATTGTAATTGAAATTGGAACTGGAATTGAAACTGGCATTGCAATTGCAATTGGAATTGGAGTTAAAATTGGAATTGAAATTGAAACTTAAATTGGAATTGGAATTGAAATTGGAATTGAAATTGAGATTGGAATTGAAATATATAATTGAAATGTAAATTACTCAATGTTTCTTGTTTCTTCAGTTTCCCTTTCACGGACAACTCATTTTTATGTTTATGAAAATGCGACAATCTTAGTGACAAGATGTATGAACAAAGAGTGTTCATTAAAATTAATTTAAAACTTGCTGACAATTGCCATCGGTAAGTATGATCTCATAAGCGATTACTGCCACACGAAGAATGTCCTTGATTTAGGTCTATCCTATTAAATAGTGTTACTAATAAAAATTAAAGATATTTTTCACATTAAGCGAGTAATGCACACACTGAGTAATTTGCATTACATTGTATTTCGATTGTACTCATGATTCGCGTAATTAGCAATTAAGAGAAGTGAAAGGTTCGAATTATGTATAATGCAATTACAATGTAGTTCAAATACTGTGTGTATAAAATACAATGTAATTCAATTACAATGTATTTAAATTAGCACAACTCTGCCTACGATGTTTCTGCCGCACGAAACGGTGTTCGCTATCAAGGACACCTATATATATATATATGAATTCACAAATAAAGTTTTTTGCGAGTATCTCAATCAGAATCTTCAGAATGATATTCTTGACAACATATCTAAAACTCATTGAAATTGGAGAGGAGATAGTACATCAACCCCATGAATTTACAAGTAAAATTTTATGCGATTATCTCGAAAAACAAGAACCGAGCGCCAAACCCTTTACAGAGAATTGTTGTTCAGAATGCTGACCTTGACAACATATTTAAAACGCATTGAAATCGGAAAGGACCCACATCAACGGCAACTTTACCGAAATCTTAAACCAGTAAATGATTTAAACAAATATTATGATCGATGAATAGGTGCACGATTTTCATTGCGAGTACTCACGCTATACGAGCATTGATACAAACGAATCCTTTTCTGTAACTATTAAATCATTACATACAGAGTGAAAGCGTTATGCGTAAAACTGGCTTTAATGGAAAATTAACGTCGAAAACAAATCGATCCGTGCTGGATACGGTAGTCTTAGCGGACAATTACTCGATTTGTTTGAAGCATGCAACGGAACCCCATGCACACCGCCTTTCTATTTCTATGTATATGCTAGACGCGATACGATGAGTCATAGAAATGAAGTCACTTACACCGGTAATAAAAAGGTCCGTGAACCATAGACACCGTCTTTCGAAACCTCTAATGAACACACTCGTATGCAAACCCGTAACACAAACAACGGATGCACGCAGCGCCACGTCGCGACTCGACGCGTCGAGCCGAGTCGTCGAGTCGCGTCGCCCGCGTCGCGACGGTTGAGAAAGATACACTTCGATTCGAGTGGTCGGTCTCTAAATAAATACCAGCGCACCAGCACCGATCGGGTCGCGTCGCGAACACGGTCGCATCGTTTGTAGTATACATAGAGTATAGTTAGTACAGTGTATGTATTGGTATGTATAGTACGTCGCTGGAAATTCAGAGCCAACACTCTGTCTTGAGAGGAACATTGTTCTTTCTGCTTTCTTGTCCGGCGTTGTCATGCGTTGAATTTTCCACGACAACGAAAACGATAAAAATGCAACCAACGTCATTGGTACAGTGATGGACAGAAGTATTGGCACAGTGTACGAAATTCCACATAAATAGAAACGCTTATAACTAGACTGCGGATTTATGGCAAAAATGTATTATGTACCAGCCGTTCTCCCGTGATGTCGTGACCAACGAACAGCATTTGATTTTTATTATATAGATTTAGTAATTTAGTTCAGTGGTCAGCAAACTGCGGCTACTTGAGTGCGGCTCCTCCACGAATGACGTGTTGAAAATTAATCTATTTTATTCTAATACGATTTTCAATCAGTCAGTGTGTCATATCTAAATTCAAATAATCATTAACTTTATTCAGTATATCTAGTTTTAACCGACTTCTAAAAACGATTCTTGTAAAGAAATTTCGCTCTCAAACGAAATCAAAATCATTGTATTTTCTATTTACATATTGATGCTGTAAACCATGTTTGGTTTATATAGCATACATTAGTACAACACTTTACAAATAATAATGAAGTATATATCGTTATATAAAGTTAAATTAATATGAACGGTAGACACTAATTGTAAATCCTAATCTTACATTCTAAATCGTTGTATGATTGCTGATATTTGGCTCTTTTGACTAACGAATTTGCCGACCACTCTATTAGTCAAATACAAAACTGAAAAATCATTAGAAGAATTGTATGCTGCTTTTATATTATTTTCGACTAGTTAGAATTATTAAAAGAGAAAATGTATTATTAATTTACTCCTGTTTCTTACAATTGACTTGGACAATTTTTATTTTATGAACTTCCTACTTATAACTATTGAAATAATTACTTGTTATGGCTTTGTTGTATCTTTACGTAAAATATCTTATTTACTTCTACACCCAAACAGAAAATACATATGTGGATGAAATACTGTGTACATAATAAGTAAAACTATATGTCGCAATCATCTTGCGGCTGGAAGAATTAGTTTTCCATTAAAGATCATCTTGGTAGTCACTTTAGGTCAGGCGTGTCTAACTCTTTTACCACCAAGGGCCTCGTTAAGTATTATAAATTAATTCTAGGGCCGCAATAAAAAAAGCAGACTCAAAATAGAAAAGGAACACATTTTTTTATTAACATTGCAAAACAACATTACAAAAATACATTTGATGTGTAAAAATTGTTTTTGTTCAAGTTTAACTTATTCGAGGAAAACTATTTCATTTTTGAAAATTTGGTTGAATTTGTTCAGCTGTAATTATTTTTGAAATTGATTGTACACACTGATCTGTTAATCTTGACTTTTCCGCAATTTGATTATTTTTCAATGTTGAGAATGCGGTTCATACATATATGTACTATAGTACGCCTAATTGCCCAACATATTGATATATTGGGAAATTGGTCAACAGATAAATTATTGTATAGAATCCCAACATTTGGACTCGAATCTCAAGGGAAGAACTAAAATCTTTGAGTTATAGAGGTTTTGACTCATCAAAGCCTTTGAATAAGAAATGTTTATCCTACGAAAATTCGACTTACAGGGGATTTGTACAAGAGTTAATGATTTGCTGATTGTGATAGGTTTAGAGAAAGAAAAGTTGAATTTTTAGAGATGAGTTATTTATTTTATATACATATAGTAAATATAATCTACTAAGCTTTTACATATTAAAGAAATCTGTGATTTTACTCTGCATTAATGAATTAATGGATTGTTGATCAATGGTATTTTCAACGGTAAGCAGAGAATATATTTTCTTCAATTTCATCGCATCTTTCTACGAAACTTCTTAAAACATTTACTGCTGCTTTAGCTTCTTTAGCTTCCACGCTTGTGGAGAATAATTCGAGTTAAAGGAAATTTTATTTCGATATACATATAGAGGTTTTTAAAGTGCAACGGAAGGGAATGAACAAAATTTTCGAGTTAAAGAGATTCGAGTTATTGAGGTTTGACTGTACTAAAAGGAGATTTGTTAAGAGCTTATGAAGAAAGATATTGTTAAGTTCTAAATATTAATGAATTAACGGGCTGTTGATCAATAACATTTTCAACGAATTCTTTCTACGAACTTTGTAAAGCATTTACTACTGTTCTGGCTTGTTTAGCATCCATACTTGTGGAACATAATTCGAGTTAAGGGAAGTTTTATTTTGATTTATAGTTTTTTCAAGTGCAGCGGAAGGGAATGAACAAGATTTTCGTCTAATAGAGATTTTCGAGTTAAAAAGATTTCGATTAATTCCAGTTGTAAATTGTCATCAAGAGTTTTGAAGTTTTTGGTCTGGCCGCAGAGTGCTTGTCAACGAGCCGTGTGTTTGACATGTCTGCTTTAGGTGATTTCCTGGCAGTGCAGAAGGTAGTTGAGATGCTAAACTTTCAAGAAAGAGTAAAAGCGAGAAGAAAAGAAAAAGAAACAATTCCCGAAGAGAGAAAGATTATATTAAATCTGTATAAAGAATGAAATCCTATACAAAAATTAGAAAAGTAGTGTGAAGAAGACGTTCCATATTTTGCAGTATATCTTTCATTCAGGCCATTTGCTTTGTTCTGTACCACATTTTTTATAATACCTTATTATTTTGGTGGGAATATATTCTACAGTCTTAAACTTGTTATAAAATTAATAGTAAAGAGAAACTAGAGAAATTAGTAGTATAAAACAGTGGGGTACTGAAAAGTGCTGAATAATCTGCATGTATCACCAGCTAAAGAAACTTAACGCAGCAAAACGAATATGAATAAAGGTATTGATTTTTATAATAAAATTCTATTCTCAGATGGAAATTATTTTCATATACGTATTTAAGTTAAACAGCCAAACATTAGGGAGGAGAAAACGCAACACTGAAATGGATGTTAAGAACATGCAAGCTACAGCGAAACATGGAGGTGACGGGGTAGATAGATACATATTTGGGGATGTATGTCTTCATCTGTAGTAAGAGAATTGGTATTACTTGATGGAGCAGTTGATGCTTGCATTTATTTAAACATTTTAGAAAATAATTTGAAGAAAAGTGTCGATAAATTGAATTCATCCTGTAATTATTACTTTCAACAAGACAACGCTCTTGCTTATAAATTATAAATCATACAATACTCAAGAATGAATTACTTATAATTAGACTGCGGAAGTTTATGCAATTTGCAATTTTTCAAGACGATATTTAAGAAGTTGGAACCAAATAAAATATTATTTTCAGTGGTGGTAGCCGTTGTACATCTGAAATATATCAAAATTTGATTAAATTCTGTCGAAGGATATATTCTGGCATTGTTTGAAAATTTTCAGAAGCCATAAATGCATTAAGATCCGTAGTCTACTTCTACTTATGCAATTTGCAATTTTTCGAGACGACACTTAAGAAGTGGGAACCAAATAAAATATTATTTTCAGTGGTGGTAGATCTCTTGTACATCTGAAATATATCAAAATTTGATTCAATTCTGTCGAAGAATATATTCTGGCATTGCTTGAAAATTTTCAGAAGCCATAAATGCATTAAGATCCGCAGTCTATTTACTTCTACTCTGCCTTTAGCTCAGTCAGTAGAAAACTTACGGCGTGAATTAGAAAGAAATGTAGTAAACATAATATTTCTAACAAATCGCAGTTGAAAGAAGCGATACTTAGAATAATGGAACAAAATTAGTTAATAATTTACAAGAAAATGAGTCCATTCAATGCCGCACAGAATGCAAGAGGTGATGAAACAAAGAGGACATCCGACAAAATAATAAAACTTCAATTTGACATACAATTATTGCAAATGTACAAATGTTTTTGTTTTTTATTTCTATTCATTACGTCATTCATTTTATTCATTACGTCATTCATTCTATTCATTACATCCATAACATACGTAAGTACTTTCTGTTTTAATTCTTTGCATTCAGAGCTATTTTAACCTGAAAATTAAACATTTCTTCCGACCTAGAATAATTCCATTATATGACTTTTTCATTTTATGGATATGAAATTGATATATCTCATACACTACTCATAAATATTTAGTAATTGATTAGATGCCAATGTATTTAATAATGTAAACAATATTTTGAATAATGATACAGCAATTTTTAGTCGTGACGTCGTGACTCTGAGTCACCATTCGAGTTCTAAGTATGTATTGTACATAAAGATATAATAAGTTATGTATATGCGTTTGTATGTGGAATATTCGTACCGTGCCAATACTTTTGCCCACCACTATAGACCGTGAAACTTCCTAAAAACACGAGGTTCCATAATAATATTTAAATAATACACCACTCCGTAAAATTAAAGAACTATTCAATTATTTAAAACGACTTCGATTTTCTTTAGAAGTTAAAACAAATAGTTTACTGAATAACATGAAAAAACATATTTTTTTAAATTACAATTGATCAAAACTGCGGATAAAAAGGGTTACTTTCTACAATTTTTTTATATGAGCCTGTATTGAAAATTTAAAAACTGCGTTTTATAGATATGTGTCGTATTTTTAGCATTTTTTTCACATATCATCTAGCAAACTAATTCTCCTATTTTCTCAAAAAATTTCAAGTTTGATCCATTTTTAAATAAAATTGTGCTCCATTCAAGAATGGACGCGTACTTATACGACTCACCCACTGTATACCCTTGACCTTAATTTCTTCATGGAACCGTTTTTGTTATAAAACGGAGTGACAAACTGAAGTTATATAATACTGAAGTACAATAAAAATGAGGTGGAAACTTGCAATTCAAGTTACGATAGATGTCACTTCGTAAGGTCACATCAAAACGAATATAAAAGTCGTTTCAACTCGTAAAATTTCAAATGATAAAAAGTCACTTCAGTTTCTTACTTTATTTTGGAACAAAAAGGGTGGTTGAAGAAACTAAATGGAAGGGTGTGGATTTACACCTTTATAAATGAACGTGGGCAGAATGTTGTAATACTTTTTTATACGAAGTGATAGTGTCAAAAGTCAATAGTCGATAATTTTTCTGTTACAATATAGTGATACTGTAATTTTGTGTAGTGGTATAATATGAGGTTGTTTCAAAAGTTCTTCTCATAATGTATGCATTTGATACTGTTAACCTTTTATTTATTTATACGCACCTCAGGGAAACATTTTATTTTTCTACAATTGTATTGTAATTTTATTTGATAATTAGGTTTAATTCACATTCACACTCCTCGAAAATAGCATAAACAATCTTCCCGTGGTTTTCATGCATTTTCATTTTACCTTTTAATTCAATTGTGTCTTGACCACAATTTTACATCTCAAATATGTATCTTAAAACAATTTAAACCTAATATTAATAATAAATGTGTTACATCTTAAACAATATTTTTACTACACAATTTTTTATTACAAACCCTGCTGAAACATGCGCATTTAATTATCGAGTATGGAGAAATGTTAAGAATAATAAGAATTTTTCATGCTTTCTGTCTTCGTAACCTATTTTCAGAATGTACACGGTGTGTATGGAAACAAAGAGCAACGTGATTTAAGGCAATATAGCTGCACAGTAGAATAAGTTTATGTTTCTTCATTTACATCGTATAAATACAAGGTGCTCCAGATTTTCTTGGGATACGGTTTCAGCATGTTCTGCGAGTAAAATGACGAATTATACTAACAGTAGTGCATCCGGTTCAAATATACAACACGAAAGTATACTTTTGTAAACTGTAAAAAAAATGTGCGCAAATTTGAGCTCGATCGGATAACGGGAAAACGTTTCCCCAAATGAAATAAACATTAAAATAAAAATACGTTGGACCAAAATCCAAAAATTTTTTCTGAAATTTGAATCAATAAACATTAGCGAAAATGTGTTTCTCTTTTAACTTGCTAAACTTATTTTATTTAATTGCAGATTTTTTTGCCGCAGATTTTATATTTTCATTTTTTTTAGTCTTAAAAATTTTTGAGTTCCACTTTCTCAAGGGGCAAGGTCTCAAACTTTGCACAGATTTGTTTTGAATTATTTGGAACAACTTTCCCAGATAGCACAAAGATGTCTGTAGTTGGACATTCAGACGTTTTAAAGATGTCTCGAATGTCCTACGAACGTCTTCCGAATGTATCCTGAACGTCTTGTGTGTTAGAAACCGGCACGTCTTAAAGATGTCTTTAAAACATCTGTTTGATGTTCAGGAGACGTTCGTATGACATTCGGGAGGTCTTTTAAGACGTCCCTAAGAAGTCTTAAAGGTCCATAAATGCTAATTAAATTAAAAGAAGGTAAGAGTAAAAATAGATTTCGACAAAAACGAGTTCAAAGTTCAATCAATAAATAGCTTTATCAGAAAACGCATATGGAATTGGGATAACAAGTGTAATAAAAATAACAATTGCAATTACAATCACAATAAAAATAATAAAAATTACATTTACAATTAAAATCACAATAAAAATTGAAATTGGGATTAGAATTGTAATTCAAATTGGAATTGAGACTGGAATTGAAATTGAGATTTTAATTGGAATTGAAATTGGAATTGCAATTGCAATTGAATTGAAATTGAAGCAAAAACACTAACTCAAACAAATAATACCAATGCTAATACTGCTAGATTATGGGTATATAAAAACCACACTGTTTATGGTCTCAAAGACGTCTTCTTAGGACGTAAGACTTTCAGATCTAAAATAGACGTAAAATGAACGTTTTAAGACCTTGTGTGCTATCTGGGCTGTGGGTGCCGTAAAAGAAATTTTGACAAGAATAAAATAAGAGCCACCTAGTGTACAAGCTTTTATTTTCTAAAGTTTGAAGATGCAGAGAAACGTTTTAGACGGACGTTGTATAATTCTATGGTATCAAGGAGAACACGTCGCGATGATAATTCTTTGACGTTGCAATGACTTGGAGAGTCCTATGAAGGTCACGTCTAAATTTTCAAACGGTACTCAATAGGTTTTCTTACACATTCTTATAGCTGGCATCGAATTGAATTGAAAACACTACGTGTCGCAGCGTCTCCGCTCCGGCGCGAAAATTGTTATATTCACGATGTGACGCGTGCTCCTCATATGATAAATATGCGACCTGGTTTCCAAGGTTGTGATACTCTATCACGTTAGTAATTGCAACACTGACTTATAACAATGAATGTATTTAACAAAACAGAAAAGTTATGCAGTTAAGATTAGGAGTGATGTTTTTAATGCGAGTGTTCGAGGTGATCTGCTGTGGTCGCTGTGGATGGAAAAGACTCGGGGAAAGAAGTAAACTAGAAAATTCCTTCCACAGAAAATATTAGGCTAATGGGGGCATTGGCCTTCACCGGGGTTACCACCTCTCCGGGGTATGAAACAAATCTCTGGCCTCCGGCTTTATTGGCAGAATCTCCGGGTTGTAGAAAAGGCGAGATAGTAATAAATTGTTCTGTTCTGTATTGTTTTTCAAATGTTTAAGAGTATTTCATACAGCGACATCTCTCTATTGGGAGGAATTGCTCTCTATAATCTTAATATCACTTAAAAAATAAATAATTTGGAAGATTTTGCAGAATCGAGAAGAACCCTTGAAGTTATGAAATTTTGTAAACTCTAGCCTTACTCCTATTGCTTTTTTGTTGCAGATTTATCATTGTATTTTTATACAGGATGATTCTGGGAACTGATTGTGAGACAAGTTCTTACTCTTTTTTAAGTAAAAATAGAAAAAATTATAGATGTAATTATACATCCTAACGTCCCATGACCTTATTTTTTATGTGGTTGTACCGATGCACCCGCCGGACGCAATTGCAGTTAATTCTTTAATGCAACCCAATTTTTTTTGTTCAATCAATCGATCTCTTTCATTATCCTACATATAAAAGTATTGTGCAAAAAATTCACAAATTGTTCTCAGTAATGTAAAACTTAAACATTTCATCCATTGGGTTGGCAAATAAGTTCGTTCGGTTTTTGTGATTTATTCCAATGTAAAAAATCAACCCAATATTTGCATTAAATAGCGAAAATATTAAATTCATTATGGAATAAATAATTTATAAAACTGTTTTAAATTAATAAAAACGGTTAAACAAATGTGAAATATATTAATTAAGTTAAAAATCATTGAAAAGTAATTATTTTTTTATATATTCAGTTGAAATTTCATTGCAATATCTTCAGTGGTTTAAAGGTTATTCAAAAATGTCGCGCACTTCTTCAATCGAGCCCACTGTGTGGCGTCGCAACATTACGTATTGTACTTTTATTTTGCATAAGCCGTTATCAAGTTATGGCGTGGCACCGATATTGACACTAACCGATACGCACCGCGAAGAGAGCTTTGAATACTATATTGGCTCTAAAAAGAATCAATTTGCATGAGCGTGTGCGTTCTTCTTTTCCATCTTAAAGGTATGTACATATGTTAAGAATGGTCGACACGAGGGTTAATGGCATCGGTCGTACGCACAGTGCGGACAAACCTGGCATACCTCAATACTCGTTTATATCACGATGTACGATGAATTTCTTTTGTCAAAACCAGGGACCATAACTGTTATAACCAAAAAGAAAAAGTCATAGAATAACAAGATTTCATCGACTAAAATTGTATCGGTTACAAATGAGGATTATCAGTAACCGAAAATTTTTTCTCTTGTTGGTAAATGTTATGGTTGAGAGTGGCCGTATCTTTCCTTTAGGATCTATTATGTAAAATTTGTTACTAAATTTAATTGTATGTGAATAATTATCAATACATATTCATTAGTAACCAAATTCTGATTTTTGTGTAAAATTTTACCATTTGTTCGCCACAGTCACGGTGCGGAATTTATTGGAAATATTCAATATTCGCGTATATCGCGATATGAGTTACATTTCTTTGCAAAAAATGCGTATTAGCGTATATGCGTATTTTTATTTTGTAGAAAAAAATGTTAATTCCTTGTTAAATGTCTTAATTAGATAGTTAATTTTTTTTATGGACTAAATTTAGAGAAGTATCGATTTTTGGCTATTTGTCCGCATTGTGGTACGGTCCGTTCGATCGCTTGCATTAAACTGTCCCGGTTCTTGTCATTCAACACTCGTCATATTGCACAAGAAACAATCGCATTATCCTTTCGAAGAATATTCTAGAACAGTGATAAGCAACCCGCGCACTGCAGTGAGCCAAAAGTAGAAACCTAATAATACATACTACGCTTGGGCCGCAACGAACGCAATATTAAATACTTTGCTAGTGCCTCTTTAAAGAATTTATTGCTTTATTGTAACTGCAAATCGCGACAAGCTAATTTTGGAAATTTTATCCTTTTGATTGGGACAGACGGCATCTGCTATCACCAATAAACATTCGTTTACCATTTCTCCGTCACAAAAGGGTTCCATCTTTATTGTCAAAATTTGGTTTTAACAAGGTAACTTGCATAAACTGCCGCCTCTGCGGTGGATGCAGTACTCCCAAGTATATTTGGTAGCTTTAAATTTAAATTCGCTTGTGCGTAGCTGATCCGCGATTAATATGTTGATTTGATAGAAATATGTGTGGCGTCTCAGCTAATCGTTTCTCCCGCGCCGCGCCGCACAGTGGTGCCAAATGACCAAAAAGCGGAAAAAAATCTATAAAAACCAAACCATCCAAAAAAAATTTGCTTGAAAATTTGTGGAAAGCATGCCACAGGTACAACGGTTATGTGGCAAAAAAAAAAAAATATTTATTTATTTATTTATTAATTTATTTTTTCATTAAAATTTTTTTTTACTTGTTTTAGTGTTCTTTGATTTTGATGAAATTTAAATATGTTATAGATTTCAACTTTTTCGTTTTCCAATATAGGGGGGTCGCTTTTAGTTTGCGAGATATTCGCATTTTAGTATGCAGGAACTGACCAGGAGCCGTAAGAGCTGTGTACATTGTACATACATATCTGTACATACTAAGATTTTCATCACTTTTAACCACTTACACTTCGGTGTATGTTAATCAATTTCGATGAAATGTTCAGTATATATATAACTAACATAGATCTACTAAACGTATATTTTTAATTTTCTATACGGGGACAAATAAAAAAAATTTTTTAACTGCCTTTTTTTACGTAATTGCTATTCTTTCAAAAAATTTTTGCACGTTATTTAGTATACAACTGCATCTAATTGATCACAAAAAATCAGATCGTTTGGTAAAAGTTTAGAAAAGTTATTCCGTTTTAAAGGGCGTACACGGATACATGCGATTGACTATAGTGAGAAAAAATTGGTCGCAGAGCCAGGTTCGCAGGAGTTCGCAGCCAAAACCTGGTTGGATATGTACTGTAAAGTGTGTTGCATGATTTTCAACAAGTTTTATCGTAGCGCCTTCTGGCGCAAACAAGTTATGTCAAATTAAACTTTAATTCTACTATTCAAAATACCTCTTTTTTAATTTGTGTTTTAGATAAATAAATGATACTTACATTAATTAAAGCTACGTTAAATAAATCATCTATTATAAACATAAACAAATTATAATATTGTTCAAGTGTTTTAATGTTTTAGATTCTTGTGGCTGCGTTTATACGTAGACGCATTTATAAGACAAAATCGCAGGTTTCCTTTTCCCAAACTTTCATGTCATATTATTCATAGAAATAAGTGATACTTATAAAAAATTTTTATTGGTTTAAATACTCCAACTATATAGTAAACAAAATTGCAATGAAAAATCTGTGTACCTGGCATTCGAAAAATTGATTTTTTTCCTTGTTCGCACCACTGTGCGCCGCACAGTGGGCTGGATCGAGAAATTTAGTGACATCTTGTTATAACTCTTGAACCATAAGGGATATCGGGATGAAATTTGCACTAAAATTCATTTAAAAAATAGTGAATTTTAACTGTAAACAAATAAAATTTTTTCTATTTTGTTAAACAATAATTGTTAATTAATTTTCATTGAATTTTTGTATTAAAATAAAATTGTTTATGTATAATCTTCCAAACTATTTTTTACTTACTAAATATGTATTTTATATTTACATTTCAAACATGTAATGTTTTATAGAATACGCAAAATATAAATTCGAGAAATCTTGTTATAATCAACGCATACAAAATGTACCGAGGAGGTAAAAACGCCTCACAAGCGTGTCAAAAGATATTTTTTATAATAATCTATAATAATTATAAATAATTTTTTCAATTTAATTGTTTTAAAATCATGTTCATTCTATATATTACAACCTTTGTTATTTCGTATTATTTCATGTATGTGTAATGTGTTTATAAAAGATAAAAATATGAACAAAAATATAACAAATATAAAAGATAAGCCAATTAATCTTAGCAAAACGTTTCTAAATTGACGTTAACAGGTAAACTTTTGGTCAATTTGTTTAGTTTAATTAATTATTAAATCTGCAGCTTCTGGATATCTGCAGGCATAAAAACTGAGATTAAAATTATTACATTCAATAAATATTGTCAGATATAAAATGTAATCTAATTAACATAACTACTTAACCTGCATAGATGAAGTAGCATAAACATCTCGCGTCTCGTTAATCTAAACAGTTCGCTAGAAGAGTCTCTTAATTGTTAACTATGATTCAATGACAGATATACTTACCCAAAACAGTGATACTCACTAAGAAAAACTAAGAAACTCTTAGTCCAGTTATATTATTATCGTTCGTTATGTTTTTAATAATAAAATTTTTTTTATTTAATTAATTTGTTTTAGGTAGGTATGAACTGTTAATGCAATTGCAAAAATATTCATATTTTGATGGTATTTAAGTACTATATGTGAGTTGCTATGCGTCAGGTGACACGTCCCGA
>CM052293.1:71994-126743 GCA_028455765.1 Lasioglossum oenotherae | reverse complement strand
GGTTTGGTGCAATTATAAAAAGTTATTCTGTTTTAAAGGGCGTACGAGAATACTTGAATAGGAGAATACGACTGTAAATGCATAAAGATCCGCAGTCTAATAATAACTAATCACAAACGAGGTAGATGTTAATTATGTAAAAAAGCAGTGCTACCTTAAAATGATGTAAATGTGATCGTTTCATATGTAAAAAAAATTCTTGTAACCTGCATAATATGCGCAGGTTGTTAATCTTTAGAATCAAATACCTATTCCAAAAATAGTTAATACATAATACGATTACTAGTTCATACTTCATTGTAATACTTTAATAAAACATATAAAACAAATACACTCCTCAAAAGAATTAAGGGATCACAAGTGCGAACTCGAAAAATTGCTCCCATTTTACGTGATCATAATATATATCATAACTCCGTCAAAAATTGCCGTATCGATATCGTTAAACAATAGTTAAACAATAGTGAAAGCCTCTAGTTTCAGATGCTCTGTTTCAAATTGTTGCTATATTGGTTTTTTAAAAGTTATAGCGAGACGAAGACAACATTGACGGTTAACAAAAATTTTGTGCAACTTTGGAACGTCGCACTGGGAGCAACAAATTTTTTTGATAAATCGCGTTAATATCATTTGGAAGGGCTATCTTTCCTGTGTAAATTGTGTGGTTGCTGAATATTCTACGATTTTTTTTTATTCGAGTTATTCAACATTTAAGTAAATGTTGGATTTTTAACTTTAACTGGCTCCAGAAAGCGAAAAAGTTATTGTAGAATCTTGTGCAAAAAAGCAATAGGAAGAGCGTTTCTTTCTCTTCAAGGCCCTCCATTTGTTTTTTCAATTTCATTAACATTTCGATATACTAGGTGTTTCTGAAAATATGCTTAAAAAATGCACTATTTCCATTTGTCTTTTAACTCGCTGTATCTCGGCGAGAAATGATCGTAATTGTACCATGATCCGAATGTCAGATTGAAGCTCGACTGAAGCTCGATTCAAAATCAAAGAACTTTCGATAGAAATGAGGTAGAGCGATGAAATTTTTCTAGATTAAAGCTGAAACTTTGCAGAATATGGGAAAATAGGGATATTATGGTACGAACGTTTTTTAACATTGAAAAAATTCGTTAAACATGTAGAATTTCAAGAAAATGTGGATTAACATGCTACATATCATCTCCCGTAGATTTTTTCACGCTGATTTCAAATCTGGTCTCAAAATGTGTCTACGATCTCGGGATTTTGCAAAATCGATTTCTTGTAATAAAATTTATGTTCACCGTCAATGTTGTCTTCATCTCACTATAACTTTGCAAAAAACCAACATAGCAACAATTTGAAACAGAGCATCTGAAACTAAAGGTTTCAGGCTTTCAAACCGTTGTTTAACGATATCGATAGAGCGATTTTTGACAGAGTTATGATCACATAAAATGGGAGCAATTTTTCGGGTTCGCAGAAGTGATCTCTTAATTCTCTTGAGGAGTGTATTTGTATCTCAAATATACTTTATATGTACAGGATGTATAAAAATAAAAAGTAATGGTCATCCGTATTAGAGGTGAATCTACACCTCTGGATCGGTGGACATTTCTAAGAGAAACTTGCACTCCTCCAGAGTCTCTAAGAAACCTTCCACTCATCCAGAAGAGAAAGAGTTTGAAAGAAGCTACATGTCGTAAACAAATAGTTATAACAACAGCCTACTACTTACTACAGTCGTTTTTGACTACTGAAAAACTCCATCTTTGTATTATCGAGAAATGATAACGCAATTCTGGAAAAACGAGTCTACCCTATCAAAACTTGTGTCCCCACTCTATCTTCCCTTTCTACGACGCTATTCCCCACGCTTCTGCCACGGCCCGGTCACGTGTGGTCACGTGACACGTTTCGCCTCTTTTCGCGCGCATGCGCGAGTTTAATCAGGGACGTTTTCTACGTCTAGGTCCGATAGTGGGGGATTATTGGGGGCAAAGTAGTGGGAGACTGTATGGAGCGAAATTAACAGGGCGACCAAGGTACCCGATCTTCGTACTTAACTGAAGCCGTCTGAGGCTAGAATCGTCGCGCATGCGCGTGAAAAGCGCCAACAATCCCATCACTGTGTCATGCATGTGTACGGTACTGGCGGGGAGAGGGTACCTTTTACACCTGAGAATTCGTGCTCCCTCCCCTCATCTGGCGACACTGTTTCGACTGTTGAGATTCGCCAACGAAGCTATGACGTGATTTGAGAATATAGTCTTTGCGAACAATTTAATGCAGATTTAACTGTACGTTGTACTAGTGCCCGCTCTAGCGGTTACGTCGCCCCGGACAAAAAGACAAATTGCCGCCCCTTAAGAATATATATATATATTTTTAAAATAAAGGTACATATTTTTTATCTTCAATAAAAATCAAATCATTTTATATAAATTTTAATAAAAGAGAGGGCATTTATTTTAATAAAAGCAAATTTTCTATTAATTGGGTATTTAACACATCAATATTTTTCTCCCAGTTACAGCCAAAATGGCGCCCCTAAATTTTCGCGCCCCCGACAAATGTCCCCCCCCCTAGAGCAGGCCCTGACTGTACACATCTGGTAACATTTGATTGAATTACGCGATCAAATAATAATACATTTATAAATCTACCTTTATAATACAAATAATAGATGTCTACGTGTTTTCTTGGCGAATTTATTTGTTTATCTACCTTTATTTGTTTGTATTACATAGATGACTATAAACTATATTGATCAGCATCGTTTGACGAGGAAATTCCTAATTAAAGGGGATATTAGCAGTGTTGGGTCATTAAGCTTTTTTCGGCCCGAACCGTGGAGAGAGCTCGAGCAGTCGAGCTTCATCGATCCGCAGAAGGCTCCAGCACACAGTAGGTATGTATCTGCGACGTTGCGTCGCATCTTGTCGAACAGTGCAAGCACTACGTGGGCAAAATCCAAAATTTAACTTGCAAAAAAAGTGCTAATAGTATTTCCTCATAAGTGAGCAATCACTAATAACTCTAGCCTGCTAGATTTTATGCATTTATAACAAAAATGAATAATGAAATGAAAATGCAAACAGTGGAAAGAGTAAAAGAATTAAATAATAGCGATATCTTACTTACACTTTATTTAAACTATTCAAATGGAAAATAAATTATTATTTGGTTGCTGCGTGTCTTGCAATTTATGAAAACAGTTTCCATTTTGCAGAAATATTTGCAGCCTAGAAAAAATCTACGGGAAATGATATATAACATGTTAAAAGACCATTTTTTTCTGCGCGTGGTACTGGAGAAACCACATTTTCTTGAAATTCTATATGTTTAACGAATTTTCTCAACGTTAAAAAACGTTCGTACCATAATGTCCCTATTTTCCCATATTCTGCAAAGTCTCAGCTTTAATCTAAAAAAATGTCATCGCTCTACCTTATTTCTATCGAAAGTTCTTTGATTTTGAATCGAGTTTGGTCCTTTTCCACTGTGGGCCGGTAGCGTATTCAGAGATGTCAGGCAGCCGCTGTAGGTGGCGCGCTAATTTCTGCGAAGCACTAACTTCAAACACAGCTGCCATAGGTGAATAATCGTCGCAGCGAGTTCATGGGGTACTCAATCGTATCGGCAGAATCTCTGCTTCAATCTGACTTTCGGGTCATGCCATTACGATCATTTCTCGCCGAAATATAGCGAGTTAAAGGAAAAATGGAAACTGTGTATTTTTTAAGCATATTTTTAGAAACATCTGGCATATCGAAATGTTAATGAATTGAAGAAAAATGTTAAGGAATTGAAAAAACAGAAGGAGTACCTTAAAGAGAAAGAAACGCTCTTTCTATTGCTTTGTTGCACAAGATTCTACGATAATTTTTTCGCTATCTGGAGGCAGTTAAAGTTAAAAAGCCAACATTTACTTCACTATTGAATAACTCGAATAAAAAAAATCGCACAATATTCAACAACCACACAATTTATACAGGAAAGATAGTCCTTCCAAATGATATTAACGCGATTTATCAAAAAAATTTGCTTCTCCGCGCGTGATGTTCCAAAGTTGCATAAAATTTTTGTTCACCGTCAATGTTGTCTTCATCTCGCTATAACTTTGTAAAAAACCAACATAGCAACAATTTGAAACAGAGCATCTGAAACTAGCGGTTTCAGGCTTTCAAACCATTGTTTAACGATATCGATAGAGCGATTTTTGACGGAGTTATGGTCACGTAAAGTGGGATCAATTTTTCGGGTTCTCACAAGTGATCTCTGTATTCTTTTGTTGAACCAATAAATAGCTTTATTAGAAGAACGCATGTGGAATTTACATAAAAAGGGTAATAAAGTTAACAATTGCAATTAAAATTACAATAAAAATAATAAAAATAAAAAATGCAATTACAATTAAAATCACAATAAAAATTGAAATTGGAATTAAAATTGGAATTGAAATAGAAATTGGAATTGGAATTGAGATTGAGATTGAGATTGGAATTGGAATTGGAATTAGAATTGGAATTGAAATTGGAATTGAAACTGGAATTGCAATTAGAATTGGAATTGAAATTGAAGTAAGAACATTAACTCGAACAAATAATGCCAAGCCTAAATTATGGCTATACATATACAAAAACCACAGTGTTTATGGTCTTAAAGACGTTTTAAAGATATCTTTTTACGACGTAAGACTTTCAGATTTAAAATAGCCGTAAAATGGACTTTAAGACGTCGTGTGCTATCTGGGAATTCATTTCTCCGCTACCCCCCTTAGACTTTTCCAACCATATTTCTTACATTGTCAACTTCCGCTTCAAGAACACTCGGTATCATACTCCGTTTTCCCACTGATATTACCCTTCTCTGTCCCCTGTTAGAATATGCTTCAATTATATGGTCTCCGAAAAGTTTTAATTACGAAATCATGCTTAAGAGAGTGCAGCATTTTTTCAGATTTTGTTCATTTATATGAATAATAATCCGATGTCACAATCTTTGATCACGTTTACATCGCTAAATAATCCGATATCACAATCTTTGATCACGATTACATCAGAATATTAAACACCGTCAACCTGGAAACATTGTCTGCTCGAAGAAGAGTAGCTTTGAAGTAGCTCGAAGAAGGTCATAGCTTTATTTTTAATTTAATTAATAATCATATTGATTGTCCCTCTCTCCTTATGCAAATCAATTTCTACGCACTCAGGTACGTTCAGACGTGTATTGAGATCTAGAGCAGGATTTCAAACACTTAAATCCAGATCGACATGTGGATTAATTAATCCTATAAATCGCATTATTGCAGACTCTCACATTCTATATAATAGTATTGATTTTTTAGTGGGTCTTTTAAAAGACAATTACGCAGGATTATCTGATAATAACATACTTTTTGTTCAGTTGTTATGCATGTCTCTACTATGTTATTTTACTGAACTCTTTTTTCTATTGTAAACATTTATGTAAGAGGGCTTTGGTCCATTTATAATAAATAATAATAATAGTAATATATTAATAAGGGGGTCCAAATAAAAAAGTTTTAAAAAATTACGTTTTATTTTTGCATGTAACCTTGTAAATTGTAATTTTTGGAAATTCTTTTTTGCACATCATTCAGTAAACCAATGCTTCTAATTGCTTACAAAACATCAGGTCATTTGGTACAATTATAAAAAAATTATTCTGTTTTAAAACGCGTACGAATACTTATGGGACTGACTATATATTATCTAAACGATTATTATTCTTTCCTTCCTTTTCTGTTTTTTCGTTATTCGCACTGGAGTTAAAATGACATTCACAAAATTCGTGTTTGTCATATCGCAAGCACTTGAAATTTGATTTGGTTCCTGAATTGCTACAATCGATGCACAGTGCGTGTCGAAGGTATGTTTCGACACACTGCGTCAGCATTACCGATAACCGCAAAGTCGAGTTAGGCATGGCGTTAATCGTTTCCGAATATTGCGTTGTTACACAGCTGATAACGGGATTGGTTGAAAAATATAAGGCAAGCGTACGAAACGAGATTATCTTGGTTTATCGAGGCCAGCGTTGTGCCGACAAGTTGGGAACTACGAAAGTTCGAAGAACAAAAATGCGCATTTCACGATAACTGCGAACGTTGCTCGCTGTTTCAAGAAATTACTCGACGCTTGTTGTTTACGGATTGACCCACGTGTGCGTAGGAAGCCTTTGTTTTTGACCGATCGTATGATCGTCAACTGATCGTATGAATTTTAAATATTAGAGAGTGTTGTGTGTGAAACTGTTTCATTTATCTCGATCGACAATTTGTTAATTGCGTATATTAATGATTTCAGCGCACTGGTTCGATCTGATGCAACTACGTAAGCAATTTTGTAAATTTCAACGTTTTGCAATTTTCAACGTTTCGGTGAATATTTAGACCATTTTCAAGAAAAATTTTCATATAATTGCGTCTGTAAAAATCATTAAATTATTGTATAATGTGTAATTTATGTTGCATTCCGCACAAAAAAAACCAATGTTCTAAGAAAAACAAACCTACTTGCTAAGTAAACAAATTATAGAGTTGAAGTACGAATGGTGTATGTATGTGTGTGTACAATATATCAACAGACAATTATGTATAGGTAGACTTATAATAACAGAGAACCATAAATAACAGAAGAATTGTCAAACTACGATTGCCAACGAATTACAAAAAGAAGGCAGATCGAAACGACTTCTGTCATACACATCTGTCGTTAACATTTGGTTATCCGTGTGCCGAAATATGTGAACAAACCCGCTTTTCCTTACAATATGTAATAAATTTTCGAACCATAGTCCAGTCAATGAATGCTCGTAAGGGGGGTATAGAGGGAAATGGAAGGAACACAATTTTTAACTTTGAGACTTTGTTTGGACTAGTTTGGAAGTAAACATACTAAAAGTCCACAATCCTAGAAGGTGAGCGGGGTGCAGGGGGCACGTAGAAGGTCCCCTTATTCGGTTTTCCGCTTATATCTCGGAAACTATGTGTCCTAGCAATAAGACCATTCTATACAAAATTAAAGCTGACAAAACGTGCCACAAAATTGATTCGATTCAGTTTTTCGCTACCTCGCATAGTTTCCGACATATCCGCGCTCAAAGTTCACTAATTGTGAAAAAGAAATGTTTGTCTCACGTTTTTTGCCTTATTTGACCTTATTTCACAATTAATGAACTTTGAGCGAGGTATCTCGGAAACTATGCGAGATAGCGAAAAATTGAATGCAATCAATCTTATGGCATGTTTTGTCAGCTTTATTTTTGTATAGAATGGTCTTATCGCTAGGATAATTTCCGAGATATAAGCGGAATACCGAAAAGGAGGACCTTCTACGCGCATTTGAAGTTGAAATTAAAAAATTGAAGTTGAATTTGAGAAATTGATGTTGAAACTTAAGAATTGAAGTTGAAATTGAGAAATTGATGTCGAAACTCAAAAATTGTTGTTGGAATTGAAGTCGAAATTGAGAAAATTGATGTTGAAACTGAAAAATTGAAGTTGAAAGTGAAGTGGAAATTGAAAAATTGATATTGACAATGAAAAATTGAAGTTGAAACTGAAGTTGAAATTGAAAAATTAAAGTTGAAATTGGAATTGAAGTTGAAAATGACGTTTTGAAATTGAAAATGAAGTTTTGAAATTGGAAATGGAGTTTTGAAACTGAAAATGGAGTTTTGAAATTGAAGGTAAAATCGAAAAATTGAGGTTGAAATTAGAATATTGAAGCTGAAATTGAAAGTGAAGTTGAAATTGAAGAGTTGAAATTGAGAGTGAAGTTGAAATGGAAGCAAATACACTAACTCGAACAAACAATACCAATGCTAGTACTGCTGGATTATGGGTATATAAAAACCACACTGTTTATGGTCTTAAAGACGTCTTCTTAGAATGTAAGGCTTTCAGAGTTGAAACAGACGTAAAATGGACGTCTTTAAGACGTCGTGTACTATCTGGGAAAGCAATGAACATTGAATGAGGTTATAATGATATAATAAAAGAATTACGAGAAACAAAAGGTCCCAACCTACTATGTATTATACAAAATTCTTTTTATTGAAAGAATGTTGTCCACACATCACGAATTCTTTTCAAGAGTGTTATATGTCATACTTTCGAAATTTTCAGGAACCCGACCCGACCATCGGAATCCCGATATTTCGGGTTCTCGCACAGCCCTGACAACCACATGTCAAATTTAAAGCTTTAAGCCCTTGCACTCCGAATTATTTTTCAATTTTATTGCCGACAACTCCCTACTATTTTAAGTAAATATTATATTTGACTTCAAAGGACAGTTCCTTGGCTGCTACTTATTTTCAACAATTTTGTTCAGTAATTATACATATATTAAATATAGCTCTCTCAAACTTTGTTGTAATCTATATTTGTGGAACTTACATTTGTTTTTTACCACGCTTATATTAACTTGCCGTGTTGTTGTATGTGTCAAATCTTGTAATCGAATATTAAACCTCTTCCCATACTCTAATCTTGCTGAAATTTTTCTATACACACTTGCTTCCGATGACAATAAAAGTAGAAAATAAAATATATAAAAATAACTTTTTAAAAACCACGCTTAAATTAAAATGCATTAAAAAGGAGAAAATAATTTTTTTCCTTGTTCTTCATAAAATACCGAAACCAGTTAAAAGACTAATAATATTTTTCCCCAACATTTTAAGTAATTAGTTCAATATTTCATATGTTAGAAAATTTGTGTTGGAGTAGATAGAAAAACATTTAATATAAACTTAAATAAAATCATGACATTAGTGACTATAAAAATAAAAGCGAGGAGCGTTAAACTATATTGACTTAATCTTTGTGGGCGCTCCACGCTTTTATTTATAGTCACTAATGTCATCATTTTATTTAAGTTTATATTAAATTTTTCTATCTACTCCAACACTAATTTTATAACGGATGAAATGTTGAACTAATTGCTTCAAATTTTGGAGAAAAATATTATTAATCATTTACCTGGATTCGGTATTTTATGGGGAACCAGGAAAAAATTATTTTCTCCTTTTTAGTGTATTTTAATATAAGCGTGGCTTTTAAAAAGTTTTTATATATATATATATATTTTATTAACTAAAATATAAGAAATTCAATAAATAAAGGAAGAACCAAATACATAGAAAAATTCGTTTCATTTACAAACGATTGTAGTTAACCATTTTTTGTGACAGTTATATTCATATTTGTAAAAATCATTTTATCTTACAATTAGCTACTTGCACATTCAAATAAACACAAAGCACAATAAAATTACACGATTAAAATATTAAATTAAATTGAGCATCATTTAACGTTGACGTCAACATTTATAAAATTTGTGATAACGATTAATAAAACTGAGATTTATTTATAAAATGTTTATACACTAGCTATCTTCAAAACACTTTTGTGTTAAAAACATGTTACATATTTCCGGATAGAATTTCGAACAAATGATTCAAAACTTTTAGCCCGAAGTGTACGCGACGAAACATTCCGATTACTTCGGATATTGTCTGTAACCAACATCACGTGTCAGTTTACAAGGCCAAGTAATACTAAGCATAGATCCGTTTATTATTGCCATTTTAAACCTCATTAAGTTCCAGTCGTTACTTTGCATCCGTTATTGCAATATTACTCCGAATCGTTTTGAACATGTTAATTTTTCAGATAGAACCCTCAGCTAAATCCAGATTAACATGTATGATATTCATAACACTAAATCTCTATTATGAACGCATACAGCTGTTCGTACAGTTAAAAATAAACAGAAGTGATTTAATACTTTAGTAACGATCAAGCAATATAAACGCCAGAGCGTACTGTACATTAATGAGTGCAACACACTATAAAATGAAAACTAATAAAATCCCAACAACACTTTACGGTATATCTATCGTAAGGAAACCGTTAACGAAACTTTTACTTATTCGTTCGAATTATATTGTCATATTGACATTGACACTAAAGGTTGGCGCACACTAGATCACGCCGTGCCCCGCCGGCCGACAGTGGTCCAAACGGCGAGTTTAGGAGTGCATAAGTCTAAACGCTACTAATAATCGATAATTCTGTGTTACATGTGTTCTATACACATTAAGTATGTATGTATAAAGAAGGCTAATAGTATTTTTTGCTTAAAATAGCACAGAGGAAGCAACGTATTTCAATTTAGAATGCCAGTTTCAATTTACAATGACAGGCAAGAGCAACTTGTATACAATTCTTATTTTTACAAAAGTATAGTTTCCAGAA
Source organism: Lasioglossum oenotherae (assembly GCA_028455765.1). Lineage (NCBI taxonomy): Eukaryota > Metazoa > Arthropoda > Insecta > Hymenoptera > Halictidae > Lasioglossum > Lasioglossum oenotherae. The sequence goes on along the minus strand of CM052293.1, from coordinate 116,476 downwards.
ATTACATTTACAACAAGAACGATAAAGATAAAAATAAAACAATATTTACATAAAATCAAATAAAAGCATTATAATTATTACTAAAACAATTATTACCTAAGTGAAGTTTTTATATAAATTTAATTTTAAAGTTATGTTAAAAATTAATAGAAGTTTCTATAATAAATTTTTATATTAATTTTAAACGGGAACTACGAGTGGCAGATGTGTCCTTGAGACCGATGAAAGCATAAACTACATATTCCATTCCTAATATTCATGCAAAAATTAACGCGAATGCGGGCGAATAGCATAAGTATTTTCCTACAACTACAACAAACTTAAGAAAAAATTTTTTAGTACTTCCTAGAGAAACATAATTTAAACATTTCCGAAAAATTGCTTAATTTTATTTTTATATCTTCCTAATGCTTCTGACTACGGCTATTATAATTAGAATCAGTATTAACGTCCTAAACAATAAATTATAGGTAAAAAGGATGTTCTTTATTTCGATGCTAGTTGTCATACTACATACAACGTTCAACGTTTGCCACGCTTTAATTGATTTGAGAAGTAAAAGTGTCTACAGACATGTGTGTTGATATAAGAAATAGTATTGAATGCCTACGCCATGTTTGGTTTTTTCACTTTTGCACTCCTAAATCGGCTATTTGGACCACTGTGCGACCGCCCGCTTTCGCTGTTTTGACTTTCTTCTATGTAGTTCATAGTTCTATGTTTTACATCACGCATGGGCAAATTTTTGCTCGGTAGGAGGCATTTTCGACAAGTTGAAACTAGAAAAGTGATAGTTAACCCTTTGTCCTATAATAACATATGACACTCGTGATATGAATTATGTTTCAAATATCATAATGAACGTTGTTAAATAATTAAAAGTGAAGAAAATGAAAAGTTGTTTATGCAATTAGTAGTTACATATTTTACGTTCTTGTTACGTACGGAGGCTTTGCCAACGTGACTTTTACTCCCCTCTTGCAACCACATATTCGCGCAGGAGGTCCAGCTCGCATGCCCAAATAAACAGTTTTCCCCTTATGGGAAAGTACGTACATCTGGGAAACTTATATAATCCTCCAGATTTTCGGTTATCCCTACTACCATTTTTAAAGCAATTTGACTGGTATATAAAGGGCTCGAGCTTGGCCTCCACGGGCTTAGTTGAATACTGATCACGTAACCGTACGCGTCTAGTGAGATTGGGTCTGATTCCCTTTCGATCATATTAACTCGAGAAAAGTTTAGAAACGCGTTTTCAAAGGCAAGTCGTCTCACTTACCCCCGCATTTCTCAGTGCGTGAAAACCGAGAGTTCGGGAATTAGCATCCGCGAAACATTACGACACACTACAAGTTTATTCCATCTATCTAAAAGAATATATTGTGCTCTTTATATTATAAATGGAGAGTCTTCAATATCTTATCTACACCTTTTTAAATTCCAGTAGCTAGCATTTCACCCATATCGATAAACCTTTACCGCTCGAGGTTTATCATCAATTCTATACAAAGTTACGAGAGCTGAATTTCCTTAGACCTTACCTCTTTCCGAAATCCTAGTGACACCCGGTGATGAAACAGGCATCGGCTAGTTCACGAATTCCTATCTAGTGGCGACCCGACGGTGAAACAGACATCGGCTAGTCCACGACAACCCTTTCCCTATCTAGTGGCGACCCGGTGGTGAAACAGACATCCGCTAGTCTACGACTACCCCTTTCTCCTCACCTTATGGCGACCCGGTGATGAAACAGGCATCGGCTAGTCCACGAAAACCTATCCTGTGACACCCGGTGATGAAACAGGCACCGGCTAGTTCACGACAATCCTGTTCATACGAATAAACCTCGGCCACGTCTATCCGCCAGCCCTCGACTCGTAACATTCTTATGTACAATTTCAAATAATTCATAAATCTGTAATCTGAACAAAATTCTAGAACGAGGGATTAAAAAAAACTAAAATTAGAGAATATAGAAAGGAAATTAAAACGTGCAACACGAATTAAAGAACATATTAATTTTACATAATTTGTTATTTATATTTTAAAATCATTATTTTTAGTGAATGAATAGGTGTTTGGGGTTGTTTTTCTGCAAATGGTGTTTTCGTTCACTACAGGTTTTTAATTCGTCGAGGGTTTGAAATTGTCTTCCGCCGGCACATATACCGATACATGATACCTTATAAAAATAACAAGATTTTTATTTGAACTTTGTACGGTTCGCATTATAATATCTCCGCTATTAAATGTATTTATTTAATCATTTACCACGAAAGGATCTTAATAGTTTCAATAATTGTAAAATGAAAATGTGGAGCCGGTCATGTGACCGGTGGTGGTAGGTTTAGTGTTAACGTAATTTATATTACAATTTAAATTCAATCCTATAGCTGTCATAAACAGATCCAGCTTGATTAATGGGTCAACCTTGGACCAGGGACCAAAAATGGCAGATATTCTAAAATTTTCTACGATACAAGTCATTTAGAAAAAGTTGATTATTATCGAAATTTAAGATAATCAACACAAAGTATGTATGAAGGACAAAATGATTAAACAATGTCGATTTTTCAACCTTATGGATACAAATAACAGTTGTATAAAGTTGTGGAAGTATGTATAAAGAACAAAATCGAAGAACAAAATCATTAAAAAATGTCGATTTTTAAACCTTTTGGTTACAAATGTCAGTTATTATAGACTGCAGATATTTATGCAAAATATTTGCATAAATATTTGCATAAAATTTTTGCATTGATTTCAGGGGACACAGGAGCCAAATAAAAATTGCATTCTTCTTTTTTAAGGGAGTAGACTCCTTTTTCCAGGATAGCAAGGGTGCGGAATTCCCTTTCTCATGTTTCGATAATACAAAAATGAGGTTTTTTTGTAGTCGAAAACGCTAGATAAAAAATCGATCTAGGGCGCTATCGCTCTCAGAAGTGTCTGATCGGAGTCTGTACGGGGTTAGAAATCTGTATGGGGCTAGAAAAAATTATTTTATACTTTTTAGTCCGTTTTTTTTAAACGTGGCGTTTTTTAAAGATTTATTTTATACTTTTTAGTCCGTTTTAAAAACGTGGTATTTTAAAAAGATTGATTTTTATTTAAATAATTATTTTCTGCTTTTTAGTCTTGTATGTGTGAAATTTTACAATCGATTTTGAACATTTTGATAAGATTATAATGGAGACGTGTAGTACATTTCAGACGGTATTGCGACGTGACTCGTCATATCGAAAACAAACGCCGTGGTAAAATGTCAAAGATAAAGGTTCGACGGAGAATCTCAGTGCAACGGTTCTTTCGCTTGGTAAACAAACATTATAGTATAATAATACGTAGTAACTTTGTAAGCACCGCGCAGAGCTCGAACGCACACTGACGTACACTGAGCTCCTTCGGTGCGAAGCGGGTCAGTGGAGTGGGGATGAGTTAGAGTGGGAACCGAGTGAGTACTACCGAGCGTCGCGCGAGGAGGTGTAACGGTTAAATTTAATAGTTTATATCTCCTAAACGCATAGGCTTTATAAAATTTTTTTAAATATTGCATTGTCATCCAGTTCTGAGCTATGTTTAAAATTTCAAGTCTCTAGCCCATCGGGAAGTTAGTTTAAAATCAGTTGTAAAATTTGTACCGAACAGACAAACAGACAGACAGACAAGAAAGCGAGCTAATAAAAACGTGGTAAAATAGGACTTTGGAGGGCGATAGCGCCCTAGATCGATCTTTTTTTTTAATGTTTATTTTACGACGCACTTAACTGCCAGGGTTTTTTTTGCAACGGCCTACAGCTTTTACAAGGTGGGTTCCGATTCGGAACGTTCCGAACCACCTTGGGCACCACAGTTTAAATGGCACATGGCATATTTCCAGAGGTGCCGGCGAGATCGATCTTTTGTCTAGTGTTTTTAACTACTGAAAACACCAATTTTTGTATTATCGAGAATTGAGAACTGAAACTAATACATTGATATCCTTAACTCCTTGCCCTACGATTTATTTTACGGTTTTAGTGGTTAGAACTCCTTTGTAATTCGCATAATTTCCTAAAAAAAGGAGAAACTTTATATATATTGCATGCTTATACAATATTCTCCAATAGCTGTACATTAAGAAAACTAAAATACAATTTTATTTCGATTTAAAGGAAATTAGTAGGTAGCACACATATTTATTAGACTCTGTTCAGAATGTTCCTCACGAGGCAGACACGATATTGTAGGGGAAGGCGTTAAGTATTTTTAACATGTCCACCGCTTTAAATTGGACGCGCCCGTTTTTGTCATAAATGCATAAAATCAGCAGTCTAGTTATTAGTGTGCAAAAATGTGGATGCTCCTCGATAACTATTACCGACGAGCAGGGCCGACCTCCTCTATAAAGGGGCCTGGGTGCAAGAAACCATTTGGAGCCCTAAATTTTTTGCAAAGTAAAAAAAATTACAAACACGAACATATATTACTAATGCATGTTTACTTAATGCGTGATTTTGTTTTTGCTAATACATTAATTACTTCAGAAAAATTACATTATTTTATTTTTTGATCATGTTGGGGCCTTCTCAATCGCGGGGCCCCGGTGCATAGCATCCGCTGCACCCCCCTCCCCAGATGGCCGGCCCTGCCGACGAGGGAAAACTGTTCCGATTGCTCAAAACAGTTAACGATGGGAGAAGTTGATTTCGATCACTCATTATACATAGTTATCAATGAAAGAAGTTGATTTCTATCACTCATAGCAGCGTTATCAATAAGTAAAACGTATTGCGATCGCTGATAACAGTTATCAATGACAGACATTTATTTCGATCGTTTATAACAGTTATCAATGATCGAATCTTTTTCTGTTTTGCTCATAATAATTATTGACAGGAAAATTCGTTTTGTGTGGTTGATTATTATTTAATCATATCGAGGAGTCTGCACTGGTGGAATTAATTATAGACACTTTGAATATAAAAATATTCTTTATTTCATATTTGTGCAGAAAATGTATATTCTGCTGTGTTAAATTGATACCGTAATATTTTGTTGTCATCTATAATGTTTATGCTTAATAAATATTAGATGATTGCATAAGTTCGTGGCCGATTTGAAAATAAAATTCAATGGTTAAATTTTAAAGATTGGTTAAAGATTAGGTAAATTAAAATTAAACAATGGTTAAATTTTCTACAATTAGAAAATAATGGTGACTATATGTATAATTGCCTAATAAAGTTGTATCCTTTAAAATTTAACCATTGAATTTTATTGTCAAATCGGGCACGAACTCATGCAATCATCTAATATTTTCACATCATTTGGTTTGTAAATGTTTAAAAATTTTTATTTTATTCTTGTTTTTGCGCCTGGAAACACGAAACGTCCCATGATGTGAAAACAACCAATCAGGAAGTCCTTGCCGGTCTTTACAAACAGTTTCATCATGGTTTTGTCAGGCATTGTATTTTCAGAAGTGGGGACCTTAGTAAAGTTTTTATAACTATGAATAACGACTAAAATATGGCTTCGAATGCCTCGCAACGTGCTGAAATTTTCATTTTTATGGTATATTAAAAGTATAGCTGTAAATGGTCTTTTTACTGATTTTTTTATATAAACGGCGCCCTAAAATTGAAAAAACAATGATTAAAATATAAAATATATATGACTATATATATTAAATAATTTGAATAAATGCGTAATTTAAGTAAACATTTAAAAGTGACCAGAATTAATTCCACTAGTGTACATTTTTTTGGATGAAGCAAGTCAGTGACAATCATTGAGAAAGTTTCGTACAACAAGACGAATCAATAAACCATAAGAACAACAGAAAGTCTGTTTGTTAACTGTCTTTGTTCGTGGATGAGTCTGTGCAATTCGTATATGGACGTACAATTGTTTACAGGAGACATTTTATTATCGTCAAGCAAGAAGGAAAAACTTATGTTTGTCACATTAAATTTTGATTGTAAAAATTAATTCCAGGAATAAAAAGTTTATTAAATAATTGACTGTCTATTATTTGAAAGTTGTACTACATTTAGTGATAGCTATGTATTAAAAATTTCCTTCATCAATAACTGTTATAAGTAGACAGCGATCTTTATGCAGAGCAAAAATTTTCCACCTGAATCGCAACAAACCGGAGCGACATAGATATTCATTTTCTCTCGTAATATGTTCAATGGATTGGAAATAACATAACAGTATTTTAAAATTTGCCTAATGTTTTTTAATGGTTCAAATTACACCCACTCATTTTCGTCATAAATTCATAAAATGATCTTCTCTCTTTCATATTCTTCGGAAAATTTTAAAAATCAAGAATAGCCTAGTACCCCGCAAATGATCGTGATTTTTTAAAAATATCAATATAAAAAGGGAAGGTGAAAGTCTTGTGTTATAATTATACTGTCCAACAAATTTCAACTTTTTTGTGATTTTAATATACTGTTGGGTCCTTCTTATAGAGTTTTTTGTGCTGATTTCAAATCTGGTTTTAATTTTTTTCCTATACGCACAGTTTTTAAAAAACATAGCTTTGAAAAAAAAAAATATTTTTCAACTTTAAACAAATATTGTGATGTTATTATAAAAGATATTGAATTGTTCTTTACAGCAAAAGATTCTGTAGACTTTCCCGAATACAGTGATATCCAATATTAATACATTATGATTGTTTAAACATGTTTAAATAATGATTAAAGACGGAGAGACACCACTTTTGCACAAATTTTTGCGGATATTTTCGAATTTATCTCAAAAAATAAGGGTCCAGCCGAAAATCGAACTATACCACGCGATAGAGCATACTTTTATCTTGAAAAACTCCCCTTGGAAGATTGCAGCATCGACGTTTTTACCGAGCCAGAAAGCAAAATATCTTCGCCCGACATGCGTTGACGCCAGTGGCGATCGGAACAGGATACGGCGCAGCGACGGGATACGGAGCGGCGAACGACCGTTTTGGTGGTGAGCGCCACTGGTGACAACTCATGTCGGGCGAAGATATTTTGCTTTCTGGCTCGGTAAAAACGTCGATGCTGCAATCTTCCAAGGGGGGTTTTTCAAGATAAAAGTATGCTCTATCGCGTGGTATAGTAAGATTTTCGGCTGGACCCTTATTTTTTCAGATAAATTCGAAAATATCCGCAAAAATTTGTGCAAAAGTGGTGTCTCTCCGTCTTTAATCATTGTTTAAACATGTTTAAACAATCATAATGTATTAATATTGGATATCACTGTATTCGGGAAAGTCTACAGAATCTTTTGCTGTAAAGAACAATTCAATATCTTGTATAATAACATCACAATATTTGTTTAAAGTTGAAAAATATGGTTTTTTTTCAAAGCCATGTTTTTCAAAAACTGTGCGTATAGGAAAAAAATTAATACCAGATTTGGAATCAGCGCAAAAAACTCTATAAGAAGGACCCAACAGTATATTAAAATCAAATTTGGTGTTGGAAAGTGATTAGAGCCATCGTTCTTCGTTGCTTCCAGCGTAACATGTTTTTCTTCATCATACTTTTACGATGAGTTGATATTTAACCGAAATAAAAGAATTTATTTCGATCAGCGTATGAAATTAGAAAAATGGTTATAATTCGTAATAATCAGGTTAAGATTGCTCAAATTATGTGTCAACGTGAATACAATTTGGATTTGCCTAACATCATGCTGCGCAATAATTCTTGCGTCGCGCGGCGATGTGTAGCGGTTAATTCAATTTCAACCTCAATTTTTCAATTACAACTCTTCAATTTCAATTTTTCAATTTCAACGTCAATTTCAATATCAACCCTTCAACTTCAACTTCAACTCTTCAATTTCAATTTTTCAATTTCAACGTCAATTTCAATATCAATCCTTTAACTTCAACTCTACAATTTCAATTTTTCAATTACAACGTCAATTTCAATATCAACCCTTCAACTTCAACTTTAACTCTTCAATTTCATTTTTTCAATTTCAACTTCGATTCCAACTTCAATTTTTCTATTTCAACTTCAAATTTTCAATTGCTAGCAGTACTACCATTGGTATTATATGTTCGAGTTAGTGTATTTGCTTCAATTTCATTTTCAACTTCAATTTTTCAATTTTAATTCGATAAATTCAAATCTTCAATTATATTTTCAACATCAATTTTTCATTTTCAATTTCAACTCTTCAATTTACACTAGCAAATAAACGCTAACGTCTTAGTACAACAGTAATGGTGTTTTGGAGTTATTTAATTAAATTTGTAGCCATAGCGATAGGAGTAATCGGGAAATATGCTCGTCCTCTCTCTCGGAATAGCAAATAGGCCGAGTCCCTCCGCGAACCCTCTATATAAATTCGTTACTAACTGCGAACGTGAAATCAACAGCGGTTGTTAAGCGCGATTCGTCTTTTCGCGCGCTCCCCTTACGTCGCTACCTCACGTCGGTCGTCTACGAACTATGCTTCTAGAAGCTTTTAGAAGCTTGTCGATTCCGAATTTCTTCTAGATTATTCTATACATGCTACAATCTCCCCCTCTGGACACGAAATCGCCCCGATGTGTAGTCCAGGATCTTAACAGGTGACGTCGTCGGAACTGGGACCGGCTTCGTCCTCCCTCCTTCGCTTTCGTGGTCGTCCGCGCCTGCGGATGGGTGCCACGGGTGCAGGTACCTGGTCCCGTTCTCCAGTGTAAGGGTGTAGTGCTGAGGTGTGATAAACTCCAATTATCACCGGTGTGTCGTTTCTGGTTTGCATCTCGTAACTGCTCGCTCCGATACGCCGCTTCACAGCATACGGTCCGTCTCGTCTCGGCGCCAATTTGGACGAGTAATGATGGTGTCGTCTGCTCAGCGTGTGGGTGGTTACCCAGACAAGGTCACCGGGCTGGTAGTCGGGACCTTCGCGTCGCCGTTGATCCGCATACTGTTTTCGACGATCCTGTCGATCCTCCTGCGTCACCTGCGCTACTCGCAAGGTGTCTGCCAAGGCGAGCAGTTTCGGAGTGACTTCTGGCAAGAAGTTTTCTCCGTGAACGATCACCCTCAGGTCACGACCCGTGTCATCTGGGGTCCGCAACTCTCGTCCAAAAGTAAGATAGGCTGCCGTGTATCCCGTTGTCTCGCATTTCACCGAATTCATGGCGAAACGTATTGCAGGAAGTCTGTCGTCCCAGGATGTGTGATCATTCCGCACATAGATTCCGAGCTGCGCTTTGAGGTCTCGGTTCTTCCTCTCCACTGGATTTGCCTCCGGATGATAAATAGGGATGAAGGATTGTTGAATCCCCAAGCAATGGGAAACTTGCTGCATGACGCCGCTTATAAACTGCGTGCCATTGTCGCTAATAATTCGGCGGGGTAGTCCAAATCGTAAAAACACCTCGTTGATTAAGACATCTGCACACGTCTCCGCTGTTGCTTGCTGCAACGGGAATATCTCCACCCATCGGGAAGCGGTGTCTTCGATGATCAGTATCCAGTGGTTGCCCTTCTTCGTAGCTGGTAGAGGTCCGAAAAGGTCCAAGGCCAGTACCTCAAATCGACGTTGCATCACAGGTGTTTGAAGCAAGCCGGCTGGTTTAACGTTACTGGCCTTATACCGTTGACATTCGATGCAGGACCGGACGTATTCTGCGATTTCCTTGGACATCCTTGGCCAGAAGTATCGGCTTATTATTCGGTGTAGAGTGTGTTGGATTCCATAATGTCCGGCAGTGGGGTCGTCATGGTAGGACCGCAGGATGCCTTGTCTTTCGTGTGCTGGTATGACCAGTTGTGCTTCTTCGGAATCTACGTTCGGGGCGTGTCGGTATAACACACCATCGTGTAGGAGATAGCTTCGTGTGGTCCATTTTCTCATTTCGTCGTCGTTGTCTGTAGATTCCAGGACCTCGATGACCTCCTTCAGGTTGTCATCCTTGAGCTGCTGATCCCTGGTTTCAGTAGGACTACGCGTTGGCATGTCGACGACGAGGCCGGCAAGATCCGTCCTTTCCTGATCATCCCATGGTTCTGTTGGGAGTCTCGAGAGCATATCTGCCACCACATTGCAGCGCCCGGGAATGTACTCGTTTTTCGGACAGTAGGGTTGCAGTAGGAGTGCCCACCGCGTCAATCGTCCGGTTGGTGACTTCAGTGTCATCAACCATTTTAAGGGCTGATGGTCGGAGGCGATCGTGACGTCCGTTCCCTCGATGTAGCCACGGAACTTATCTACTGCCCAAACTACGGCGAGTGCTTCTCGTTCCGTGGTTGAATAGTTCTTTTCTGCTGGCGACAGCAAGCGACTGGCATACTCCACTGGATGCTCGGTGTACTTCTCCCCCTGGAGGAGAACTGCTCCGATAGCGTAGCTGCTGGCATCAGTTCGAAGTACGTACGGTCTAGTCTCATCAGCCGTCTGCAAAATTGGTGCGTTCGTCAGGGCCCTCTTCAAACCTTCGAACGCCTGCTGCTGTGGTGAAGCCCATTCCCAGGTAACCTTTTTCCGTGTCAATCGTGTAAGAGGCTCTGCGATACTGGCGAAATTCGGTACAAATCGACGATACCAGGAACAAGTCTGCAAAAATGATATTAGTTGTTTTAGATTCGCCGGCGCCTTCATATCCAGTATGGCTTTCGTTTTGTCGGGGTCCGGTTGTATTCTTCGTGATGTAAGGACGTGGCCCAAATATTTGATATTTTGGCAACAGAATCGACACTTCTCACGGTTCATCCGAAGTCCGAATTTCCGGAATCTGGAGCATACAGCTTTCAGATCTTCTATGTGTTCTTCGAAGGTTGACGAGAGTACCAGTACATCATCCAGGTATACCAGTATGTTTCGAAGTCCGAGACCCGACTTCAAACGATCCATCAGTCGCTGGAACGTTGCTGGGGCATTCTTCAACCCGAAAGGCATGCGTTTGAACCGGTAAACTCCGAACGGGGTGGTGAATGCCGTCTTATCCCGATCCTCGGTCCGTACGCCGATCTGCCAATACCCTGACTGTAAATCCAGGGTGGACATATAGGCTGTTTTCTTGGCCGCATGTAGTAGATCGTCGATTCTTGGTAGCGGGTACGAATCGCCGACTGTTATGGCGTTTAGGCGTCGATAGTCGACGCATACTCGAATAGCACCGTTTTTCTTTAGTACCAAGACGACTGGTGCAGCCCAGGGTGATTCAAATTCCTCAACGATGTCGCCGGCCAGCATCTTATTCAGTTCTTCCTGTAGCAGCTCCCTTTTTGCAGGTGGTAGGCGGTAGGGTGGAACTGCAATCGGGGGATGGTCACCGGTGTCTATCCGGTGAATTGTCTCAGCTGTCGGTGGTCCTGAACCTTGGAAGAGATCGTGGTTCAACTCAAGCAAAGTTTTGAGCATCTCTTTTTGTTGTGGTGTTATACTTACAGCTTCATCCTCCCTTAAATCATTTACCTCGACGCCGGCAATATCTGTTCGAATCGGCTGGCAGTGTCGTAGACATCGTTCGAACAGTCTTTCGATGCCAGACCATTCGGTTTTGGCCTCTGTTCGATTGTGTTTTGGTGGGCGTTTTATCGGACTCAGCAAAGGTGGTGGTGGTGTCAGGAATTCCTCATCTATTTCTTGCAGATACTCTTGCAACCGTTTCGGCTTCTTCGCGGTTGACGATCCAATTTCTGGAGTTGCCTTGTTCTCCAGTCCTCCGTTTTCGTCCTGAAAATCGAATCCTTCGTCCGGATTTTCTACGAAATGCCAACTTCGTTGTGGGGTGTTGATGACAATTCCCGCGTCTTCCAGGAAATCCATCCCTAACAGTGTGCGGTCGTCGTTGCTGCCGGAGAGGACGATGAACTGAGTCGTGATTTTCCGTCCTTCCAGGTGGACCTCAACTTTAGTGATCATGACTTCACGCATTCGTGCTAGGGCGACTTGCATGAACTTCTTTTCAAATTTCAACCCCTTCTCTTTTAGTATTGTCACCAGACTCTGGCTGGCTACACAGCATTTTGCTCCGGTGTCCAGATAAGCGAGTCCCTTTTTGCCTTCAATAGTCACCGTTACCGTCGGTCGTGGTCTGGGTTGTGTTGTAATGTTGACGGAGCAGAAAGCGGCTGGGGTTGATGTTGTTGTAGTCGTTTTGTTGCATTCAGGACATTTTGCGCGTACGATTCTTGGCTTTCCGCAGCCATAGCACTTCAGAGGTGGTCTCTTAGTCGTATGTGTTGTCTCCGTCTGGTTCTGTCTCGCAGGTGCTAAGAACGTCCTGTATTTGCATTCCTGGCTGTTATGCCCGAATTTACGACAGACCCCGCAGCGTGATCGTTCTTTCCATCGTGGGTCGGGTCCTCTTTTCAAAGATCGGTTTTCCGGATACTGTTGCGGCTCGTGTTTTTTAGCTTCTTTCTCCAACGCCTCAACTCTCCGTGCGCGCTTCACGAGGTCTGTGAATGTTTGCACAGAATCTCGTGAAATTCGATCTCGTAGATGAAAGCGCAGGAGCCCGTACAGCATGTCTATTTGAACCTCCTCTGTTGGTAGCGTCGGTAGTTCTGCAAGGATTGCCCGTTTTTTGCTGATAAATATATCAGTTGCCGTCTTACCGTCCTGTGGTTCGCGGAATATTTCTTGGTATACTGGGTACGCAGGTTTTCGGGGGGCAAAGGTAGCACGGATGAGGTCGGTTGTCTCCTTCCAAGTAGTCACGGTGGTTTTGACACCTCTGCACCATGTGGCTGCGTGTCCTTCAAGGAGAAGGGGTAGTCCTCGAATCGCATTTTCATCGGTGATATGCTCGATGTCTTTAAAGATGGAGGCCGTCGATACAAAGTCAACGACTTTTGCATAATTGTGACATCCGTCGAAACGCGCTGTGCATTTTGCGAAGCTTCCTTCTTTTATAGATTTTGTTTGCTGGAGGGTTTCCAGGACCTGGGAGAACTGGGAACCGGACAGCTGGAACGTGGATGATGACAGGTCATCAGGTTGGGATAGGTCGTGGTCCGAGGCCCCACGTTAGGCGCCATATTTGTAGCCAAGGCGATAGGAATAATCGGGCAATATGCTGGACACACAAATTTATTTTGATTAGGAACATGGGTACAGGATTCAGAATACAATCATGTAAACTCTCTCTCTCTCTCTCTCTCTCTCTCTCTCTCTCATCCTCTCTCTCAAACGTCCAGAAGATACTCTGTCCTCTCTCGCTCGACAAGACGTCCAGGTATTATCGCCGTACTCTCCTTGTCGAGACGAGCGGCCAGGAATACTCTCTCATTCTCTCTCTCTTAAACGACTAAAAGGTGCTCTGTCCTCTCTCGTTCGACAAGGCGTCCAGGTATTATCGCCGTACTCTCCTTGTCGAGACGAGCGGCCAGGAACACTCATTCTCTCTCGCTCCCTCTCGGCAGGCGTCCAGGTATTGTCGCCGTACTCTCCTGCCGAGGCCTGGGCGGCCAGGAGTTGACCCGTTCTCTCTCGTTCGACAGGCGTCCAGGTATTATCGCCGTACTCTCCATGTCGAACGAGCGACCAGGAACAGACTCCCGTCCTCTCCCGTTCTCCCGGCAGGCGTCCAGGTATTATCGCCGTACTCTCCTGCCGGGGTGCTAGTGCTAACCAAGAGCGGCCGTGGTCCTTACCTCGTCCTCTCTCTCGGAATAGCAAATAGGCCGAGTCCCTCCGCGAACCCTCTATTTATATAAATTCGTTACTAACTGCGAACGTGAAATCAACAGCGGTCGTTAAGCGCGATTCGTCTTTTCGCGCGCTCCCCTTACGTCGCTACCTCACGTCGGTCGTCTACGAACTATGCTTCTAGAAGCTTTTAGAAGCTTGTCGATTCCGTATTTCTTCTAGATTATTCTATACATGCTACAAATTGAAATATCTCCTGAACTACTAACTTCTCGACATACATGGGCTACTACTTTTTTATAACGATTTTTATAATGTATTAAAAAATAGCTGATTCCATTTAAAAAATATCAATGACCTTGAAATCTTGTAAAAAAAAATGACCTTGAAAATTTTTTCCCTCAAACCGTTACATGTGGCCCTTCAAACAGTGTAACTTTGTCCTAAGAAGTTTTTTTGTACAACGAATAGTAACGGAAATATTTAGGTGTCCTGTTTCTTCGAACTCACCCTGTATATTTTTCTCCTAGACGCATAGCTTTTTTTAAAATTCGTTTTTAATATTGCATTGTGATCCAGTTCTTAGCTATGTGTAAATTTCAAGTGTTTAGCTCATCGCGGGAAGTGATTTAAAATTAGATGACGCATACAACAACGATACGGCAAGCTAATATAAGCGTGGTAAAACGCTATCGTCCTTTTAAAAGTGTCCAAATATTACCGTTGTTCACACACACTGTATATCGAGACTTTACTGTAATTCAGAAAAGCAGTTCAATACTTTTTGTATTACAATCTCTATCTCTATCCACATTCGAAAAAGTCCATTCGTTCAAAAGTTGTGACGTCATTAGTGACCAAAAACGACTTTTGCGTCCTCTTTTGGGCACGTTTCTGTTTATAACTTTTGGATTTGTTATTGCGCGTGGACAAAGTCGCGGGTATAGCTAGTTTAAAGTAAAAAAAATCTGGAATCAGAATGTTTTATGGCTGAAATAAAGAAAATCCTAATGACCGCAGAGCCGCACACGAGAACTTCTCGCTGTGTGACTCGGATTCAAGTGAAACGGAGTAACGTATCGCCGTGCCGCACCGTAAAAGGAACGAAAAGCGAAGCAAAAACTTTCCTGCTAGTGGGAGTACAGTCCGCTCGAGGAAGACGCATGGGTTTCTAGATGATAAGAACGAGACGAGCGACCGATGTAGGAAGTAAGTATTTTAATGTCGGATCGGATCAACGATAGCATGTGACGTAATGATAATAGTCATTCTCGAAAGATATTTAATTTCATCTGATTAAAAACCGTTCGCGTATGTGTATGTATAGTGGATGTAATGTACAGTGACTCGGATTAATGTTTGGACGCTCTAAAAAAGACGATAACTTTTTTAACATTGTACTATACGTTTTGCACTTTCTTAGGAAGCTACAGTTATTAGTTTGCTACAGTATGTGAGAAGAAATTTGTCAAAAATTACAATTGATCGGAATTATGGAGAAAATACTAAAAGTTGCATTGTACAACTTTTTTATGTGAGCCTATATTGAAAATTCAAAAAATACGTTTTGTAGCTCTGTGTGAATTATATGCACTGTGAAAGTTTCCTCGAAATCGGTTGATACGGAAAAAAACGACAGGCATTGAAAGATGTAAGAATCCTTATTGTTAGATTCATTACAGTTAGAGAGAGGCCGAAAATCGTGAAAATCTGCAATTTTTACCATCTTTAACCTTCCGGCGGGCGCGCCCGAATTTATTACGGCGCACATAAGACCAAATGAACAATTTACGACAACAAAAATATAAAATAAGATTCTATTTGATATTCTGTGGTTAGAAATGCTTATAAGAAGACTGCTTAATAATTATAAATATTCTGTTTTTTGTCGATCGTAACGAATTAATATAAATTAGTTTATGCTATCGGCGCACAGGTTCGATCCAAAATCAAAACAAAGCAATTTTGCAATTTAAAAGATTTTTCTCAACGTTTCGATCCAAGTATGGATCATCTTCAAGAGAAATAATGATCAAGAGCTTAATAATTATCTTCGGAAAAGTAGCTACTTAGAGGTAATTGGGGTCAAGGGTCCATATTAGTATTCTAATTTAAAAAAAAAAACAATTTCACACTGAATTATTTCTATAGTTTGATTAATGAGATATAATATGCAATAAGAATATTATTCTACATCTCCTCATTGCTAGCATCATCATCAGCATCATCAAGCTTCTAATCATCGTTGCTTTCATTATCATTACTACAGAAAGCAGGTAATCTTAGCGTTTACTATCTGTAAACAATCCGCTCTGTTAATCGAATGAGCAAAGAAGGGGACTCATTTTTTAATTTTTTATATTGGTTGTAAGACATTTTTCCGAACCAGTAGAAACAAAATCGGTGTACTATTCGGATCTTTTTGTATGACTCTAGCTAATGTAAGCATATCAATATTTTTTAAACGAAAATAGTATTTCGTAGAACATATAGTATATTAACAGTATGTACAACTTACCTTTGTGTTAACAATAATTACAGATGAAAGTACACACCTGACGCTTCAATATCCATGTAGAAAACTTGGTGAATTTAAATTGAAGGAAATAGGATGAACGGAATTACGTCGTCAACCGTTTCGGCGCAATTAACTAATATTGGCCGTCCGAAAGATAATTTCACTTTGCACACGCGCACCAACTACTGTGTGGCGTTAACAAAAATAATTCTCACGCCACATTGTGGGCTGTTTCTTATATACGTTATGATGGTATTTTTGTCCTTAGTTTACACAGACAATGTTTATATCTATTTTTGTCGTCGTAATTTAAGCATTTGGCCTTATATGGAGCGGTACGAAAGTACATAACATGCTTTTAAAGTGATAGATTAATCAAATATCGGTCCCGATCGAATCTCGGGTGACTGAAAAAATATGTATGTATGGGTCGGAGAAACTCTTTCGGCATCCCGCCCGACCGGAGACTCCTCGGGTACCTGAAATTTCGGGACATCACACCCCTAATACATAACCCGTATATGTATTGTCAGTATTTGATATCGAATAGGAAAAAACAAAGCACGTGAATGGCTACTTACAATTAGCTGTGTTCTAAATAGTTCTATGTATCTTCTATATCTTCTTGTTCGTGCGAAAACATTTGTTTCAATACATATTCACGAAATTCTTAAGCACAATTACGGAAACTATGTACTCTTTCAAAATTTATCGATTTTCCGTTCCGTTCGCCGTTCGGCGCAATGTTTAGCGAAATGTTCAGATCTGTACGACGCTTTAGATCGTACGACTGTAGACATGATTTTAAATGGGGCTTCTCGTGTAACAAGTTTAAAAAATGAAAACTATTTTTCTCTTACATAAACAACTTAACATCTCGAAAATTAACAGAGCTAAGGCCCGTTGGAGGTTTTTCAACGATTCATTTTAATCAGAAAAATGTGACAAATATCTTGAGAAAGGTTGTGTAAGAAGAAAATTGAAAATAAAAAAGTTAGCATCGTATTGGTATTTTAATAAATACAATAAGTTTTGAAGTTTTGCCGATCGTCGCGGTCGCTGTTTCTCTTTCTTTTCTCTCGCTATCCTCTTCTATGTCCTAAAGTTACTCCGTATTGTCAATTAAGCCATTAAATACAGTTGAAATTATTTCGTATTTAGTGTCACTTTAATTAGAAAAATGTCATAAATAAGATGAAATATAATGAAAAATAAAGAAGTTTTGTAATTGGATTAGTAGTGGTTCACACCGATATACTCAACCCCGTATCGGATTACGCGGCATGGTTATATTTTACAATGCTCGGCGACCGAGTCAACTCGAACTTCACGGTGTGTGCTACGCAGTGGAGGAGATCTTCGGTTTTCGTAGGCCCTACGATTTCCGTTCTCGCGTAGATTTTAGATCAAGGATTTACTGTACCACGATTCTAAAAAATCTATCGGGATGTGAGGTTGATTACTGGCGTTAAAGTGCCCTGAGACCAGAGTTATGTTGAATTATAATTGAATTACTTCACGAATTATAATTACGAAGTAACTCAATTACATTATTGTATCCAATTATTTCGTAATTCGATATACAATTGCCTCATTCAATTGAATTACAATGTAATTTGTAGTTCTGGTCTCTTATTCAATTAAATTACAATGTAATTCGATTTTACAATTGAAACACAGTTACAAAGTACAGTGTAATTATGAATTATATACATATAAGAAGAATAAGAGGGGGGAAAAGAAGAAAGATTAGTATCGGTGATGAACATTGTATTATTCTTAAATTCATATTGTAATGTGCAAAAATAAATTTGTTTATTACGTTCGTTTCAGAAAAGAAATATAAATCGTAGAAAGACATAAGACAAAATTACTGCAGAACAAAAGTAACACTAATTAATAGGATAGACCTAAAACAAGAAGATTCTTCGTGTGGCACTAATCACTTATGCGGTCGTATTCACCGATGACAATTGTCAGCAAGTTTTAAATTAATTTTAATGAACTCTTATTGTTCAAACATCTTGTCACTAAGATTGCTGCATTTTCGAAAGTTGGTCATCGTCGCATAAGAAAACACCCTCATAAACATAAACATAAAATTGAGTTGTCTGTGAGCGTGAAACGGAAGAAACACGAATAAAAATGAAAGATATTTTTCACATTAAGCGAGTAATGTACACACTGAGTAATTTGCATTATATTGTATTTCAATTGTATTTTATTTCAATCACATTGTATTTCGATTACACTCGTGATACGCGTAATGAGCAATTAAATGAAGTTAATGGGTCGAATTATGTAATGCAATTACAATGTAATTCAAATACTGTGTACAGTGACTCTCACTAATATTCGAACGCACTCAAAATACCGATACCTTTTTTTTAGTATTGGACTATACGATTTGAACTTTTTTAAGAAGCTACAGCAATTAGTTTACTACAGGATGTGAAAAGAAATTTTTCCAAAAATTGCAATTGGTCGGAGTTGCAAAGAAAATACTAGAAGTTACATTTCACAACTATTTATTTGGGCCCTTAATGAAAATTTAAAAAATACGTTTTGTTGATGCGTGTCAATTATATGTATGCACAATTTTCATCGAAATCGGTCAGTGCGGGAAAAAACGACAGGCATTGAAAGATATAAGAATCCTTAGATTTTAATCGTGAAAATCTGCCATTTTTACCATCTTTAAACGTTTGTAACTCGTTGCAATGTCGACCAATTTTGACGAAATTTTCAGGATATGTTTAATTGACACAGATCTACAAAACGTATTTTCTAAATTTTCAACACAGGCCCACATAAAAAAGTTGTAAAATGTAACTTTTAATATTTTCTCTACAATTCCGACCAATTGCAATTTTCGAAAAATTTCTTTTTACGTCCTGTAGTAAACGAATTGCTCTGGCTTCCCAAAAAAAGTTTGAATCGCATAGTCCAACATTAAAAAAAGTTATCGCTTTTTTTAGAGCTTCCGAATATTAATGGGAGTCACTGTATATAAAATACAATGTATGTAATTCAATTACAATGTATTTAAATTAGCATAACTCTGCCTGAGACTGACTGACTGACAAGACCGACACAGACTCGGAAAGACGGAGTAAAAACTACTAAAAACTGGAGCTTTGGAAAAATTTTCTCTTCGGTAATGGATAAAGTAGCTGATTGACTAGTGGATCAATGAAGATGGAAGCGTATAAAGCGTAGGAGCGCAGGTACACCAGAGGTTCCCTGGGCAGGCGACCGAGGTGGACGCTAGCAGGTGTGCCGGTCATAAACCATTGCGCATTGGTCGCCGATGAGGTACAACGGTTAAAGATACTCTATTGTGCGGAAGTGCGGCGATTACTTTTATTGCCGGAAAGTTCGATGGCAAGTTCAATGGGACCTTTAGTTAAGTGCATACCGTCCATTTGAAGAATGGCATCTTTGAACTTCAAAGACGCGGTGTGATGCCATGAATGAAAACCAGAAGAAAAGATTTAAGAAATTCCGTTGCAGGACGAAACACTTTGTATGCGCTGAATAATTCATTCTACAATTAAGGGCTTAGGACACAGTTAATATTTTATAATAGTCATTAATATTTTATAATAATTTCAAGTTTTGAGAACAGAATGCAAAAGGTTTTTCGTGAATTTCAGGCTTCAATACAAATTATTTCTCGAAGTACCGTTTCGAGAGTAAGTTCGTATACCTGCGGGAAAAATTACATTTGTAAACTTTAAACGTATTTTCTCAGAGTACATCTCGAGTTCTACCTTAGCAATGCATTAAAATTTTACAGTTATCTTCATTATAATATCTACTAGGCATTAACGATCGATTCTTTTTCATTTTCCCATTATTTTGTTAAATACAAATAAAAAATTAACAAATTTTCTACCGAAATTCAGTGATTAAATTTAAAATGTCTGTTATTTTATTAATTTTCACAAAAATTGAAATGTGGGATCGTTTTGTTAAATGTAAATACAAAAATTAACAAATTTCCTACCGAAATTCAGTAATTAAATTTAAAATATCTGCCATTTTGTTAATTTTCAGAAAAATTGAAATGTGGGATCGTCAATGCCTAGAGAACATATCACAGATAAAACACGATGGTCGTCAATTTTAGTGTCCTGAAACCTGTAACAAAACAAAATAAACGTTGCCAGTCACCGTAATAATGCAACTTGCTGCATAAATAAATAAATAAATAAATGCGAAGTTACGCAACGTGTACGATTACGTGCGTGAAATATTTCGTACGCTGATTCTGCAAGATAATCTCATTGTAAAACAAAAATCTAGAAATTTTCCGGAAGATTGTCCCCTGCTTGTGGACGAGTAAAAACAGCCGTGCGTGTTAGGCTAATAAGTTGTAAACTAAATCATTACGGTAAAATCGTCATTCATGTATAGGAATGGCGTAAACTGCTACCTTGGATGTGTTTTTTCTTTTTCACAGTGATTCGTGATTTTCGTGATCGCATCTGATTGGCGGTAAGTATAATTATTCTTCGTGAAAGTCACGGAAACACAATCAAAACAAAATTGCAAGTTACATCGTATTTTTATCAAATTTATTAGATTTGTACGACGTTTCTCAGACTATTGGATTGGGAGGTAAATAATTTCGGTACTTTAATGAATAAGACATTCTTCCTTTTGCTCGATAATCTTTTGCCAAAAAGAATAAATAGGAATATAGTTTATTGATTAAAGTTCATTGCTTCAATAAAGAAATTCGGTTTTATTTCACCTTGAAATATCGAAGTTACTTTCTTGCCGAACCAGTATCACATGCATTTCCTATAATTGTTAACGGAACCCTGACCAGATAGCACAAAGACGTCTTACAGACGTTTCAAAGACGACTGCAGTTGGACATTCAGACGTCTTAAAGATACCCCGAATGTTTTACGAACGTCTTTCGAACGTCTCCTGAACGTCTTGTATTAGAAAACGGTCGTCTCTAAGGCGTCTAGAAGACTTTCATTAGACGGTCGTCCGACATTCGGGAGGTCTTCAAGACACCCTAGGGGTGTCTTAAGAAGTCTTAAAGGTCCATAAATGTTAATTAAATTAATAGAAGGGAAGAGAGTAAAAATAGATTTCGACAAAAACGAGTTTAAAGTTAAACCTAGCTTTATCAGTGTAATAAAACTGACAATTGCAATTAAATCACTATAAAAATAATAAAAATTGAAGTTGAAATGGAAATTGATGTCGAAGTTGAAATGGAAGAGTTGAAGTTGAAATAGAGGAGTAGAAATTGAACTAGAAATTGGTGTTGAAATCGAAATTTGAAAAATTGAAGAGTTGTAATTGAAAAATTGAAGTTGAAATCGAAGAGTTGAAATTGAAATTTGAAAAATTGAAGAGTTGAAATGGAAAAATTGCAATTGAAGCAAAAACATTAACTCGAACAAAAAATACCAATGCTAATACTGCTAGATTATGGGTATATAAAAACCACACTATTTATGGTCTTAAAGACGTAAACGTTAGAGTCTTCTTAGGACGCAAGTCTTTCAGACTTGAAATAGACGTCTTTAAGACGTCGTCTTCGTATCTGGGTGGTAGAGTACGGTAAACATGGATATAGTCATCGTAGATACAATGGGGAATATTTTCGGTGGAAGTATTAAGTGCCTCACCCTGTATAAATGTTCTCGCTGATAAAATTGATGTTGATAAGTGTTATCAATAGACTGCGGGTCTATATGCATTTATAGCAAAACTGAGAGAGCAGATGAAATTCAAAATTGTTGGAAAAATTTCAAGATTGAAGATATGTCAATATGTAATGTCTCCTCTATTAAAACAATTAAGGGAAGATTCGATTCATTCAATTTGAACATACAATTTGGAACATTCAATTTGGTTTCCGTTTCTTGCAATCGGTACGGACAATTTTTATTCTGCATAAAGATCCGCAGACTATTTATTAGTGAGCACAGTATATTTGCGACGGTATCCTTCAGGAATGCACTTGTGTTAGCAAGAGAATTTTCATTTTCTGCCGTGTTTTCTAGGTTAACTGTTCGTTGTTGTGTTCTTTTAGCTTGATAATTTCGGACATTGGAGTGAAATGTTCAATGGAGATTACTATGTTGCATAGATTTACTAGCTGGCTAATTAATTGCCAATGCTCGCTAATAATTGCTCCACTGGACCTCTAACATTTTTTAAAATAATCCCAATTATCGATCGTAAATGTTCAATATTTAATTTAATGATGCTTTCGGCGCTCGGATGCGTTTCGATCAATTAATAAATCTAGCAATTTTGCAAAAAATCTTTTGTTCTTTCCTAACGTTTCGGTTCAGTTTTGAACCTTTCTCAAAGGTAGAATTTGCGTTTGCTATAATAACTTTATCTATATAAAATTGAGCATTGAAAATTTGATTTGTACACGCTGCTGGTTTATAACGTACTATAACGTACGTTTATAACATCATTAAATTAAATATCTAACATTTTTTGCCTGAAACATTTTCTTGTATTACTAAAAACAACGGAGTTATTTTCGGTGGAAGTCTTAGGCGCCTTTCTCCTTCACATACTTACAATAGTATGTGTATACTATTTATTATATACAATACATATTACAGTATTCTTTATTATTTTATATGTTATCGTTGATGAAGCACAAACTAATAAAAATTACATTTCAGTTAGCATAATGTCGGTGTAAAAGTTGTAAACACGCTATTAAATACTTACGAATGCTTTCAAAACTTGTGTTACGTTTGACCAATAAACTCGAAACTTTTACATAACGAGTAAAAGGGCAGTTGTCAATTACTTTCGAATGACTAGAACGGACGCGACCAGTGTGTTTGGACTGGTCAGTCATTTCACACACACAGATTTATTAATAATTCTTGTCTGATATTAATCTATAAATGGAAGTTACTAGCGAATATACGCACGCGCGTGAGCATGCGCGCTCGCCCACGCACAGACTCACGCATACGCCTACGTACGTGCCAATATATGGTGTCATATAAAATTCGATCAACAACCTACTGACCTCGGGAGTCTCTTATCTTGTTCAAGGTCTTCTGTTCAAGGTTTTCTCGTTACACACATGTACGCATTACAACAAATTGATTGAAAAATGTCTCGTTTAAATCCATGGGAAGGTATTAGTTTATTGATAGTTCCACTATTTCATGCATTTAAAATATAAGATTATGGATAAAGTAAAATGTACATGATTAGACAAATTAACCCCTTGCATTCCAGCATAGTGACTCATAGTATAGCACAGACCAACAACTCCAACACTACGTATATGTATTAGTTACATTGCTAGTTACTATGTATATTAGGGTGGACCTTAGCTATACTTGATGAAAATTATTTTGCAAGATTTTTTCCTAGGTACCCCCCAGAATTGTGACAACTGTTGAGAAAATGATCAGGGAAAAATTTAAGGCCGATTGGATTTTGGAAAAACGGCGCTCAACGAACTTGAAAAATTTTTTTTTAATCTTCACATAAATATACGTTGTAATATATCGTTGAATTTGTCTTCTTTATCTCTGTAAGAATACATATATAGCATAATCAGTTGTTAATAGAAAAAACATCCGTGACCTTGACAACTTGAAAAAATGACCTTGAAAAATTCTTTTCTCTGATGCTATATTCACCTCCTTATATACTACAACTTTTGTTTGAAGAGTTTTTTCATATATACATAACTGACAGAGATATAATAGAGTTGTCAAGGTCACGGATGTTTTTTCTATTAACAACTGATTATGCTATATATGGATTCTTACAGAGAAAAAGAAGACAAATTCAACGATATATTACAACGTATATTTATGTGAAGATTAAAAAAAAAATTTTCAAGTTCGTTGAGCGCCGGTTTTCCAAAATCCAATCGGCCTCAAATTTTTCCCAGATCATTTTCTCAACAGTTGTCACAATTCTGGGGGGTACCTAGGAAAAAATTCTTTGGTCAAAAAATAAGGTCCACCCTAATGTATATGTATAGAAAATACTAAAAATTACATTTTACAACTTTTTTATGTGGGCCTATATTGAAAACTTAAAAAATACAATCTTGTAGATCTGTGTCAATTATATCGGTTGATGCGACAAAAAACGACAGACATTGAAGAATGTAAAAATCCTTAAATTTAAATCATAAAATCAGAAAATCGTAAAAAAACTGCAATTTTTACCATTTTTAAACGTTTGTAGCTCATTGTAACGTCGACCGATTTCGATGAAATTTTCGGTATGCATATAAGTTACCAAAATCTATAAAACGAATTTTTTAAATGATCGTTACAGGCCCAAATAAAAAAGTTAACAAAATATCATTTTTTAAATTTTGTATGATTCCTATCACTTGCAATCTTAATAAATTTTTGTTTACTTATTCTCTAGCGAACTAGTCGGTCTAACATCTTAAAAAAATTCAAGTCCTTTGGACCAATTTTTAAAGAGTTATGCGATTTTTAAGAGTGTCCACTTAATATTGCCGCTGACTGTAAGATTAACATGTAAAAGAAATTCTAAAATACTAAATCCTGGGGCAGTAGAGTTATTGATTAACTAATGCAATCGATCACCATAGATCATCACGAAAGACAAATTGTGGTATGTTTATTTTATTAGCTTACTTTTTTATTTGTGGTAATATTGACTGAATATAATGTTAGCACTATTTTATTCGCAATATGTATATAAAATATTTCTTTTTTTTACACAGGAAAGCATTCTTTGGTATAAATATACACCGGCCACGAAAATGATAAAATTAATCAAATACAATAGCAGTTCTAGTTGTGATACACGCATGAAGTTAGACAGTTTAGGAATATCAATTTTCCCTACATAATTTGGCTGATAACTGTGACCAACTTCTTGCCCTGAATTTTTTTCTACATCAAAATGCACACTTTGTTCATAAGGAATCATACTTTTCATTGACTATTATGATATATAACATATTTTTAAAAAATACTGAGCGAAATGAAAATAATCGTTCAAAATTTGTATCTTTGACATGCGCTATCTTTCAGGTCCCAGGAGGGTTCACTTTTTAACAAATGAGGATCTTTTCAGTGAAAAATCTCTATGAAAACTCTATGTAATGTGACAAAAATGATTGCCTTGATCGAGTCCTTTTTCAAGATGTATTATTGTCTGAAGACATCCGCGTCGCGTTACCTTGACGCGCGCTACGCTCTGAATTCATCAAGGACGCAGCCTCTGAAGGTCTGACAGAACTGTGTTGAATATTTATATTTATATTATATTTTTATTTAATATTAATTTATATTTTGCGGTAAATAAGTCAGTCTTTCATCTCTGATATTTTGATTGCGTTGAATTTGACGAACTCTTTTCGACAGTGCATAAGTTACATTGTAATTGTTTACGCGCATCGATCTTCAAATCTTTATGTTTTGATTTGTCGACGCAAATTGTGGATTGAAGCAGAATTATTGTCAGTCAGAGCAGAACTATCAGCCTGTGCAGTACTGTGATTCTGAAATTATTTTCAGTTTTATACGTTTTCTGTTCATATTATTTAATATCTACATATATATTTTATGTATATGCTATATTTATATATATTTATTGTATTATATGTACATGTCTACATTAAGCAATAAGTCGTCCAACAAGAAACACAAGCAATTAGACCCTGAACCTGTGGAATTCATCATTAAATAACGGAAGGAACGCCTATTTTTTGAGAATAAAACGAATAATACATCAAGTAAGTTAATATATATCTCTCAATTATATTTCATTTTTAGAACTTCATATACAGTAAGGAGCATAACTGATTCCACACACTTTAAATCAGAATAACTTTTATATGAATGGACCAAACGACTTCAATTTCTCTGTAAGGCTAGAAGAATTAGTTTAGTAAATGACGTCTAATAAATAAGTTGAAAAAATCCATTTGGTCGGAATTGTGAAAAACAATAGTAAAAATTGATTTTTACAACTTTTTCAGCTGGCCCAATAACGAAAATTTAAAAATGTGTTTTGTCAACTGTTATGAATTATATATGCTCTGAAAATATCATTGAAATTGGTTAATTGGTTTACGATTCATAAACGATCAAAAGTGGTAAAAACTGCAATTTCTCAAGATTTTCGGCCTTAACAAATTTTTCTGAATAATGTAAAACTTAAACATTTTATCTATTTGCATTAAATAGCGAAAATATTAAATACGTTATGAAATAAATAATTTGTAAAACTGTTTTAAATTAATAAAAACGGTTAAACAAATGTGAAATATTAGGTGAAGTAAAAAGTTCTGAGTGTTTTACTTCACCTAATATATTAAGTTAAGATTTTACCTAACGGAAGCCTATTAATAGGATTTTCATTGTCCTGTACCAAAAGAAGCATAGAAATGTTCTTTTACACTGCAACCTGAAATGAAACTATTAAATGACGATATTATGGGTGACTTGTGAGTTCTCAATGAAAATTGCTGTTGCTATTGAAGGTTCCATTAAAAAGTGTTTAGCCATGTACCATAGATTTCTTAAAACTATGCAATAATCACCGGTCGGTAATGTGTTACAAATCATTGAGAAGGAATTATTTTTTTATATATTCAGTTCAAATTTCATTGCAATATCTTCAGTGGTTTAAGAGTTATTCAAAAATGTCGCGTGCTTTAATCGAGCCCACTGTGCGGCAGATAGGTATGTACCTACATCGAGAATCGAGGCGCTCTCTCTCCCTCTCCCTCTTTCTCTCTCTCTCCCACTCTTCTCACTCTCTCTCTCTCTCTCTCTCTCTCGTCTCTCCCTCGCTCTTATTCCCGATGAGTACACAGAATGAACACACCGTTCGCTGTCCACGACGAGCGATTCCGGCGAGGGAGCCAGCCAACCCTACGATAATTGGATCCCCGTTTCGAAAGACATTCGTCGCCAGGCGCTGAATTGCTCACGACTTCGGACAGTTCGTTGCAGTATTTTTCTGTATTTTTCTTTCTCTTGAAGAGTTATTGTCTCGTAGGATATAGAGTAGCAGGACACTGTCAAGAAACGGCTTCGCAACGTCCCATCGTTGAACCAAACGATGCGTGCTCGCTTGAAATAAGCCTAGTTCTTAACTAACAAGACGGTGCACCAACCGTGTCCCACTATTACGAAGCCGCAATTTCCATTTGTGAAACTGTGACGCACCGTGCTCGCTAATTCACGGCTATTAAAAATAAGTAGCTCCGATGATACGATCGATCGAACCATTCCGTATCGCCTCGCAGCTCACGATCAGCTCAATTTCTGAGATTCCCTAACCCAGACTGCCGAGATCGTTCGTGAGTGTTCACGGACGCCGATAAAACGCCATATGCTTCGCGAACGCCAATCTCTTCCTACGTGCGCTTCTGCACATTGCCGACGAGTTTACGTTTGTTTAGAAATTCCTACCGATACCGGATCGAAGAACATGAAACGGTTAACTGAGAAAATTGCACAGTCTTTTCGCATCACAAAATATTGAGAAACATTCATTTTGATTGCCTCCTAATGGCTTTTCCCGCTCAGAAACGAAGTACCGCAAGAGAGGGATAAATAATAAGTATTTTCATGAAGATCACAGTGGACCAGATCTTTTCATAACAATCCGGAATAATCGGAGGAAAGATATAATACTTTGCCGAGAGTTTCAATAAAACTTTCATTTACATTCGCTTCTCGAAACTGAAAATGAAAATTGAGTTACCATTATTGTATTATATACCAGAGGTGGGCATTATTTGGCGGAACAAATACTTCGAATACTATTTAATATTTTAGATATCATTTTGCTTTACACTAAACCTACCCAGCTTCAAACGTAGCCAGTGCATGTTGCCTTATAAAAATAACAAGATTAAATTTATTTGAACTTTATGCGCTTCATATTATACAGGGTGAGTCCGAAGAAACAAAACACTTAAATATCTCCGTTACTTTTCGTTGTACAAAAAAACTTCTTAGGACAAAGTTACACTGTTTGAAGGGCCACATGTAACGGTGTAAGGGAAAAAATTTTCAAGGTCATTTTTTTTTACAAGATTTCAAGGTCATTGATATTTTTTTAAATGGAATGAGGTATTTTTTAATACATGAATCTATGCAACTGGACATTCGTTATTAAAAACTACTGACCTATGTATGTCGAAAAGTTAGTAGTTCAGGAGGTATTTCAATTTAAATAACTCTGAAACACCATTACTGTCATACTAAGACGTTACACAAGTAAGTAAACGCTAACATCAATTTCAATTTCAATGTCAATTTTTCAATTTCAACTTCAATTTCAATATCAACTCTTACTCTTCATTTTCAACTTCAATTTTTCAATTTCAATTCGTTAATTTCAACTCTTTAATTTCAATATCAAATTTTCTATTTGAACTTCAATTTCAAAATCAACTATTCAACTTCATTTTCAACTTCAATTTTTCAATTTCACTTCGGTAATTTCAACTCTTCAATTACAACGTCAATTTTTCAATTTCAACTTCTATTTCAATGTCAACTCTTCAACTTCATTTTCAATTTCAATTTGTCAATTTCAATTTTTCAATTTCAATGTCAATTTCAATATCAACCGTTCAACTTAATTTCAACGTCAATTTTTCAATTTCAATTTCAACTCTTCAATTTACACCAGCAAGTAAACGCTAACGTCTTACAATTAGTAAGACAGTAATGGTGTTTTAGAGTTATTTAAATTGAAATATCTCCTGAACTACTCACTTTTCAACATACATGGGTTTGTACTTTTTTATAGCGAATGTCCAGCTGCATCGATTGATGTATTAAAAAATACCACATTCCATTAAAAAAAATATCGACGACGTTGAAATCTCATAAAAAATGACCTAGAAAAGTTTTTCCCTTACACCGTTACATGTGGCTCTTCAAACAGTGTAACTTTGTCGTGAGAAGTTTTTTTGTACAACTAAAAGTAACGGAGATATTTAGATGTTCTGTTTTTTCGGACTCACCCTGTATAATATCTGCGCTGTTAAATATATGTACTTATTTAATCATCCACCACGGAAGCATCTTTATTATTTCAATAATTGTAAAATAAAAATTCTGGATGTGGTGGTAGGTTTACTGTCAAAGAAAATAGTATTTTGCAATAAGATATACAATTTCGATGTTACGAGCCAGGGCCGCGAGTAGCACGAGTGGCCGGCGAAGGGTTATAAACCCAGGAATATGGTGTCAATTTGTTAATTAAGGTACGCGGACGAACCCAATGCGAAATTGGGGAGCCGCTGGGAGGTTGGATAAAAGCACAGACGAACCTGATGCGAAATCAGGGAGCTGTTAGGATGCGGACGAACCTGATGCGAAATCAGGGAGCCGCTAGGATGGTATAGTTTTCGTGGACGAACCCAATGCGAAATCGGGGAGCCCCTAGGTAGGAAAAATCTCTATTTGGATAATTGATAAATCGCGAACGAACCTGATGCGAAATCAGGGAGTCGCTAGGATAGTTAGTAGGCCTCGTAACTAATATAATCTAATTGATACAACCCGAGCGGTAAGGTTGTATCGTGTGGGAACGTTCAATTACTATATAAGGATTTTGGACAATAATTATAGGTTCAATGAATTCATTCTAATTACCAATAACACAAATATATTCTAATTATAAAAATCTGTAATACAAGTGTGTATGTGTCGCGATTGGAAATGAGAATAAAAGATATAAAATGAATTTACCTAACTAGGATGCACGGTTTTCACGCACTGGCAATGCGGGGGACTCGGAAGTAACTTTAACACGGACTAATGGACTATAAGTTGAACAAACAGAATCTATAAGGTTGAACTTTGATTTGCAAGGTACTTTAGCCCGATCTCACTAGAAGTTAAACTTCCGAAATGCAGCACGACGTGACGCGAACGTGTCTACTGCACTACTAACCCCCGAGAGTAGGAATCTAAGGGTTTATATACCCCTACAATGAATGGGATACTCTGTTCATAATCTAATCGTGCTTAGAGATTAAGGCTTAGGGCCAAACTCTCATTTTTGTCACTTCTAATGAGATCGGAGCCAGAGCTCGGTCCTAAATCAAAGGGTTCAACTATGATAAGAAAGGTTATCTAGGACGCCTCCTGCCAGAGACGATCTGGAAGAGATTCCTGTGAGAAAACGAACGGAATATATTCTCCATCCGTAACATCGAAAATAAAATATTTCTATTTTCACAATCTAAAACGCGAAATAAAATATTTTACTTTTTGCATTGTTATAATAGTCTGAGAAATCGCATAAACATACAGTCTATCGTATCGTTAAGGAACGATTTACACTCATAAATGTGTTGATATGGAACCATTATTTTCAGCAATAATATATAAAACTGAAATTGAAAATAAAAAGACAAAACTAAAATATGTTCAATATTCTTCAAATAAAATACTATTTTCAAAAACATTACTGCCTCAAATAAATGATTTTATTTTCAGAAATTACTGCATCAAATAAAATATTTTATTTTTAAAGCTGTATAGATACTTTAAAATAAATAGGATTATTTATTATTTACTATTTAAAATACTATTCTCCCAGCTCTGATTACAACCAAGCGGAGTTGGGCATTATTTAGATTGAAAGCTATTTAAATAACGATTCGAACACAAGGTACTTTATCTTTATTCGTTATTCGAAAGTTCGAATAAAAGAAGTTCGACGAGAATTTATTCGACGAATAAAGATAATTTGTTTTATTCGAAGCCGATTTATTTTGAACTTCGAATAATTTGTTGTGTATCTTTTATGCGAAGGATTCAAATAAATCTTCGAATAACTCTTGCCAGCTCGAATAAACGGCGACGAGGTCCGACGAGCTGACAAACGGCATTAAAATGTAGGCAGATGGGGAATCACGCACGAATGGAAGTTTTAACTTTTAGATTTTTCAGTATACCCCTACATAAAATTATTACGAGTGAATTGACGCGTTTTTCCTTATGAAAATGAGTCCAAACTCGAGTGCTATCGAACAATTTTTAGTGATACTTAATGTTATGATAACAACTATAATCTCATTGAAGATAGTCCAAATGATTATTATTAAACCAGGTATGGTTTATGATAGTCCAAGTGATGTCGTGTTTGGTCTCATTTTCATCGGGATAAGCTCTACAATCTATTCGTATTAAACATATAAAAGTTTAAATTGTCAATAACGCTCGAGTGTCCATCTGCTTACATTGTACGCTGTCGGAATAAAAATTTTTTTATCTTCTATTCGTTAGCCGAAATTTTCATTCATTTATTTTGCCCAACTCTGCAACCAAGGAACGTTTTACAGATTTTACTAAAATAACTACAGAATAGGACGTTAGAGATAGTTTCGATTTTACAGTCAGTAAATGAAGTAACGAACAGTTTAACACATAAAATAACGAAGCCTACCAGAAGCAGCTTAAAACACGTAGATTTACGTAATCCGTTTCGAACGTGTCAACCCTTGAATCGCAGCGCAATATTCGTATGACAATCACTGTGGCTGCTGAGATAATTTTCGATCCGATTAGAGCAGCAGTTAACCGTATAGGACTGAATTGCATCGTTGAGAATGCATAATCGTTTGAGCACCTCAGTCAATCGATTTTTGTTACACACTGATACAGACCAACGCTTTTAAGGACGTCGTAAAAGAAAACTGATGTAGGAAAACGAAGAATTAACGAACATGTATGTATTTTAACAAGGCCAGGAAAAATTTGAAATAATGTGATATAAAATAGTAAAGATTGAAACGTTATTGCATAAGTAAATACTATTTAATTTAATGGTTAAGTGAAGTACTATTTTATTTAATGCTTAAACGAAATACACTTCTCAAAAGAATTAACGGATCACTTGTGCGAAGCCGAAAAATTGGTCCCACTTTACGTGACTTCGTCAAAAATTGCCGTATCGATATCGTTAAACAATGGTTTGAAAGCCTGAAACCTCTAGTTTCAGATGCTCTGTTTCAAATTATTGCTATGTTGGTTTTTTACAAAGTTATAGCGAGATGAAGACAACATTAACGGTGAACAAACATTTTGTGCAACTTTGGAATATCACGCGCGGAGAAGCAAATTTTTTTGATAAATCGCGTTAATATCATTTGGAAGGGCTATCTGTCCTGTGTAAAATGTGTGGTTGTTGATTATTGTGCGATTTTTTTTATTCAAGTTATTCAATAGTGAAGTAAATGTTGGCTTTTTAACTTTAACTGCCTCCAGAAAGCGAAAAAATTATCGTAGAATCTTGTGCAAAAAAGCAATAGAAAGAGCGTTTGTTTCTCTTCAAGGCACTCCTTTTGTTTTTTCAATTTCATTAACATTTCGATATACCAGGTGTTTCTGAAAATATGCTTGAAAAATGCACAATTTCCATTTTTCCTTTAACTCGCTATATCTCGGCGAGAAATGATCGTAATACCATGATCCGAACGTCAGATTGAAGCAGAGATTCTGCCGATTCGATTGAGTACCCCATGAACTCGCTGCGACAATTTTCTACCTATGGCAGCTGTGTTTGATAGTTAGTACTTCACCGAATACGCTACCGCCGCGCCGCGCCGGCCCACAGTGGAAAATTTGGACCAAAATCGATTCCAAATCACAGTACTTTCGATAGAAATGAGGTAGAGCGATGAAATTTTTTAAAAATTAAAGCTGAAACTTTGTAGAATATGGGAAAAATAGGGAGATGATGGTACGATTTGAAGTGATTAACTGTAACGGTGGAAGTACTAAATACTAATAATTATAAACTTGGTTTTTTGTCCGAATTTATTAGATCGTTATTATAGAAATTTCGTTATACTTATGTACGTTAAGTTGTAATATTTTGTTTATAACAAAAATAGAGCAGTTTTTTTAAATTCAAAATATTGATTTCTGCTTTCTTATATTCCTTAATTATTTTCTAGCCTTCTTTTAATCATATTATCAAAATATACTTAATTTTTTGTTCAAAATTTCGTCCACTGTATAATAAAATTGTAAAAACCGCCAGGGAGCCGCCTGGATCTAAATGATCCATCGCAAATCGTTTAATATTTCGCTGTAAAATAGGTCTTCCTTTTACGTTACAACAGAAGATAAAAGTGACGTGGCAGATTGTAATAAGTGGAAACTTTTTTTCCAGTCGATGCTCAGTTATTTGTTTTTCATGGCGATTGTTCGTGAATAAGTGGTGTTTTTAAAATAAATTCATGTAAACAGATATTATACATGTAAGGAATATCGAAATTGCGACAGCGCAACGCGTACCCTTCAGGTAAAAACCCAGTGCACATTTGGGGGTGCAGGTAGCAAACACGCTGACAACAAGGTCTCTTTAAGACTAGAGTTTACCTGAGTGGTCACTCTTCCAGTGACGCTCGGATTGTCAAGTACTGAAATATTCTCTTAATAAATCGCACCTTTGCGGACGGGTTCACCGTCGATCGTTGTATCATTTACCGCCCACACCTTTAACCTAGCGAATAGTCTAGTTAGTAGGCTATTATCTTACATACATTTACAAAAAATTGAATTATTTATTTCTGCCTTCTTCGCCGACGCACTATATGATTTCTATTCAATTGTCTAATCGAATTTCCAACGAGAGAAGAAGTTTATTCAATTTTCACGGATCTCGTGTTATGACGCGGAAAGAAGAATTTACTTCAAAGAAACGTAGCAAGCGGCAAGGATGGTCAAGTCGAGCTCGTCAGCACCTGCACGAACCCGCACCGTTTTTTTCGCTTCCTCTCGGTCTCAGTTTTCTATCTTTAGGTCCCCTAAGTTAACAGCTGAACCCTCTTCGGATCAAAAATATTTTAGGTCCAGCTAAAAATCTGAAAATTTGTATGTAGGCTAATATGAACGTGCTTGCGCTGGGAGAAATAGTATTTTTTAGCTGAGATGCTCCAACTGACTTGTGGAGGATGTCGAATATATATTCGATATCGATATTGTCCCTCAAAGACGCCACATCAACATATGGAGTAATAAATTCACTAAATCGCATTATTGCTAGCTCAAACACACTTTACAATAATATTGATTTTTTTAATGGCACGTTACAGGCTTTCACAGAAAAATTACGCAAGACTATTTGTTAATTGTACCTGTATTTGTTTAGTTTCGCGCTTGTTCATTCTCATGTAAATTTTAGGTTAAGGCTTTCTTTTTTTTGTTATGTTTCTTTTTGTTTTTAGCAGTTATACTATAACAACTATGTACATTTGTATAAAAGGTCCTCGGTCCGTATATAATAATAATAATAATAATAATAATAATATTCTCATTTACCACTAACCGTACTGGGTATAAATAATGTGTCGGATATATGTACATTGTTTTATAAAAATTACCAGACTGAATATATTTAGATTCCTCACAATTTTTATAATAGGGGAAGTGGTTGGTTTATGAGAAAGTCGTTTTTATCCATCGCGCAATCGCGATAATTCCAATCTGTCAGCTGTCAAATTTTTGTTTTGACGTTTGCTAGTTTTTGTGCTAGCACCGAGTTGTATAGACGTATTGCTTATATGTATTAGATACGGACATCGTGCGTAAAAATCAATTTCCAAAACTTTTACTCATTTTTTTAAAAACATTATTTTGTTGAGCGAATCAATTGAAAAAGGTGAATGTGATGCATTTTCATTCAGTGTTTTCCTTACATTTTACGATGAAATATTGAATTCTGCGCATATACGACAAACACAGTTTTTTTCTGTCACATGCGGAATGGCTTCATGATTAGGTTATGAGTATACTGCGGATTTTATGCATTTATGACAAAAATGGATACATACGATTTAAAACAGTGGAGGTATTAAAAAGATTTAAGGCCACCAGTGTATTAGTTTTACCTTGATAAGATAATTAAAAGAAGAGTGAAATTTTTATTTGGCTTCTGTGTCTTGCAATCAATGCAAACATTTTTTATTTTGCATAAAGATCCGCAGTCTAGTTATGAGACACCATAGTGGTTGGGTTGTGAGACACTAGTTCTTTGTACTAGAAACGAACTATAACTGTCAAATATCGTTGTTTGTGTTAGAATTAAGTGTTTATTTGTCATTTAACGTTTGTTTTGGTTTATTTTTTGAATGTGTGTTGTCATGTCATGTCATGTTGTCATGTCAACTCCAAGAAAATCGTCCGCAAACAAAGAAATTAATTTTAATGCCGTGCTTAGTGCCGTTATCGAACCTGAAATCGAACGTGGATCAGTTTTTCGTCGATATCATCATTAACGAATGTTTTACTGTTCAGAGTTTCGTAAACTTCGAAATAAATGGTAATCTCATGGTGCAATGTCTGCAAAAGATATTCTATTGGTTAAAGTTCATCGCTTGAATAAAAGCGTTCGGTTTTATTTCACCTTAAAACACCGAAATTACTGTCTTGCCAAGCCAATATATAATAAACTAGTAATTGCTGTTACATTTCGCGTTGATTTATCGCGGTGAACAAGTGTAACCCGTGGGTTCCATCGACGCGGTATTACGAAATCCATTTCCTCTTCCTGTTGCGAGCAAAAACAGTCACCGAAATGATTCGCAATTGCCATGACAGTCAACTTCCAAGATGGGGAAGTTTTTCCGATTGTCACGCACCGCGCCGGGGGAGGAACAGAGACAGATCAGAGAGGATCTGGAAGGATGCTACGGAGGTATGGATATGCACCGAAGAGAAAGGAACAGAAGTAATCGTAGTGGTGTGTTAATGTTCAACAGAATCACAATTCTAAGGCGATATAGGGAGGCGGGGAAGAGAGACAGTAACCGAACGGGCGAAGCAACGTTAAGGGGCCGGGGCAACAACCGACGCTGACCCCTACGACAACCATCGGTCGCCTCCTCCTCCACCTCATCCACCTCCACTGCCTCCCCCCCCCCACCTCACCTCCTTTTCCTCAACCTTCTCCTCCATTTCTACTACCGCCACCGTCACTACCATATTGCATCGCCGACCCACCGGCAACTCTTTCTCCTCCCACTCCGCTTCGCCCTTTCATTCTTTCTGACTCCTCTTCCTCTTCGGCACAATAATTCGCCATTATTTCACACGCGAAAGACCTCTCTTCTTCACGATACCGCCTCGTATTTGTCCCACATCGTCTCGCCGCGCCGCGTCGCTTCGGCCCGAACCGTGAAACCTTAACAACGCTAGCGAATGGATTGTTGAACCGTGTCTTCGGTCCTTTGCCGATGGGATGCGATTTAACCCTATCCGTCGTGAATTAATTTCGTATCGTAGACGAAAAAAAACGAACAGACCAGCCGTCGCGATTCAAATCTCTCGCAGTTTGCACCGTTCGCGTTCGAGTTCAATCGCTGCGTTTCCACCGACTTCGTCTTCTTTCTAGTTCAGCGGTTTCTCCAACCTTTATGGTACTATGCCTCCCTAAAAATTTTTGTTTTCCGCGCCTCCCTGTCTTTTAATCGATATAATAATATAAACACGTTTTAAAATACTGAAAACTACAATTAACATAATAACAACAAGGTTTTGCTATAACAATACGAACATGCATATTTATTTTTATATTAAATTAATAATTAAACTACATGTAATGCATCAAAGTTTAATGCGAGTGTTGCTGTTGTTTATTGGCATAAAGTTTATCAAATCTTAGGGGCAATGTGGAGAGTGCTACTCGTAAACCCTTTTTCGACTATTAAGGCGGTAGTATACCCTCGATTTATAACTAGAAAGGGACTTGAATCTCACTAGAAAAATGGCTCGAAACGGGTTTGCGCCCAGACGTTGTTTGACCTTATTTGAGCAAATTGTGGGCTGGATGAGCGCTCTTTCTAAAGAGGAAGGTTAATCACACTCTGGTCATGATTTTAATGAGATTATGTTTATATCTAATAATATGAGAGCCCAAAGTAGAGTAAAAATCTAGGAAAAAAACCAGCAGATTTCAATGCATTTTTCTGTCTCCAAAAGACTTTTTGACTTATATGATGACCAGAGCATGGTGTGATAAACCTTCCTCTTTAAAATGAGCCCTCACCCAGCTCAAAATATGCTCGTATAAGTTCAAACAACGACGACATGGCGCAGACCCATTCTTCTGACCCACAACATCTTCGAAGGGGATTCGAAACCCGGGCCTGCGGGGTAATAGTTCAGCTCGCTGCTGTTACGCCACACCATTGCTTGGTAAAAATCTGAACTAAACTGTATATATTTTACGGTTATGAAACTTTAATTGCAAATATCTCGAAAACTATTGAGTGTCTGCCCCTATAATGGGGTATTTTCGAAATCAGGGGAATGAGATCTATAACTCTGTAAAGTCTGAACAAAATCCGTGAGGGACAGAGCGGGGGTTCTCCTTTAAGATTCACCCGAAATTGAATTATGGTTTCATATTGAAACTTTTGTTTCAGTGAGCTGTCGCATGATAATTTTATAAATTTTTCCTTTTTGATGGTTGTCAGCTGAAATTCGTCTTCTTGATCGTCGATAAATGGATTCTGTATCCACAAAACCTTTGAGAAATCAAGATCTTTGAAATAATTTAAAAAATGCAGCACTGAACCATCCAAGTGTTCGATAAAAAGATTTTTGCTCGCTTCAATATTGGCTGTGTCCCAGAAATCTTTTGAAAGTGAAAACATATCCAACTCATTCTTTTGTAAATTTGATTTCCATAACTCCAGCTTTTTAATGAAATCTTTTACTTTGTCTTTTTGAACAAGGGGATGTATTTGTGATCCCTGCATCGATTTATTTAAACCGCTCAATATTCCAAAAATTTCAACCAAGTAGGCAAGTTTAACAATAAAATTATCGTTCGTCCACAAATGTGCCTCTCCATGGTGATTTTCTTCTAGAGAGGTTGCTATCTTTTCTTTGAGCTGAAACACCCTTTGAATAACTTTTGCACGAGATAGCTAGCGAACTTCACAATAATATAGAAGTGAGGTATAATTAGCTCCCATATCAACACACAGTTTTGCAAACAGCCTAGCTCTCAAAGGACTGTTTAATGTAGTTTATAATTATAATTGTAGTCTTAATGTAGTTTATAATTTTGATAACTTTCGTAAAAATGTTGTTCAGTTCCTCGCTCATATGTTTTGACACTAAAGCTGCTCTGTGAAGCATACAGTGCGTCCAGATAGCATGTGGTGCTTTCTTTTTGACCAATGCTTGAAGACCTGCTTTGTGTCCGGACATTGAGTGAGCTCCGTCGATGCACAGTCCATTGCAATTATTCCACGTTATGTCGTTTTCCTAAAAAAAACTGTCTATTACATTAAATATCTGAATGGATGTGGTCTGTCCAGGAATATGTTTGCAAAATAATATATCTTCCAATATATTATTTTCCGCAACATATCGAACGTATGCAATTAAATGGGCCTCTTTAGCTATATCAGTTGCCTCATCTACTTGAATGGAGAATATCGAAGTACGCAGCCGAGAAACTAATTGATCGCAAATATCTTCAGATTGATTCTTCTTCCGACTGTATTATCAGCAAGCGGAATTTGTCGCAACTGTTTTGCATACTATACGCCGAACAGAAACGGAGCGTTTGCAAAGACGTCAGTTTTAAAATCTTCATCTCCGGATAATTTTTTAATAGGGCTTAAATGAATGTATAAAAATGTAAGAAAAATAAAAATAAACATTACTTTATTTATTTTATTTATTTGCAGATATTATGGTATGAACATTAATTTTTTATTAAAAATTTTGGCGCCTCCCCGGTTGGAAACCGCTTTTCTAATTTCAAACCTTAGACTAGACTAGAGCATATACGGGTATCCCCTGTTTAAGCGAGTACAGCGGGATATCTCGGAAGGCGTCGTCGTTATCAAAATAGTGTTCATACAATAGTTGTTTAGTATGGCGGAATACATTACGTAGTATTAATTGTTCTCTTGTGGGTAAAATATTGGAGGAGATCTGAAGATCAATCTACTTTTCTTAAATGGAAAACTATATCTTTTTCTGGGGAAAATAACAGCAGGTACTGAGACAAATCCAAAGAGGTGTTATATGATATTATTCTGATTTTGATAAAGGTAAATTGATAGCTTATGTTTACATCCTTCATCGGTCGACGGCCAACAGACAGCAGACGCTGCTGAGCACCGTCGGTTGCGTCCGTATCAAGTTACTTCAATTGTGATATTATAAACAGATTTAGGATTATTGTCGATGCCATAAATTATCAATTATAATTGTCACATACTAGTTAAATAATTTTTTAATCCTTCTACGTGTCCACCATCATTTAAAATACACATTTGTTTTGATCCGATATTGATCTCCGATATTGATCTGCGTGCGAGCGGAATTTACTACTGCCTTGATTGTATGATAGGTATCCACCACCCCGTAGAAGAACTAATTCTACCCTCTGTTTAACAGTTGGAGACATTTGAGTTTATTAAACAGGCACACAACACACGGAAAGATTAAACAAAACAGTCACGCTAAAAGAAAATAACTGAAGTAGTACTTACACTAACAGAACTAAACGGAACAGTATAATAATTAAACAGAAATAATAATAACTTTGAACTAAAAATTCGGATACATTGACTGCTTTGCTCACTGAATGCACGTCCCAAACTATGTAATTTGTCGATATCATGAAAGAACTAATGAAAAAAGCACGTGGAAAATAAGTTCGAACTTTGTTTACAATATCGAATACCTTGTCGCAGTAATTTAGTACCGACGCGACGCATTCGATACCACTCATTGTCAGCAACGGTTGTTAGCTGTCGACCGTCGATCGATGCAGAATGTAAGCTAACGATTTACCTTTAACCAACTCAGAATAATATCATATAGCAACTTTTTGGATTTGATTCAGTACCTGCTATTATTTTCTGAAGAAACAAATATAATATTCCATTTGAGAAAAATAGAATGATCTTCAGATCTCCTCCACTATTCCATCCACAAGGAAACAATTAATACTACTTAATGTAACTCGACATACCAAACAACTTTTGTACGAACACTTTTTTAATAATGCCAACGCCTTCCGAGATATCTGGGTTCGCCAACAACTCATTTGACCGACACTGTTTTGATCGACACGATTTGACCAACAATAACTTTCGTCGACACTATGTTTTCCTCGACATTGTGAAATCGTCGACAAATGATTTGACCGACACTATATTTTCATGGACACAGTCAAATTGTCAACGTCTGCTGCTTTCATCGACAGTTCGTGTTTAGCGACAGGTTTGATTCGTATTTTCTAATGTTGACTAATCGTTATTATCACTGTTATATAATAAGAAATAAAGAGAACTACAAAGCATTTCGGTAATTGTTTAGAAAGAAGGTCTCCTCTCAGATTTTGATGAAATTTAAATATGTTATAAATTTCTACGTTTTGAACAACTTTTTCCTATACATGTTACCGCCGCTCGATTTTAGTTTTCGAGATATTCGCAAAAAACTATCGCTTATACAGTATTGAATTTTTCGTATTGCTGCACGCTCCGCAGCAACGTAAGCCTGTCCCAGCACGACGTTTGTTTACATTTTGCTTCTAAACACGCTGTGGAGATGAGAAAGAAAACACAGTGTCATTCTAGTCATACATACATAGGGTGCTTCTGGATTTTCGTATGCGTGGTCGGGCCGGCCTAACGGCCGACCCTCTCCGCCCCCACCACCTAACACTAGCTAATTCTGATCTCATGATTTTTCCATTACTGGTTCAAATTCTGCATGACGGCTATATAGAATCAGAATTAGTTAGGGTTAGGTGGTGGGGGGGGGGGGGGGCGGAGAGGGCCAGCCATTAGGCCGGCCCGACCACGCATACGAAAATGTAGGAGTATTCTTTCAAAACAGAAAGCTCATCCTATATATGTATGGTCACACACAGAGTGAGACCCAGTTGTCTCTCTCATCTCCGCAGCGTATTTAGAAGCAAAATGTAAACAAACGCCGCGCCGGGACAGGCGCTGCTGCAGAGCGTGCAGGAATACGAAACATTCAATACAGTATTAGCGATAGTTTTTTGCTAATATTGTATGAATGATGACCTTGACAACATATTTCAAGATGATGAAAATCTGAGAGGAGACTTTCTTTCTAAACAATGACCAGCATTTCTTCAAATAAAGAAACTTTATTAATAGGTACACACAAATGAACAAAAATCATAATATTTCATTTAATTCCATACATAATTATGTAAATACATATACATAATTTGAATGAACAGGACGAATGCTACGCATATACATATACAGATTACAAAACATAACAAAATTGTACAATAATTACATAAATATCAAGTAATGAAATCAAAGCGATATATTTTGTGCTAAAGCCTTTAAAAGATCCACACCCATATCACTGTATATTTCGCGGCTCTCTAGTATTTTTCTAATACGTCGACGAAAACATAGTGTCGGTCAAATTATTCGTCGACCATTTCACAATGTCGAGGAAAACATAGTGTCGACGAAAGTTATTGTCGGTCAAATTCGAGTCGATCAAAACAGTGTCGGTCAAATGAGTTGTCGACGAACCCATGGTAACCCAGATATCCTGCTGTACTCACTTAAACAGGACACCCTGTAGTCCAGTCAATGAATGCTCGTAACGGGGGTGTAGAGGGAAATGGAAGGAACACAATTTTTAACTTTGGGACTTTGTTTGGAGTAGTTAGGAGGTAAACATACTAAAAGTCCCCCCACTCCTAGAAGGTCAGCGAGGTGCATGGGGGCACGTAGAAGGTCCCCTTTTTCGGTTTTCCGCTTATATCTCGGAAACTATGTGTCCCAGCGATAAGACCATTCTATACAAAATTAAAGATGACAAAACGTGCCATAAGATTGACTTTATTCAGTTTTTCGCTATCTCGCATAGTTTCCGAGATATAAGCGGAAACCCGAAAAAGGGGACCTTTTACGTGCCCCCTGCACCCCGCTCACCTCCTAGGAGTGGGACTTTTACTATGTTTAGCTCCTAACTAGTCCAAACAAAGACTCAAAGTTAAAAATTGTGTTCCTTCCATTTCCCTCTACAACTTTTCGTTGACTGGACTACTGACATATGTACAATATTTACATATACAGGGTGTTACGTTTATGATTATTACTATTGACGCACTGAAGTTACGAGAAAATTTGTCTATAAAAATTGTTCAGTATGAAGGGAACAATCATATGGTGTAATTTTTTCAGGACTCGAATGGTGGGGTGAAGAGAATTTCCAAGTCAAACTAAGGTTTTCCTTCTTTTTTCTTCTTGTCATTTGTTTTGAAGAGTCAGACGAAATGTTAAAAAATACAACACGCTGTTAAATTTTTTGATACCTTCGCTGCTCCAAATTTCACTTACGGATTTTTGCTATAAGTGCACAAAATCCCGCAGTCTATCTCATAATTATGAGCAGAGTTGGGCAAAAATTCGATCGACGATTGACGACTAAATTTCTACTTCAATTGTTAATCGCAATTAACAATTAATCTTCTCGTTTAGTCGTTAAATGTGATTAACGATTAAATACTGATTGATCGTTATTTGCGGATAAGATTAAATACTTATTAATCGTTAATTGCGGTTAACGATTAAATTTCTACTTTAGTCGTTAATCGCGGCTAACGATTATCAATCGTCAATCGGATGATCGATTAAATTAAATGCCCAACACTGATTATGAGAATATACACACCTTAATCTTTCAAAAAATACCGTTTCAGAAATGCCTATTTTTTCGTTGTTTTGGGGGTTTAGCGACTATTATAAAGTGAAAGTCACGATGAAGTATGTATCTTTAAAACTTGCAATTTAAAATTTTTAATAACAAATGTGTATCCACGATATCAAAATCTGTTCCCGTTATGTAGATTCGAGAACTTCGATAAGAACTTACGCGCGAGGCTTATCATTATTATTATTTTGATACTATAATGTACGCATTTCTGCTTGTTTGTGACTTGACCCATAGCTTTTTGATAAGAGATTGTTTAAATATTGTGTTCGCGATAGAGTTTCTACACGTGCGGAGCGGTTCAGTGAGTTTGAGATTTGAAATTTTACACTAGACCCATATCTAATTGTACACTCCGGCACGAAAAGACAGCACAATTTGAAATTAATGTAATTTCTGTTTACTAAACATTAGAAATTCAATTTCTTTAATACACATATTTTTAGAGTGTCTTTCTTAACATATATGAATGAAATGTAACGAAGCTTCATTAGTCAATTGCTACAAATTATAACCTCAAAATATCGAGTTCTTTCTCGAAGTGTGCATAAATTGTGTTAGTATCTTGTTATCAGTATGGCTGTAACTGGAAATGGTAGGTTTACGTTTCCTTCACACAATTTATGATATATTTTATGAACTGATACTTTTTAAGAAAAATTATTAGAATGTCGTAAGTTTTATAAAATTTGCACGCATTTACACGCGTTCCGATGTATTTAATTTGAAAGCTTACTTCATCTCCATAAACGGCAAAGAGAAAACGCGAACCCCCGCAATCCCATTATCATTTTATTTAATATTTTAGTAAATGTATCTACGTATCTTTTCTGCAGGAAAAGTGTAGTAAACAGTTACGTCTCGATCGCGAAGCTTTGCAGAATTTGAAAGCACCAAAAACTCGATCAAATACAAACTCCGACAGTGAATAATAATCTTTTATATATTATATTTATAACACTTAATTATTATATTAACAAGCAAGTAGTCATTATTGTA
Organism: Lasioglossum oenotherae; assembly: GCA_028455765.1. Taxonomy (NCBI): domain Eukaryota; kingdom Metazoa; phylum Arthropoda; class Insecta; order Hymenoptera; family Halictidae; genus Lasioglossum; species Lasioglossum oenotherae. The sequence goes on along the minus strand of CM052293.1, from coordinate 72,625 downwards.
AATTATGTTTCATTTACTTTACTAAAATATTTAAAAGTAATTTTTACACAAAATGTTAATGTTTTCCTCGCACAATAATTAATTCGCACTAGAACTGACTTCTAGACCACTGTGCGTCGTCTAGACCATCCAAATTAAATCTTTTTTCATCAGTAAATATGACTCCTCGCCGCTTTGTCCTCATATTTATGTATATGCTTTTCGGCAGTAAGCGGAACGCTTTATGCTCCTTTAACCAAGGTTTCTTCTGCAATTCTCTTCGCGCTAAGTGGTTGCATTTTTGTAAAACACAACGTACATTCTTTCGGTTGGTGTTTACGCCGACACTTTCAGCGATTTGTCTCGCAGTCATCCTCGAATTTGATGCTGTTCTCAATGTTGCACGTTTTTCACGGGCAGTTAAACATTGTGGACGCCTCAGATCTCTTCTTTTTCCCGTAATTTTCAGGATTTTTTAACAAGCTCATAATAACTTTTCGGCATTTATACAATTTTTGATATTTGTGTAATTCAATCTTGTTCTTCCTTTAACTTCAATATCGTACATACTTCGCATAGTACAATTAATTTTTTTCCACTACCCATTCTTAACATTTTAGTATGTTGTTTTATTAAATAAGCACGAAAGAGA